>KN839911.1:11346-37336 GCA_000827185.1 Hydnomerulius pinastri MD-312 | reverse complement strand
TTTCAATCAACCGTACGCTCATCCTCTTATCCCCTCATCTATCTCAATCTCTTCGTTTCCGTAGCATCGTTCTCCGATCCAATCTTGAAGTCGCGGCACTGATCTAACGTTTCTTTTGTTGTATTTTCATCCATACCTCTCACCCCACATTTTGTCAAACGCATCATCCATCACCATCCTACCCTCGACCACCCGCACCGCTCTGACGTGCTGTCAAACACGCTTGCTGTGATTCGCGCCGTCTTGGGGTTGATCGGATTCACAATTCTCTTTGCACTCACACCCTCCCTCTTGCTTTGTCCTCCCTCCTATCTTTCTCAAATCACGCGTCATATATTCATCACCACTATCTTGCCCCTTGTTCCTTGTCTGCGTGTTTGCTCACTCACTCACTCTGTTTTTCTCCCCTTTCTCTTCCGTGCTCAAATCTCAATGCAACAAATCCCACCATCTTCCACCTCCACACGTGCTGCGCCGTATTCCCATTCTCCCGCTGTTCCCCGTGACGCTTTTATGGTCCCTGATCCATTTGTCGTTAACTTCTTTCTACACGCTGGCACACGTAATTCCGGATTCTATCTCCTTGCTATAATGCATTCATCCCGTTCTGCGCTCGAATCTTTGATACTCCTTCGGAATTTCGAAATCTCGTTGGTTCGCTGCATTGGGTTGGATGCTTATACAGTGCCGTTATCAGCAAGAATGTGAGTCGGCTTCGACCCTAAGCTTCCTTTTTTCACACGTGCTAACTCCCTGGCCGCATCCTTTCCCTTTTCCTTCTTGCGTAGATCCGCCAAATCATGCTCTGATACGAATGTCGAGATCCCGACGGCGGCTGGGCTTCGGTACTGGAAATTCCGGAACACGAGCCTCGTAAGCGTCTTTCGGGCTACCCTATAGCCGATGGATCGGAGTCTATTTAGCGCGACAGAAGGAGGAGGGACAAGAAGAAGAAGCAATAATCACAACATCGACACCATAAACTTGGACTATGTGTTCCTTTGCACCAGGCCGTTCGTGGGTTCTCCCGTACTCGCAGCCGCACGCTCAAATCAAACTCAAAGCGGGCCCTGGGGTTTTTGGTAGTGGTGATTCCATCCACATTTCCACGCACGCAATTGTATTCCCTTACGCTGTTTTACCATTCTGTTATCTATTCCCCCATCGGCTTTGGGAGGTCGTCGTTTGATCATTCCTTGCATGTTTTCTTTTTATACCTCTTTGCAACCCCCTTTAGGCTACGTTCCATCGCTTGATCATGACAGTTCTTTTTTTTTGTTAACCTTTCAATCACATGCATACTCTATCATTAGGATACCTACCGATTGCAATTATCCTGCTAATTCGCGGATCCCATGCTATAGCTAGTATTTATCCGGATGCAAGTAAAACATATGTTGAACCTCTGTACTTTTCTGTTGTCTTGTCCAGCTTTTTTCCTTCCCCTTAATCACAGTTTATTAACTTATCCAATACGCAGTTTTGCGCCTCGCCCCCTCAAGCTTTCATGCAATGATATGCTGGGCGGAGGCCCGGATCATCACTTTGGATCGGTTTTGTCAAGGTGAACTAAACATAATACTGTACCGGCTGGCAACGCTTTTAATTAGCAACCCCCACCGACGCTCCGCACACGCAGCCAGATCCGAGCGCTACAAAGGTATTTCTCATGACATCGATCACACTAGCCAGCCAACCAACAGCTAGGCGGTCGAGGGGCCTCATCCGCAATATAGCTCAAATTCCAAATTAGGGATACAACGAACCACGAGGGACGGTGATGTGCACCTGCATAGTGATGATTGATTATGTCGTTTCAGAGGAATAGCGTCGTGATGTATCATAATGTTCTGATCGGTCGTTTGGGCATTCCAGGGAGAAGCATCAGACCCCGGGAAACTTGAATATCACGGTCATGGATGAGGCAGTAGAACTTCTGTAAAAGATTCATTCCCGCGTATGATTTGATTTTGGGAAATAAAGATACATACGCGGCAGGGCAGCGGCCAGGGTTAATACCTTCCTAGTGTCATTGGCTCATGCTCAACATTGGCTTGGACTCTCCTCCGTCGGGGCACCCGGTGATCCCGCCGCATCACGGGGACGCATGGACGTAGCAAGCGATGCCGCCGTCCCTCATATTACTCAGGCTGGTATCGACTGTCATACCAATATCGGGTCTGCATTTGAAGACTACCCTCCCTCTCAGGACCCTCTGTTTCAGGCTCTGTGGGGTGACCGGCGGACTCCAGAGAAGGTAGTGGAAGAATCGTCCGTCGAAGTGATTCATCTGGTAATATTAATCTAATCTAATCTTCGGTCTCACGTTGTGGCACTGGCACCGTCCGAGGCGTTTCGTACTATTTGCTTCCGCATCAACTCAAAGTCCCTAACGATCACGACAAACCAGCTCGGTTGAGAGCGCTGAGTGATAAACAGGAGTAACGAATAGTCACAGGGTAATAGATGACGGACGTATTCAAGCTCTTGACGCTGCCCAAGACGTCCAAGGGCTTCACCGCCTACCGCTCAACCGTCGTCGATGCCACGGCGTCGGTGACTGATCATCATGAGGGGTCGGGATCTCACCCAAACAAGATACGTCGCTTGGATGCCGACTCTGATTCAGGTTCTGCGTCTAGGTCTCGAGATCGTCTCAAAGGTAAAGCCGTAGAGCGAAATGGACCGTTGAGGATCCAGGTCCAGGACTTTGCTGGTGAGCTTGTTTAGCAACTTGCAGAGAGTCGCGAGGTGAATTGTAACCTTTGATATCTATGTAGCCAAGGCGCTTGATAGGGCCAATGACCAACTCTTTGCCCTTGTCAGGGGCAGCACGAGATGGCTGTTGACAAAAGGCCCACAGGCCGATCTCATCCCAGCATCGTACGAAGCCATTTTCAATGCATGTCGTGCAGTCGTTTGCGTGGCGGGCGACGGACAGAAGTTATACGAAATGTTGCGCATGGAGCTCGACCAATGCACCGTTCGTCTATTCCGTGAACTTCACAATTCGAAGGGAACTGGAGACGTCATCGAGTGGCTGGATCACTTCGTGCAAGTCTGTGCATGGTTTGAGGGACAAGTAGTGCGTATCTTCGATTGCAGAATTGCAGAATGCGCGACAGGGATGGTTTCTGATGATTCATTTTTTCTAGGTGCTCTTGCAGTCTTTGTTGTCCTATCTTGATCGGGCGTTCATACTCAAGGATCACAAGCGTGCCAGTATCCAGTGAGGAACAGTGGTCTGTTTCCACGAGTGCACCGGGGTTAAAGCTAGTTTATTCTCCAGCGATCTAGCCTTTGTGTTCTTTAAAGAACACATCCTGGGTGACAAGTCCATAATCGACCAAATCCGCGTAGGTATACTCCAATGGATCACCTGGGAGCGAAATGAGAGGTCAGTCTTCCATACCACTGTGTCTTCATACCTCCTTAAAACTACTCTCTCACAAATATCGGTCATCCATCTCCCAGCACCCCTCATCCCCAGCGTCTCATAACAATCCGTCCTCTCATCGCCCACCTCCTCACGCACGACTCCTACGCCCTTATCTTCGAACGCTTCATCCTCGAACAGACACTCTCTTTCTACAATTCCGAAGCACAGAACAAAGTCGACCAACTCAAGGTCAGCGCGGAGGAGTATTTGGGACATGTTATGATAAGGACTGGTGAGGAGAGGGAGAGGGCGGAGGCAGTTTGCTGTGGGCTTGGGGAAACGGTTGGGGGTGTTGTGCAGGTTGCTAGGAGGGGTTTGTTAGAGGGGAGATTGGACTGGCTTGCGAAAGAAGGTGCGTGGTCTTGATTACAAGGGTTCTTTGTGCCATGGGCTAACAGCTGAGTTGGGTACAGCTATTGGTCCGCTTATGAACGCGCAGGGTACGGACCGACTCAGCTCGATCTATTCAGAATTCGAAGCTGTAAACGGCCTCAGCATCCTATGCAGAGAATTCAAAGCTTATGTACAGGTACGTCTCCAGCTCATTTACTCCTTGACTGACGTTTCTCTGATGCCCATCTAGACCAGCGTAGCGGACATTGTCAAAGATACTGCCCGGGAAGAGGAAATGGTCGAGCGCCTCCTAGCCTTTAAAGCCTTCTCTGACACCGCCCTCCACAACTGCTTCAGTTCCCCCCCTTCCACCGCCCAAACCGGCCCCTCCCTCCCCAACACCTCTTTCGCCTACGCCCTTCGCGATGCCTTCACCTCCGGTTTCAAAGCCCGCAGAAACAAGCCCGCCGAGCTCATCGCCAAGCACCTCGACAGACTCATGCGCCGAGGCCAACGTGGTACTTCAGATGCGGAATGGGAGGAGTTGTTGGAGAGGGTGTTGGTGCTATACAGGTATACGGATGACAAGGACGTCTTTAGGACTTTCTATTCGAGGGCGCTGGCAAGGAGGCTTCTGTTGGAGAGGAGTGCGTCGGATGATTTTGAGAAGGGGGTGTTGAGGATATTGAAAGAGAGTGAGCGTCTTGTTCCCACGTGTTTCCCCCCTTTTTTCTGTTGGGTGGGGTATTGATGACATGCGGATGGTATTTTGCAGAGTACGACCCAGAGTTTGGGATGGGAGATCATATGTTCAATGATCTCGCTCTGTCGAGGGAGTTCATGCGCGAGTTCCATAAGCGGATCTCGGAGGAGAGTAGTGCGCAGAAACTCTCTGTAATGGTTCTCCAGCGGAGTGTATGGCCCTTTGCTGCGCGGAAGAAAGATGTCGACCTGCCTCCTTCTGTACGTCCTCTTCATCATCATCTCCTCCTTGACCTTCGTTAACCTCTCCCTACCCTACTCCTAAACCCCCCAATCCTCATCCTCATCCTCCTATTCAATCACAGATGCAAGCCGACCTAACGTCCTATTCCACATTCTACAAAGCGAAACATTCGGGTCACAAACTAGACTGGGACCACTCCCTCGGGACGGCAACTCTCAAAGCGCGATTCAGCGCTGGCTCCAAGGATCTTACAGTCAGCCTTTACCAGGCCGTGGTGCTACTGCTTTTCAATGACGAGAGTGAAATGGAGTATCAGAGGATTTTGCAAGCGACTGGGATGGGTGAGTTTCTGCTTGATCTTAAGAAGATAACTGGGTCGGATTCTAACGATTGACGCTCAATTGAAAACAGAGGAAGAAGAACTCAAGCGGACTCTTCAAAGTCTTGCTTGTGCGAACAAGAAAGTTCTCAAGAAACGGCCTGTGGGGAAAGATGTCAACAAGGACGACGTCTTTTACTTCAACGCCGACTTTACGGATCCGAGGGCAAAGGTGCACATCAACTCGATCCAGGCAAAGGAGACGGTACGTCGCTCGCTTCTTCCGCCTTCATCGTCGTATCATCATACTTACATATTTTCCACTCCTTGCCCCTACAGGCTGAAGAATCCAAACGCACCCAATCCCACATCGACTCAGACCGTAAACACTACCTCGATGCCGCCATAGTCCGTATAATGAAAGCCAAGAAAGAGCTCCCCTACGAATCACTCAAGACGCTCACCATCGACGCTGTCAAGAGCCATTTCGTTCCTGAGGTGAGCGTGATTAAGGCTAGGGTTGCGGGGTTGGTGGAGATGGAATATCTGAGGAGGGATGAGGATGATATGAATTTGTTTATTTATGTTGCGTAGGGTGTCGTTTGGGGGAGGAGTGTTGTACGATATGAGTATGCAATGGCTTCAAGATATTCAAGTTCACGGTCGTAGCAGCTGCATTATTGAGCGTAAGTCGACCCGTGTGCAGGCAAGGCGGAATGAAGGCGCGAGGTGTTTAAATTTCTGGCTATGGCAAAGTCTCTCTAGGAAAGCGCGTAAACCAGTATACGAGCGAGCTGCTCGTCATGAGCGCAGCGCTTTGCGACACGCGTAATCTTCTGCGCGCGCGTGTATCCTTGTCTCGAAGTGCACCTGTGGGGCCCGGACATGCCTGGGCGGGGTTGGTCCAATAACTCGGCCGGCGCTAGATGTCGACAGAGTGCTCTCCCTCCTGATGATCTTCTCTGCACTTGGAGGGCTAGATAAGCTCTGAACCCACATCCACTTCCATATCAGCATTATCCAACATTGTACGCAAGAGCTCCGAGAACTGGCGGTGGAGGTTCTCTGGAGGACATTGTGAGATGATGGGGAATGCGACAGCTTGAATGATTACGCACTGGCACGATCAACAGCCTGAGTGTACTCTTCGTTCGCTTCTGACATCTCGTTCTCGAGGTCTTGGAGACGTTTTGCCTACAACGCGTTTATTTTGTAATATAAGGCATACTTCGAGAGATGGGCCTTGCCTGTTGTTCCTCCGGCTCTGGAACGGGCAATGACTGGATGAGAACTTCGATCTGTTTTGCCTTGACTATCAAGTCGTCGACAAGTTCCTTCTTATTTGCTACGACCTCACGTTGAGAAGGGCTGTCCTTGCGATCATTCAGGCGACAGACCTTCAAACACCTCTGGAGCATCGAATTTGTCCGGATTTCGTTGTTTTGTGATCGGTATTTCCTGGCTGACCTGGAGGAAGGTAGAGCGAGCGGTGAGGTAGGCGATGCTACTCGACATGATCATAAGGAGCTGTTGAAATCTTCCATCAACTCTATACTTTCAACGCCGACTTCTCTGCTCACCCTTTGTATCTCATCTTGTAGCTGAGTTATGCGGTCCATATGCGACAAGTCCTGCAGCATTGCGCTGCCTAACAGGCAGTTTCAGGTTATTTTCAAGGATCTTTCTTTGTATTTTTGTTCAAAGGGAAAGAGGTTCGACACGTGAGCCTCACCAGCTTGTAATTTTGAACGAGCCCTCGGTGCTAAATGGCGTTATGGGCTTCTCTCCCAGCGATTCGTAAGGGATATGAATGTGGTGCTTTCACGAATGGGAAGACCACGAACATAACTTGCTTATCGGTGGGAAAGACGCGTCGCGACATCTCTGTGCAGCCGCGTGTTTCAACCACCGCGAACCTCGTGCTGCCATCAGCCACCACGATGTGCAGCAGGCTCAGACCCGTCAGCGACAGGCTCTTGGATTTCACGCTCGATCCTTTTGTCCGTCACGATAGCTTTGAGTATGGGCTCACACGCTGGCGCCGCGTTCACTAAGGTCAGCGGGTCGATTTGATCTGCAGAGTGCACATCAAAGCTACCGCTCACCCTGATGGCACCAAATGCCTGAAGTCTATCGGAATGTCCGAGCCTTCTGCTCCAGCGTGTCGCCCTTTGCGAAACTGCGCCACCCCGACTCGACACGCGTTCAAGGAACCCATCGACTTCCTATCTCACGTTCACAGTCTACACGTTGTCCTACCACTCCTTCTTCACGTAAATGTAGTACACATGATCACTAATCACTCGTTATCAAGTCCTATCTTTCCGTCCATTCAAGGCTCGGAATAAAAACTCACATTTGAGCAACCCTCATCTACTCCATATCTACGCTGTAGGCCGTAGAAATCATGCCCAGAAAGATTCTCATAGGTTTTGGCATCGACGTTGATGCAGTAGCTGGCTGGTATGTGGCATGGACCTTTCCCTCTTTAATGGGATGACACACAACTCTGTATCTTGCCATTGACTCTACTCCTTGACAGGCTCGGCTCATACGGCGGGGAAGACTCCCCCCTCGATATCTCCCGGGTAGGTGCATCAGTCCCGTACAGTTGTACCACCCTCGCTAAGGCAAGGCCCATATCATAACAGGGGATGTTCGCAGGAGAGGTAGGCGTCCCACGACTGCTCGAGCTACTCGAGAAGTACAAAATCAAAGCAACGTGGTTCATCCCTGGTGAGTGTCGATGGGCCCTTGGGGTCATGCGGGGGTATATAGCTGACGAAGTAGATAGGACACAGTCTAGAGACTTTCCCGGAGCAGATGAAAGCTGTCAGAGATGCTGGCCATGAGCTGTATGTTGACACAACTCTGCGTCCCTCTTTTGCTTCTCCAGCTGACTTGGGCGGCCCAGCGGCCTCCATGGCTACTCACATGAGGTACACGGTCTCCTTCTCTCAACTTCGCAATATGAAGGCATTCGGAAACTTACGGGCCCATGCCCTTGCACTGACAGGAACCGCTAGCAATGTCACCGACTCAACAACGCGACGTCCTGGACCATACCTACAAACTCCTCACAGAATTCAACCATGGCATTCCTCCCAAGGGGATCGTAGCGCCTTGGTGGGAGGTCAGTGAAGAAGGGACGAAGTTGTTGCTTGAGAAAGGGATTGAGTATGGTACGTCTTTTGTGTACTTCGCTCGGTTGCTTTTCTCTGTTGTCGGAAAGGGGCGTGCTAACATGAACCTCTCCTCGACAATAAGATCACTCAAACATGTCCCGCGAGTAAGTCAACCAAGTGTATCGACTTTCTATATCTGGTTTTCTTGTATCTAATGTCAACAGCTGTCAAGCCCACTTCCTCCGCGACGGAGATACCTGGACCAAGATCGACTACAATGCGAAAGCGGAGGCGTGGATGAAACCTCTCAAGAGGGGAAAAGATACGTCAATTGTCGAGATCCCTGCGAACTGGTATGTTACCGTTCGTCTTGCTTGGTCTTGTGCCTTTACATGGGGCCTTGATTCTATGGTGGACGTATTGATGACTGGTTGGGATAGGTATCTGGAAGATATGACTCCTATGATGTGCGTTACTCTTGGATTATCTCCTTGAAATGTGCTGGACTAGCGACGGTACCAGGTTCATGAAAGCGAGCCCTAACTCGCATGGCTGGGTGCGCGTCCATTCCTCGTGACACGACACGTGAATCTGTACGAGCTGAACACAACTGACAGGTCGCCCCACAAGCTATCGAGCAACTCTGGAAAGACACGTTCACTTACTTTTATAGGTCAGTTGGTAATGAAGGCCTTTGGTGTCTGGCTGATCATAATAATATCGTAACATCTCTGTGTAGGGAAGAAAAAGATTTCATCTTTCCGATCAGTATACACCCAGATGTGAGCGGGTAAGTGTTCCTTCGCTCATTGTTCCCCTTTCTCCCTTGCCGCACTCTCGACCGAACGTACTAAATCAAGGCTCTGACTCAACAGCCGCCCACAAGTCATCTTGATGCTCGTGCGTACCCAGTTACTCTCCTTACTCCCGCGATACACCTGCTCTTTATACCTGACTGGAATACAGGAACGTTTTATCGAATGGATCAATACGCATGATCACGTCCAATGGGCGACTTTTCACGAGATGGCGCAGGACTTTCGGGATAGACGAGGCTCGGAAGGGTGGGCGGGGGAGAAGGAGGTGAGGGTGGAGGCTCGCCTTTGAGTTCCGCCCCAGATGTGGGGTAGTGAGGACAGAAGGAATAAGTGCATCAGGAGACTGGCGAAGTCTGCGTGTTGGATTCCTGGCGCGACTGAAGTCGATCGATGCAAGCTGTTTGTCTCAAAATCGTTGTAGATATTGTATACTATTCGTGGTTGCGTCGATAACAAGGTACAGTAGCATATATGTGTGTGGAAAGACTCGAGCCAGCACGCGTTTGCATATGGGTCGGACGCGACTGAGGCATGGTGGCGGTCCATTTCGCGTTTCTGCCAGCGACCTTTTAGTACAAGTCAACCTCCATCATTCCCGCCTGCTGTACGTACGGTGCATGTACGCTAAACATAGTGATGTGGCATGGTGGTTGACGACTGCGCCGCAGAACAGCCCGTGGCTTCTTTTGCCCTCGAATTTTAACTTCCAAGCCCTCAGGCCTCAGCACGAGACGTCTCGGACTTGCCAATCTCCTGGGGAGAACCGAACTTCTGTTTTTTCGAGTGAATTCTCCTCGCAGGTCAAAGCTTTCCTCCAGAATAGCCCCCACGCATCACCGACGAATAGTTGCTGGACAGGCCGAGGTTCAGGTGCAGGTAATGCTCAACTTCACCTGGCCACGTCTCTCTTCGCGTATGCCCGACAGTGGCCCTTCCAGTTCGAGATGGGCCTTCAGCTTCTCAGGTTGAACGTCATGTGAAGCGTCGCGGTACTCTGCTCCGCCCCGGACTACTGATGCTGTCGACCTTGAAGGCCCAGGTATTGCTTACCACAACTTGAAGTTGCCAGCGTCTCGTCAATCGGTTTTATTGCTACCGGATAGTCATCCATCCATTCGAGCAGTACCTTTTAGGGCGTCCTTATGTTACATGCTTACAGGAGTCTGGGGTTCAATTTATGACATCGGCTAACAAGCTGGACCAGGACGAGGCTAAGAATAACGCGGCCTAAGCGTTGCTGGCGTCCTCGAGGCGTCCTGCATTCGTCCGTCGTCCGTCGTCCTCGTCCTTGTCTTAATCCCTGTCGTCTGTCTGGTCTGTTCTCCCTTCTCTATACGCGCAGGAACCTTCCAAAAATCATTTGATTCACCTCAAACCGCGACAACAACTCTGAAAGCCAATCATTCGCATTCGCCACCGTAACAGCGATTATTTGCCATCGACGCATGGCTGCATCTCCGTCCCAGGTTGCCTCGCCCCCCGGGGAAGACTTCGAGAAGCGGAACCATGCCTTGTTGCCCGGTTCTCAGGGTCCTAAAACCGTGACCGACGGTATCGACATCGACTGTCGTACTAGTGCACAGGTGCACGAGCAGACACTCACTTCCTCCTCGGAACCAGATAAAAGCGGCAACCCAAACCCCTCCATCACCGTCTCCGCGTTCCCCGATGAACGCGACAACGTAAAGGCAGCAGAGAAAGACAAGGACAAGAGCTCGCTCGCGGCGACGACGAACACTATGCTCAACACCACGGAAACGACAACGACAGCATCTAGCACTACTGGCCGCAGACTCTCTCGCAAGTCCAAGTCTAAGCCTGTCAATTCGTCTACCGCTTCTACTAGCTCTGCACGGAGCCCTCCTGGGCTTGCTCCCTCGACAGAGGAGAGCAAGGTTATGGGTGGCTCACAGCGTGTACCGAAGAAGGAATCTTTCTTTTCGAAATTGTTCCGCAAACTCGTACCTTGCATCACGCCTAGTCAGCGCGCCCATGACGTCGAGCTTGACAATGGTGACGCGGCCCGGAACCATTCAGCTGGGTCCAGTAACCCAGGGGTTGAAGAACCTGCCGTACCAAGCGAAAAGCAGGCTCTCACAGGAGAGTCTAATGAGAAGGAGCAAGAACAGGTAGCGTCGGCACCTATCGCGGTACCCAAAGACGTGCCGGTGGTGGCGATTCCCCCTGAGGTGGACCCAGCAAAAGCGCTGCCACCTTCATCTGAGGTGGGGGGTGTCACGAGCGGCGCTGTCCAGACCCCTGGATCGACGGCCTCGGACATCCATCCGTCTCCACACTCAGAGGATGTCTCACATTCACCCACCACCGATTCTGAGGGCAGCTTCACGGACGACGAGGGATCCCAAGAAGGTGGCGAGGGAGAAGCTGAAGATTTTGTTGAGGAGGACACCACGGAAGCTCTTATACGGAGTGGGGGTGCTGGTATCCCAATTGGACCAGTAAGTTCTCCATTGAAAGCGTCGTGTCTGTGTTTATTTATCGCTGCTTCGTTCAGGATGGCACCCCACAACCACTTTTGCCACCTATTGCACCCCATCACGTGGGTCGCAAATGTCTTGTCTTGGATTTGGATGAAACCCTTGTTCACAGCAGCTTCAAGGTAAAGGACCTTCTCGTTTGAGTCAATGTTGTCTTAACGCGCGGTTTCTAGCCCGTACAACGCGCGGATTTCCTTATAGCAGTCGAGATTGACTTTCACTGGCACAACATGTACGTCTTGAAGCGCCCAGGCGTGGAGGACTTTTTGAAGAAAATGGGCGAGATATACGAGGTCGTAGTATTCACCGCTAGTGTCAGCAAGGTCAGTTGTCGTCGTAAGCTCCGCGTCGGGCTGCTCACCGAGGCCTTTTTGCCAGTACGCGGACCCGCTGCTGGATCAACTGGACATTGACCAGGCCGTCACTCATCGATTATTCCGAGAAAGCTGTTTGAACCACAAAGGCAACTACATCAAAGTAGGCCCTCTAGGTCTCGTACTTGTCTTTTGAAGTTTATTGATGCATCGATATTATCCAGGATCTCTCACAACTCGGTCGTCCGATCGCTGATACCATCATCCTCGATAATTCCCCAGCTTCATATATTTTCCATCCAAATAATGCAGTACCCGTGTCCTCGTGGTTCAATGATCCCCACGACACAGAACTGACGGATCTATGCCCGTTCCTTGCCGACCTTGCCGACGTTCAGGATGTGCGTGGCATCATCGACGGTAGACTCTAAGCATCGGCAAGGGCATACCAGAGGACTAGGGCCAATATCGACTATGCCGTTCGCACCAGCGCTCATCTCTCCACCACCCTCCGCCCAGCATGTGCATATTGTACACCACGGTTCCTCGTCACGTTGCAATTACCCTGTTGTCGTTTCAACCTTAAGCTATACCCGCTGCACGCATCCATCTATAACATTCATCTTTCTGTATCCACCATGCGCATATCCAGTTCTGGCATACCCTTGCGCTATCAGCGCCTATCACTTCCTTTGGGAACTCTGGCTGTCAAACATATTCCATGGTTCTGTTCTTCAATTTGGTTCTTCTACATCCATTGTCATTCAAGTACACATCGAGATAGAGTGACCAATCACGCTCTCTTTTCACTATCGCATCTTTACTTTTATACCATCTTCGCACTCCAACTCAATCCATCCCGCGCAGACAATAGGAACTGAAAACTTTTCATACCCATTGCACCATTTGACGAATCCCCCCACGGACTTGCAGTAGACTTTCGTGGGGCATGACCAATCCTTCCTCGTTGACATCGTATACCTGTTTTCTTTCAGCTTCACGACTTTACATGATAGCATCTAAGGGACGTTTGGGGGACGCTTTTATTTTGCTTATTGTCGGCTCTTTTCTATAAGTTTGCGCGCCTTTGCCACTATACCATATCTTTAAGATCTTTGTGATACCGCTGGGCGTCGATCTGCGGACTTGGACTCGGGTCTCACATGCGTGATCTAGAGTATGAAAACCCGAACGTCCAGGAAAGAATCTGACGACTATGGAACATTATCACAAATAAGCTCTCGACAATCGAAGATTGCAATTACAATGGCAACTTTGAAGAGCCCTGCGAAATGAGATCTCGGTAAATATGAGACTGTCGTTTCTTATGCCCAAACAGGATTCTGCAGTTCCCGGAGTTCGATATGTTCCAGACTTGTACAAGATGGCTGCTGTCTGGCAAAAGCCTAGCAGAGGACTGGACGCGTGTGCCCTTGAAGGACTTTGACGGGAACTCCACTTGTCTCGGCGTCAATGACGGGGGCAGCAGGGGCTGGAAGAGTGGTCATCCAAGAGGAGACGATGAAATGTCGGATATTGACGGTGTGGGCAAGGGCAAGGCAGGGGTTTGGGACTATGGGAGCCTCTCAAGCGTAGGTATGCATCCCCATCTCTGGCCTCATGCTCAGATTGCCTCATGTTGTTGGGGCGGACCCACGATGGATTAGCGCTGACCCTGGTCTTCTGGAAGCGCCCTAGACGTGATACACGTACCATCAACCCGCCAAGTTGGCTGCCAGGAAGGCGGGATGACAGTCCCTAGATCTGGTGAACAGCTACAGCATAAATTACGTGGAGTACATACAATAACCCTTAGAATACAACATGAATAGCGTCAATATTTCATCAACAATAAAGCGTCAAGCATACTGCGCATAGAGTTAGCTAAGCGTCAAAGAGTATAGTCAGGATACTTACTCTAGTGAATGTACCCATAGTCATAAACGTCTCTTTCCTAGGCGCGTCATCTTTTCCACGATACAACGATTTCACAGCATCGCTCATACCAGCCTTACGCTTGGCTTCTTCTGCCGCAAGACTACTCGAAAGCGCTCGCGAGGTAGCAGAGATGGTAGAATTCAAGGCAGGGGCTGGCGAAGGCGAGGGAACTGTTTGTGAACCCTTCTTTTTCTTAGAGCCTGAGGAGTTTTCTTCGGCATCTGCTTTGCGCTTCTTCGCTTTTGACTTGACGGGTTCTTTGGAGCGACGTAGCTCCATAGCCATGTGCATACGTTCCTCCTCTTCAACGGAGGGGTTGATCGTCAGTATATCGGACGACCTTGAAAATTTGGTGGCACACTGGGGACAGACGTCGAGTTGCTCGTTGTCCGCCGAGTTACCACCGCTTTCCTCGCCGCTGGATTTCTCCTTGGAAGATGGTGCGGGCCCGAGCACTGTGCGCAGACCTGCCTGCGAGAACACACAGGCGCAGGAGAGGATATAAACGAAGGGCTGTGCTCCGTTCATCTCCTTCAGGTTGAGAGGACAGACAAACTGGGCGACTTCAGTAGCTGATGCATCTGAAGCCGCAGCAGGTGGAGGCGTCGATCGCGCGGTGAGCTTCAATGTCTTGACGTCCTACGGAGGATGTCAGCCCTCGTCTCGGTAATCTCACAAGGGAGACGGACCTTTAGCGAGCGAATGTGTCCGCATATCTCCTCCCCATCTCCATACGCTGACTTATCCAAGAGATACTCGATTATAGCGTCCTTGTTGTAAAGCTTTCCTAGCGCACACGAGACTATTGGCTCCTGGAGTAAGCGCTGGAAGAAAATCGGTTACTATGCTATACTTTCTGAAATAAAGTATGGCGTACTTTGGAAAGCGCACAGAAAAACCACTTGGCTCGTGTTTGATTGGCCTTGTCAGCTTGTTCAGCCTTTGGTTTGTTTCTTACAAGGTCCCGTCTGTCAGGAATACTTCCTCCATCATTACCCATGGCGACAGACAACAATGAGGATGATGGTTTGGAAACAAGGGGGGATGTCGGTGATGGGACTGTCACGGTCCTGAGTTTACAGTCAAGCTGACTAATGTACCAAATATGGATTATCGATAGTTTTCAGCTCCGACTTTCATCCATGCTTTAGCCATCCCATGTCCTGTATTGATTATGATGGGTATATTTGAGCGAAAACGATTCTGGATGGGTATTTGCATGAGGTAATCTCACCAACCAGATCCCACTAGTGTAACACCTGAGGCCTGAATGTGCGATTTTGGGGAGAACTGTATTTGTTTGTTGGTGTTAGAAACCAAAGCTCTTGCCTTTTCTGGGAGCCTCTTAATGTGCCGAATTCGTTTAGCGTCCCTCTGCCGTCTGAACTATAACCAGCGTCAAGCTTAAGGACACCCGCTGGAAAGTTCTATCGCCATCAATTTTCATGCAAACAACACCCTAAATGCTCTATAAAGCTATAGTAAAGGGCAAAAGGCCCTTGCAGGCCGCCTCTCATGCAATTTCATCCACTACATCCGCTGCTGCCAACACTTCTTCTGCTATTTTCTCTAGAGTATTTGTAAAACGAAGAATCAGTCTATCCGGCACTGTACGCTCTTTTAAACGAGGCGCCTTCAGGCGGTCTTTCTCCACGCGAAATGTCATTCCACCCGAGTCACCCCAACAACTCCCCAGTGCTGCGTCCACTGTCCCATTATACAGTACGCCAAATCTAGCAAGGCGCCATCATGTATCTTATCTGACTCACGCCATGCACAGGGAAATTAATTTCAGCATGGACACAAACCCCAACGAAATGGTACCCACTACCTCTAGCAGTCGGCGCACTGCTCCTTGTCATGATTCAATACCGCAAGAAGGTAGCACGTGCCGAGAAAGAGGTTCACGTCGACCACGAAGGTCAGGAAATTATCAAGCTTAAAGGTCCTTGGCAGGTGAGCAGAAACGCGTACAAATCGCATTTTGTCTGAACATATTATAGGTTCACGTATTGGGAGCACTACCGCTTCGTAACATGTCTCGAGTCTGGGGTTACATGAACTCTGTCGAGCTACCAATATGGATTCGCCCCTACGGTTTTCGGTTATACGCTTATGTTTTTGGATGCAACTTGGAAGAAATTGAACCGAGCGATCTAACTCAATACGCCAGTCTTGGAGATTTCTTCTATCGAAAACTCAAAGCAGGGGCAAGACCGGTTGATAACGCCGTCATAGTCAGTTTTCTGCTCTTTAACTAACCCACCAAACACTTTTCTGAATGTGTCGCAGGTCAGTCCGGCTGATGGCACCGTGCTTCATTTTGGTACAGTCGAGAATCTGCGAGTGGAACAAGTCAAAGGAATCACATACTCCCTCGACGCGTTACTCGGCGTGGAAAGGTTCGATCCCGGCAGTCCCACGTCACCAACATCGACGGTCGTAGAGTTCCCCCCAGCTGGAGACATGTCGGTCGTCAACGACCGCGAGTTCGCCAACGTCAATGGGATAGAATACAGCCTCGACCAACTTCTGGGAGCCTCGACGCCAAGCACGCCAGGTTCGATGACGCCAACTCTCGAGCGGTCAAATTCGGACTCTGACATCGCATCCGATATACCCAAGAAACATGGTGCTCAGATCGATGCTTCCGTGGAGCAGGAAGGGAGCCTACAAGAGACTCTTGCGCACGATGCTTCTGTGGCTCAGGAGATGGGTGTCCGACCAGCACTCGGAGAACACAAGAGAAGCACTTCTGGCACAAGCGTCAAAGAAGGGAACGCGCTCTACTTCACCGTGATATACCTTGCCCCTGGGGACTATCATAGATTCCACAGCCCGACAGCGTGGGTGGTGGAGAAACGGAGGCATTTCGTTGGTCCGTATTGATTTGATGCCAATTCCTATCACGTGCTAACCAGCCACGCAGGTGAACTGTTCTCGGTGTCTCCCTACATGGCCAAGCGCCTACAGAACCTATTCGTGCTGAACGAAAGGGTTGCGCTTCTCGGTCGATGGAGATATGGTTTCTTCGGCATGGTTCCTGTCGGTGCGACGAATGTTGGCAGTATCAAAGTTAACTTCGATGCTGTAAGAAATCCATCTTCCACGTTTCTGTGAGCTCAGACTAACCCTTCTACCCAGGCCCTTCGCACCAACGTCCGCGGTCGCCCACCACCACCAGGGACCTACACCGAAGCCGTCTACTCTGCTGCATCCCCACTGCTCAATGGCCAACCTTTAACCCCTGCCCAAGAAATGGGAGGTTTCTGTCTCGGCAGTACGATCGTCCTAGTGTTTGAAGCACCAAAATCGTTCGAGTTTGCCGTCAAGGCGGGGCAGAAGGTCAAGGTTGGAAACCGTCTTGGCGACGTTCCAGGGGCCTCCACAACAGTGGGGAAGGAGAAGACTGACTGATTCTTCGTCTTCTCGCTCTCCCTAGCCGTGAGCTTCATGCACACTAGGACACTTCTACGCACGCACACTTTTATGACCTTCATGGAATTTTATCGATATATTGTACATACCCTCTTCAACTATCTTGAGGTCTTTACATGTGGGCCCAAGAACCAGAAATATCCTCACAGGCTTTTTTATGCACGGATCAGCAAAAGATAACATTGCGACATTACAGGTAAACAAATTATGAAAAAAGTACAACATCATACGTGTCCAAAAACGTCCCCTAAGATCACCTCTAAATCTACATGTACAAAAATCTATCGTGTGATGTCCGAGATATCATCCGAAGGTCTCGCCTAGTGCGAGTTGGCGGACTGGAATGCCTTGACCATCGTAGTTAGTCCGAAACACCTGGTTGGGGAGCGTGAGCATTCTCGTGCTTGAAGGCAAAAATCAGCCTTACTTGGTTCCCCCACCAACTCTGCACGCCAGACTCGCCAATCTGCAGTGAACGTAAGGCCATTAATCAGGAACAGGTACAAGTGGAGTATTTATTATTTACCGTTCCATTCCGAGGGAATTGTAGGCTAGAGGTGGGTTTTGTGAGCTTTGTGTTCCGGGAGATATATGAAGATGGGGGTCCACGTACGTGAAGAAGATTGTTATGACGGACAAAGCGAGGCCAGAATCAAGGGCAGCGGACAGCACATCTGATGGAGAATTAGCGGCGCGAGAGGGACGGATAAAATAAATCATACAATTGTACTTCGCCCACCAAGCGAAATTGCGTCTGGAAGCAGGAGTTAGTGCGAAATGTGGGTGGAGGATATTCTTTTGCAAACCTTCGGATGACAAACTGGAAGATGAATCCGACGAGTCTGTAAGGAACTATCAGATTAGAGCTAAAAGAGAAGAGCATGAAGACGTACGCCCAAGGTACAAAGTTCAATGCAGTTGCTGGCGGTATGAGGTATGTTCCGTTGAAGATCACAGGGCTGGCATTCGGAGATCAGTCTTAGGAAGCTTCGTCGTCAGATCAAATAAATCTCACAAACTACAGCATCGTCAGTCAGTGAGCATGTCAGAAAGTGAAACTCACGTACTTGACGTATCGGAGGAAGCTGTTCGGCCACCTCTTCATCATGAGCCAGGGCACAATAGGTGCGATGGCACCAACGACAAAGAAGTAGAGGAGGGAGCTAAACGAGTTGATAAGCTTAAACTTTAGCCCGTTAAAGAGTCTTGAACATACTTGTAGAGATGTCCACTGGAGAACTGAAGCTTTGGTCCAACGACGCCTGCGTCCGTCGTAGATCAGTGTTAGTTCGACCAATGGATCGTAGACATACCCCATATTATAGATGCCGTTCCGAATACTTGGGTATTTGGGCAAGTGAATCTATGAAGGGTGTTACATGCTGATGGAAATCGAAAAAAGCCAGCTTACCCGTCCTTCTGGTTGTTGGAACACATATCTCTGAAGCGTGACGTTGGCATAGGTGTATCAGCATGATGATGCGGGACTCACGGGATATTCTCGAACATCCACATCTGCACTGCTAGCTGGGTACTTCCCGCGAAGACAGCAGCTATGATCTGTTCAGGATGTGAGCACCTCAGAATGGCGAGATCTTTCTGAGCCGTTACCTGACACCAAAACATCTTTCGTGGAGGTATTTTCATGTAATGGCCGAGCTTGAAGTCCGCTGTGAAGGTCAAAGCTTGCGTCATTGTCTGCGGGTACAAAATCGTTAGCGATACCGACAAGTGTGACATGTGAGCGAATGCATACAATATATCCCCAAGTCTTGAACATCATCATGGCCACCGGGCGACCAGGTAAAGCATAGCTATATTTCTTTGAGCGATACTAGCACGGGACACTGATCTGAGCTCCTACCCAATGATGAGTTCTGTGATGACGCTAAAACAGTGTCAGTGCCTTCCGGTAAAGACTGGAGTAAATATTTACTTGAGCCCAACCTGCTGGTTCGTTATCGCTTGTATCATCCCGCAAGGAATGACATAGGTGAACGCTTCAAAAGGACGGATCAGCGCCCATTGCCTTTCCAGCACAAAGTTGAGAAATACTTACCGATAATCAAAGCAACCACAAACGCCCATACCGGCATATGGGTAGGCCAAAGCTCGATGCTGATAACACCCAGCGCAAACATTAACGCAAATAGTGTAAGGTACCACCATTCAGGAACTACTCGCAGCACCAGGAAAGGTAGGTGAGCATTCACACGAGTTCAGGTGACCATAAGGCAAATGATGGTGGTGTTGTTTACCTTGTGGGTATAGGCTCATAAGGCGCGCGTGGATATCGGGTTGTTCTCTCAAAGACCGCCGGGCTTGCTGGAGAATCTGTTTCCGGAAGTGGATAAACGCATGGACCAGAGTTGCTACAGTCATCCGCGTTCATTCCTGTTCTCTAATCGTTGAAAGGAAAAGATAGCAAATCACCTGTAATTGTGGCAAATGACAAGCTAGAGCAACGTGTTCAGCGGGCTATAAGTATGGCCGTGAAATATCTGGCGTACCCATATGACACAACGAAACACGTTCTGCGGCATCAGTTAGGGCAGAGGACCAGATGGGAAAGGAGCGCGTGGACATACGACATGAAGAGCGGGCTATACGCTTCGTATGCATCCATGTTCAGGGTGACCTCTGGCGTGAGGATTCTGGACACATTGTATGGTTTCATCATGTTGTCGAATACCTGTCGTGATTGAATACTGCCGGTATGTTCAACATGGGGGTAAGAGCTGCAGGGCAAAAGGGACTCACGGCATGTACATCGAGTGCCATGTGTTGGTAAACTAAGGGTGAAAAGTGCGTGAGTTACAGTCCGGGGGCCTGCGAACAGAACACGAACGTAAAGTATGGGTGTGAGTATCCCTGAGGTAAGTATATCAATAAAATGTTCAATAGTGCAGTGGACAACGAATCTCACAGTAGAATATCACAAATCCGAAGAGAATGTTAGCCGCTGCCCACCCTAGTCGATTAAATGTGAGTGCGGAATTGCAGAATGGTGCGGGCGTGAACATACATGGCGTGGCCAGGGGGGAGCCGATGTATCTATTCAAGGAATGTCGTCGGTTAGTGTCAAAGGCGAAGGCAGAAGAGTACTCACGCGATCTGACTCCAGTCAAATGTTATTATGGACATGCCCTACCGTTGATATCAGACACTGTTACTACAACCCCTGTTTTTTTTGTTACACTTACCATTCCATGCACATAACTTGCCAGCCAAAACATCAGTAAAATCCTCACACATCAGTCGGACAGTGTCGTACCCAAATAATTGCGCAATCACTGCGAAACAAATTTAAGTCAAGAGCACAAACCGCGTCGAGGGGAAGCACCTACCGGCATCCTCAGGCCATATCCAAGTTACCCAAGAAAAATAAGACAGCCCCTGGACTATTCTCAATGGATCAGTAGCCCTCGCAACCAAGTTCTCCGAGCCAGCGACTTACACAGATACCCTGGGAAAAAATCTGACCGACCAACAAAAGCTCAGGAGTCAGCAAGATCGCCACACGAAGAAAAAGTTGAGTTATTTGCTTACACCATAGGAACGATCCTGTGAAGACATAGGAGAAAAATCGTTCTCGGCTCATTCCGCCCAGTCGTCCGGTCCCGGAGTACTGCTGCGAATGCAGCGTGTTGAATAATGCGCAGCTGACGAGAGTCGATGGCCAGATCATGCTTGGAGGCGACACAAGAAAGCGGCGCGCGATGCCACCCGCCGAGAAGCCTATCAGCTGGGTGGACATTACTAAGAACCATTGGTCTGCAGGAAGCGAAGTAAGGAGGGAAGCAGAACATGTGGGTCAGCGAAACTTCGTTTCAGAAAAAGGATATTTGCGAACAGCTAAAACTGTAACGTTGATTATAATACACTCTCTGTACGGCGATGATATCCGTCTATATTTGGGTTTGAGTGAGTGAGTGAACTCGGTATCACTTGCTGTGCAGGAACGTACTGCGTAAGCTGATTGTGCTCCAACAGAAGCCATGATCTAGACCAGGAGTAAGCATGGGTGTGGGGTGAAACAAAATTCGAAAGCGGCGAGGAGAGTATCCACCGTTATCAACACATGTTCCTTCATGGAGAACGGGCCTGGATTTAGTGATATGCCCAATATTCGTTTTCGAGGAACGTATGTGGCCCAGAGCCTGCCAAGTGGAAAGGAGAGAAGCTGCGCGACAATGGCTGTGATGGGTACAGACGGGTATCGGAAGAAAAAGAACTGGTTGACGCCGGGCATCAGTATCGCCCATGAAAGGCCTATCACCCAAGTTCGTAGAGTCGTAACGGGTATCGTTGGATCATCAGTGTTGGCTACCGCAGAGCGGACCTCTGGGTATGGGGAATCATCATCTAGGTCGCCGGATTGGTCCGGGTCGATGTTTGGGTCGTCAAACTCTGAAGAGTAATATTGCTGGAAATGAAACGACGTCATGGATGTGGATATTGGGATGTGTTCGTGACACGTACTGAGAATTCTGAAGCTGGTCGGAAAGTGATCTTATGAGCCATACGGCGATGATAGACGTTATCACAAGACATACCTGAGGATAGAGGGCGAACCTGCTCCTCCGACTCTTTGTCCTCGCTTGCTACGCTTTCGAGGTCGACCGAGTCCTTGAACCCATCATCGAGCCGTCGCAATGGATAGTCCTGAGATGCAGAGTCGTGCTCGGTGGGCATCAAGGTGTTTGAAGGTTGAGAAAGTGCGAAACTGGCGCCAGCTTGAAGACTCGGAGGTGAGTGAGAGTTTGGTAAGTTAGCCCCAAACTGTTCCTGGCTGTCTTCGCGTAATTATGGAATTGGTCTGATAGGTGCCGACACCTTTTTGCGACTTGCCTTGACGGGGACTCTAAAAGTTGTGATAAGCGGTACTTAGGTGGCTTGTAAATAATGAGCGAAGTGGATGTTCCAAGGTATATATTTCTGTTTTCAAGTTGTGTTGGTGGTATATTTGCAAGTTATGAGCTCGTTACTTTGCTCATTGAGCGGAGTGCCGACTCCCATGGCTGTCGGTGTTGCTGCGTACCGAGGGAGACTTCATACCGTGCGTTATGTAAGCCATGAAGCTTGTCCAGAAACCAATCAGCCACGTCATGTTTGAACTTTCAGCACATTTTCTGACATATCGGATCCTGCAATGACCTTTGACAAAATGAAATTTCTCTTGACAAGTACAAGGCTCGGGGAACTCATGTCTTGGCTCAGGCCGGATCCCACAAAAGGTCGTTCAGCGCTACCTCCACGTCGCGTGCGAGTGCCAAGGCAACTTCGTACGATATCCCGCATTTGAACGTTGGGGGTCCATCCAGCTTGTCCATGGCAGTTGTGCGATGCAAAGCTCGCATGAATGTTAGTTCTGTGATCTGGCGACATTCGCTATGCGTAAGATATCGGACAATCGGGACGCCAAATAAGGGGTGGAAGAAAAGAAGTGTCCTCACAGCTGCATAGACATGAATCCGCCCAATTTCCATGTCAGTGTATTCCCCTGGAAGTTCAAAACGAGGGTCGTGTGGGCGTGACTCAAAGTCATTTTCCTCCAATAGCGCCCCTAGGATCGCCAGCAGCCGGTCAAGGGGAAATGTTGCAGGGCCCAGAAGCCTCTGGGATACCTGCAGAATGTATTCAATGTTATGACCCCTGGACTGCTAATCGCAAAAACCAGGGGTGAATTCGTTACCTTTATAACCGATGTTTGTGCGCCGCCACTTTTCTTCGGAGAACCTGACTTCCGCCGCCTCTTCTTCCGTTCTTCCGCCCCTCGACCAAACATTCTCATATCGCTCTTCGGAGGATTTGTTGACGCCAGGAATGCAGCAATAAGGATGAACTTGGACGTCCGCGGAAGATGGTCCACCTTGATACTCGGCTGCCCCTTTTTCGTTTTTGACCTGTCATCACCTCCATTCCGTGACGATGCTTGCCCTGGATCATAGTCGTTATCTGCGGCCCAGTCCGCCGCGTTCGTAAGGCGCGGGTAGAGTGCCTCTAGGGCCGCAGTGACCGTTGGTAAGAAATAACTGAGTAAGCGTAATCGCCCTTCAGCGTTCGGTAGCTCGAGCTCGGGAGGATCCGCCCCTTCTTCTTCTGCTTGTCGGACGAGTTCGGTATACTGGGTGATGACGGGCTTCACGAAGCCTGGCCACCGAGCCGCGGAGATGTACTGCAACTCGAGGGGATCGCTGGTGTAAACCGAGACGATGCTGTACAGCATATCTACGTATTGTTCGTAGAGTGGCTGTAGGACGGGATGATATGTCATGTCTGACGTGTTCGATGATGATAGAGCCAGCGACGTTGTGCGGAAGGCTGAGACAAGTCTTTGAACCACGTCTACGGCGATAACTTCTTGAATTTCACCAGTTCATTTCCCTGGCGAGCACGTACCTTGCTTATTTAGTGGATCTATGTCTATGTAGTATGGATCGGGTGAAGCACCAAGTGGTGGTCTGATCTCCTCCCACCGAACGGACGACAGCATGATAACGGAGATATCGACTTGCGACTAAAAGTGCCACATGAAATCAGCAAAACTCTTATTCGCGCGTGAGATACGCCCCGGATGCGAGAGACCAGGACGGACATACCAGCTCGGCCAAACGCGTAAGAGGGACAAGAAGTTCAGGAAGACTCTCAGACAATCTTTCAGCCCGCTCGATCAGGATCACCAGGCTGGGGTATTCGGTAGAGGACGCGGAGGCCTTGCCTTTCCCTTTTCCGTTCGGTGTTGGTCCGTCCACAAGTTCGGCGCGCAATCTCCTCAGTCCATGCAGAAAGCTGTCAATGCTGTCATTATACCGCTGCGCGTCGTCGCCTGGCCAGTTCTGACATCCGTTCTCCCATGAAGGCTTCCACCCCGCAAGTGCGTTAAGCACCGTATCGTAGAATACGCGAGCGGTGAAGCATACCACGGAGTTGATGCGTGCGTAGTGTGTGGGAGGACAGTCCGGGATTGAAGAGATATTATGGAATATGGAATCGATTACGGATGCTGTGACGCGTGGATTGTTCGTGTCTGTGATGTAGATGAACGGTGGCAAGTAGGTGGAGGCGAGAGTCGAAAGGTGTGTGATGAACTTGGTGTAGCCGGGGTGAGCTTCAGACAGGTTCTGAGCAAGTAGTTCGCCGTCGTCCATTCAACGAAGATGGATAGTGAAGGGACGCGATGATAATGATGGCGTAGTCGAGCGAATACAAAGTCGATGCAAGTCCACACAGTCATGATCTCAAGAGTCGCGTCCAAGCGTTGTTTGGGTTTGTTTAACTCTAAGGACGTTGACTAAGCGAAGAATGGACAGCCACCCCTTTCCTTCATTAGCCACCAGTTCTCCGAGTCCATCACGCGTTCCCAAGGTCCCAACGCAGGCCTGGCCGCAGTAGAAGGCCACAGGTCCTAGATCGCTTAGGGATTCACTATAATGGGCAAGCTAAATATCGCTCACCACAAGTCTTACCATCCTTATCGGAGGGACAACATCGAACGTGTCCGACGGGACGAAGAAGAAGCAGCTCGTAAAGAAGCAGAGAAAGAGGGTCGAATCGTACTTGCAGATGCAGAAGCTAGGATAGGACTACTCAGAGAACGTGCTGGCCTTGGGACGAGTGGGAAAGGGAAGGGAAAGGCGAAGGAGGAGGATGATATGGCGGCGTTGAATGCGGGAAGCGCAGCCGGGACGGGCATCGGGTCTGGGAAACATATCAATTTCTTCGAGGACTTGGAACAGGTGGGTACTGATTGATTGTGGACTTTGCTCTGATGCTGACCGAATCATCAACGCTATAGCAATCCATGATCACAGCTGTTCGTGCGAGCAAGAAGACCACACCCTTGGAGACCGAGAAAGGCGTACCCCTTGCACCGAGCGCAAAAGACCTCAATCCTTGGTATTCAGACAAGAACAGGGACCGCAACAAAACCGCAGAGGATGAGCAGGATGAACAAAGGTAGGAGGGTTGCTCCTTCACCCAGCGACGGCAATCTGACCATGATTCCTTGCTTCTACAGGCAACGAGATCTGATGTTCAAATCTTTGAATGACCCCCTGACAGCAATAACACACCAGCTCGCCTCGCGATCTCTACCGTCCAACCCTCCACGCCCATCCCTACCTCCAATCAATGCTCGTTCTCGTAATCATCGCCCCTCCAGACACAACGACCCACCACGGCCTGCCCCGCCACAGCCAAAACCGCTAGATCCTACAACTGCCCGTCTGAGCCGAGAGTCATCAGAACGTGAGCGTGCACTTGCTCTTATCCGCCGTAAGCAACGAGAGATGGCAGGCAGTGAAACGCCAAGTACTGTCCATGGTGGGATGGACGGTGGGTATGGAGACGTCTTCAACAAACGTGAGGTAGAGGAGGCTCACGCCCACAGGGATCGGTGGAAGAAGAGAACTTGGTAGATCTGTATAACTAGTGTTCAAGCCGTTGTATAGTATTATCCCGTCATTCACTCTGTGTAGATGTGCTCTCTTCCGAAGAATAGGTGCGTTAGTGTTGCGGTCGCTACGTATGCCATAATCAGGCCATCTTTGGTGTCAACTCAAGTCACTCAACAGGCGCCCGTCCCTCAACAAAACGCACCACGACATATACACGCCCACAACCAGGTCATCGGCGTCTGGGGCGTCCAAAGGGCTACTGGTATGGCCACCACTAGTGCCAGTGCGTCAGCGCCCGAAACACCCGTTACTCCAAAAATAGTATGCCAGGGACACACGGCGAGAATCAACTCCATCGCGTTCTTCCCAGATGGCAAGAAGATTGTTAGCGGGTCGGACGACAATACGCTCCGTATTTGGAGC
>KN839911.1:0-10463 GCA_000827185.1 Hydnomerulius pinastri MD-312 | reverse complement strand
TCTCACAAATATATGATAGCTTCCAGCTACAGAAATGCCAGGTCAGGCAAACCAAAGTCGACTATTCGGCGATGCACAAGACTCCTTCTGGGATGTATGTTGTTGCTCCTTTCGTCTACACTGACCGTCACGCACTCCTGCTTACTGTTCTGGCTCAGCAACCGGCCACCTCAAGACCCCACAACCTTTCCGCGTATGGTGAACGAGCCAGCCAGCCGCCTCCTTCCCAGTTCCCGTCCGCATTCCAACGCTTACGGAACTTACTAACAAGGACTGCTGGTCGCTTGATGTCAGATTCCGCCGAGCCTACACACCGCCCGCGAGTGACACGCTCCTTGGTGTCGTACGCCATATTGAGATCGGTGAGTACACCCTGAATTTGACCGATTCGATTATGATTCAGAGGTGTTGGATTGGTGTGTGACCACAGGTCTTTGCTGTTGCACGGAGAACCCCACCTCGAACGCAGCAAGTCATCGAGCTCTCGGAGTTGGATGAAGACGAGCATAATACCACGACCGCTCAGGCACCCGAGAACGCAGCCGTCCCTGCGTCCAGTCAGGAAAAAGATACAGGGACATCAGATGCACAACGAGTCTCTGCAAATGTTCAGCCGGATGCTCAAGAGCAGCCAGAGACTGCCCCCGGCGCCCCACCCGGAGCGCAAATCCACACAACAGACAACCAACAACAGCAGATGAGCACGATTACTCCTGCTCCATCAATGAAACCTTCTGCGCCATATGTCGGAGCGGCCCAAGATGGTAGGAATGACGATGACTCAGATACAGATTCCTTTAGGGACACGGACTGTTGTTGGTGTTGCTGCTGCTGTTGCTCAAAGCCACGTTAGATGGATTTTTCCTATTGTGCATGAGGGGTGGCAATACCTCAGAGGAATCAGGTACGATGATCGTGAAAGCCGTACACTGGTGGTTTCGTGAGGCGATCGCTGTCTTTCTCTATGCACGGCCGGTTTCGCTCGCTCGCCTTGATATATCGGGAGCTCCCATAGCTCAATGTAAATGGCAGCTTCTCTGAGGTTCTGGAGTTTCATTATATACTTCACCCAATCATCATTTATAACAGCGTACTAGAGAATCTGGAAACTACTGTACGCCTACTACTGCCAGACAAGATCACTGAGACCTCGGATACCCTGACAAAGAGCCCTGATGAGTCGCCACGACGGGTGGATGGAACGCGGACTACACTGTTTATAGCTTCAGTGCAGTGAATTTATCATCGACCTTTGTGGTGGGTCTGCTGCCCAGCGCAGCGTTTTGCGCACCTGTGGTACCCACCAACGTAAGCTTATAAGACTGACGTGTGACAGCTGGATGTCAGGCTAAGTTGGCTGGCCTCGAGGCAATACCACCAAGTACGAATAATTGTGAATAAATGCGTGACTTCTGTTGGCTGGTGGGTAGGTGTATTGCCGGTTCGGCACTGCTTGACGGGTATCCCCGAGTGCCTGGCACGTGAGATAATGCCGGCGGCAGAACTTATGAGGATGGCACGTAGACCGGTCGGCAGTGTCCCCGGCATTGTACCCGCTGTCCCGTCACCTCGAGCTCGCTGTCCGAGACGGTGAGCTCGTATATTCACCATATCTCGCCCGTTTTTAGTGCTACAGACGGCGCGTTTGCGTGCTTATGTCACAGTAGTCAATGGTAGCGTATTCCGAGCATGTAAAGGTAGTAGTATGAAAATATAGCCGTTTACGGACCAGATGCAGCGAGTAGTACATCCTCCAGCGCCCGGGAGTATTCCTCTGCCTCCTCCTCCTCCTCCTCCTCCTCCTCCAGCTCCTCGGGTGTGTCCTCGACTATAACCTCCACAGGTACCATGGCGCTGGCAAGCGCAGGGACGACAACGGCAATCTTGCCGGCGCTGGCACCGGCTTCCTTTTTCGTGCTCACACCGGGGCTTAGGGAACCGGAGAAGCCAGGGAGGGAGAGTAGCTGAGCGAGCTTCTTGAGATGTTCCCCGTTGAAGCGTGCGCGCACGTTGCGGTGAAGGAAGACCTGATACGCAAGGGCTGGATGCGAAGCCCACAGGAGCTCCACACAACCCCTGAGGTAGCGGTCTTCGTCTCGGAGGTAAGTAACAAACCGGTGGATCTCGACGTCAAGACGCTCAATCTCCTCCTCGGCACGGCACATCTTGAAATAAGTATCGAGAGCGAGACGTGCAGATGGGGAGGCCCAGGGACGTTGTGAGATGTCCTCTCGAGTGTCACGGAGGAGGTCGAAGTCGGCGAGGAACGCATATTCGATTACTTCCTCGTAGGTAAGTACGCGACGTGGGGGGGATAGTGCGCGAGCGGTGATGTTGTAATGGTCGATTGCCGTTCGTATGGCCGCTGACCTGCTCTGAAGAGCCTTTCCGATATGCTTGCGGAGTTTATACCCTGATAGTTAATGGAACAGACGTTTAGCGATAAAAAACGGTATGGTGGTTGAACTCGCACCTGTACCGGCACGGTTCATTTTGCCTAGTTCAAAAATCCGAGCCACGACTAGCCCCTCCAGGTGGTCGAGTGCACGTTGGTATTTCCGCCTCGCAACCATTCTGCCCGCCAACTGCCACTCCTCATCCTCTGGTTCCCAGCGACATGCGATGTTTAACTTGGACTCGAGTTCCTGAACAATCTTCAGGTCCTTTTCGTAAGTCTCTTGAGTATGGCGCTTAGCCGTTTCGGCTCTGGTAGTAGCGCTGGCGTCTGCATCGTAGGAAAGCTGCATCTCAGGGGTGATGACTTGCCACGCATTCAGTGCATCAAAGGCGGCTCTATGAGAGTATTCAGTGTGCTGTAGATACGAAGTATGAAGTACTTACTTGCTCTCAGATAACTTGACAAGTCTTTGCCAGTAAGTCATTTGAAGGGTCTCTTCCTCAGGTTCCGTCTGGCGCGACATCAAGTAAGTGCGCTCCTCTGCGAGCCACGTCTTGAAGACGGACTTGTCAGTGATGCCGAGCTCTTCCATAAGTTGCGGGAGCCTTTCGTTACCGTCCTTGAGCTTCTCCAGCGCTTGCTTATAGTTGTTATACAAGAATGTAGCTAAAAGTTTCGTCAGTTCAAGCAACAAAGAGCAAATTTAAGAAATCCCTCACAAAGGCTCTGGTAAATCTCGAACTCGTCGTTGTGTTCGAAGTATTCCGAGATAGCTTGACGGCGGTGGAAAACACCTGAGTAGCGGACCGAGCCAGCGAGTGCATTGGACTTCGAGAAGGTGCGCTCGCACCCCTCGAGGTCCTCGAGCCCAAGGCCTTCAGTATAGGTAGCGAGATGTTGAAGCTGGCAGAGACGTCCATGGGCATGTCCATGAAAGCTCCCGACGAGCGAGGTATGGTTGAGCTTGCGTGCGCGCTCGCCTACAGAGCTACGGTCCAGCGTAGTCTTGAACTTACACCCAATATCATATCCCCCCCCTAAGTCCTTTCCGAGCGCGTTGAGAAGGCGGGAGACAATAGCAAGGGGGTATTTTGCTCTTCAACAGATGAATGCCAACATTTCAAACATCCTGATGGAATTGACTTACCGTTCGCCGCTTTGAACCATGTCCGCAATTGCTAAACTGAAACCATGGCGACAGACCGCAAGAAAGACACCTGTCTCGTCGAATACACCCCACATCTTGGCAGTATGGCCGTCCTTCATATTCTTCCATCTTGAGGCGCACGGATTCTGCTCGTCGGTCTAGGAGAAAGAGGAATCCATATATTTCAGTAGTTTTTGCACGACATGCACCTGCGCTTACCTCTGCGCTATCCATGTCCGCGTTTCCAACGTCCTTTGCATATTGGTCGACTTCTTCACGCGTAAGGTACCTGTCACAGCCAAGGACCTGTCCAGGAAGTAAACCCTCCGTGGGGGGAGGTATGGGACTGCTGCCTTCCTCGTCACCGCCAGCGCTTTGTCGAATCGCGCGCTTCAGGGAGTCGTTCCCGTCCATGGTGTATAGCATCTTGAATTTGAGGTTGGGTTCGTCCTCGAGAGTATACGTGCAGGCAGGGCAGGCGTTCTTCAGGCGCCATTCAGGGACATCTCGCTGAATAGCAGACAGCGCAAGTTTCTTGACTCCATGGCGAAGTTGGAGGTAAACGTCAAAAGCAATCGTAAATTGTCGAGACCTGGAGGGTTTGAATTGAACCTAGAACATTAGAGCATTAGAAAACGTCGCATGAAGCCGGTAAACACTTACCCCCTGTAAATCGGACATCGTCTTGACGAACGCCTGAACGGAGAAGTGGGGGTTTCGGTTGCGTGCCACTCGGAAAAGCTCTAGGGTATCAAAAGTGATAGCGGTGGTCGGGGTAATGGGGGAACATGGTACAAGGCCCTGGCGGACAAGCGCGCACGCGATGTATGCGTCCGCTGGGATCATCGAGACAGTAACTTTGTCAGCGCCTGCAGGAGCTTAGGAGCTGAGCTAAGGTTTGTGCGGAGAGCAAGAAAAACTCACGGAACACATCTAATACATTAAGAACCCAAGGCTGGGCTGGAACATCAACGCCAGTGGCTTGGATATCGTTGAGTTCCTCGAAGAACCCCTTCCTGCCGCGTTGCTCCCGTGCAAAGCTCCAAGCTATGTACGCTTGGGTCATGGCAGGTAGTTGTATTGCAAAAGCCTGTGAGCGGAGCTTAGCTCGATCTTTGCGCGTCCGATAATCTCGACGGCGCGTTCGGTTCCGAGCACTACTGATGCAAACAGGGAGTGAGCTAGCAGGACTTGGATGAACAAAATAGATACTTACCTCTTCCTCATATCCCCCATAACCTGCCGTGTGAGCTCTTCGAATTCACCTCCTGCATGACTGATTTCGACGGGTTCCGCCCCGTGGATGACGCTTTCGTATGCGTTGAAGTCTCCACGATCGTCACTGCCAGTGTCTTCATTACCTATGTCGCAAATTGCCTCTAGCCTGTGCTTCTCCTCGGGAGTCATCTCTGTAAGTATTTAGTAAGACCTTTAACAGAACAAAATTAAATGAAGCAACACACTTTGCTGCCTCTTGAACTGTCGGCTTTTTGAAGCGGCAGCGTGTTCGGAGATCTTCTGTGGGCCCAGTATCGCTTGAACCGGACCCCGAGCTCGAGCCAGAGGGTCGCGCGTTGAGGTAACATGACGTAGCTTCGACTTTCCCATCCGTGTGGTGTTGGCCACGCGTGCACGATGCTGGCTTACCATTGTCTCTGCTACAGTGAACACTGGCGGTGGTCACGGTAACGCGTGAAGGAAGAAGCTTCAGGGGTCGATCAACAAGGCCACGTGACCGTAATCACCGTGATTTGATCAGACAAAGATCATTCTTCGACTTCTTTGATTTCATCTTATCATCATGTCCGTCGCCACAGGATCAAGTCACAGTGGCCTCACCTCATCCTCAGCGTCTATGGCCTCATTGTCTGGTATAGTGGCTGTCCCATTTACCCAAATTAACTAACATCAGAATCCCTTAGTCAAAACAACGACAATCACTGACACCACAGTGGAAAGGACGTATGTAAGGACGAAAGTAAGCGCAGCTGGCAGTGAAAGCGAGACGCGGACGGAGAGGACACTGAGGAGGAAGAAGGAAGTAAAAGAGGAGCTGATCGGATCCTCGACTGTGACTCCCACCCCCCAACAGCAAGACAGACCTTCAACGCCCGTGCCCCCTCCCCTACAGTCCCCAGCCTCACGCCCACCGGTCCGCCCTCTCCCCGACAACACTTATCTGCGTTGCCCCCACCGATACCCTCATCCTAACACTTTTCGTAACCCAAAAGTCAAGGGCGCTCATCGGTACTACGTCGTTATTGTCGGCCAAGAAGTAGGGATATTCTGGGATTGGTAAGAACATATCTACGTTTTCACTCCACCAACTAACTCTACTCAGGAACGATGTTGCTCTCCGCGTCCACAAGGTCAGTTGTGCCTGCTACAAGAAGTGCACGACTTTCCAAGAGGCGTTTCAGCGTTACCGTGTTGCATACGAGCGCGGCGAGCTGCAAGTCAAACCAATTCCCGGCACGCAGTTCTGGGGAGATGACTCGGAGTACTGGGACGCCATGGAGGATCTGTCAGAGCAGCTTAGCGACATCCACGTAGCTTAGTATTCCACTTTGTTGAACAATCATGTACACTCGCTACTAGTATATCTCAAATTCCACTCGAGTCCCTCGCAAAGTTTACGGATGTAAGATATATGAATAACAAATTACAACATTGAGGAAGTGTTCTACTCGAGGACAACGACCAGCCGCTTTGCACGAGATTGCCCGAATATCGTTCACGTATGTCTCGTAGATCGACTCGGTCTGCCTGGGTGGCACATAGATGACCATTAGTGCTTGAGGGTGCGCTGTTCGCTACCAAAACACACACATCATAGTCAACCACACTGCGCTCCTCACCGGTCACACTCGGACAAGTTCCAGATCCATTGTCCATACATTAGTACCATGTAGCAAGCTGTAAATAAGCCAACTCGGCGAATTGAGCGTTGCCGGAGATACTCAAGCGTCGATAGCAAACACGTTTGATATATGTTCGCTATAAATCAGCCACTGGCAACCTCTCGAACACTTGTTCCATGTAGATGGTGCACGACAGACGAACTTCGTAGATGAGCAGCAAATTAAGGTACATTGAGTAAGAGATTACAGGACATTGTATGTACGGTAATCAGAAAGTTTGCTAAGAGGTACAGACGGGGCATACTCATGTAACTTTACCTCAAAGAATTTGACCTCGGACATCACCACTACTACAAGATCATATACCTGGAGAAACAAATCTTCGTTGCGCCCGCGAGGACCTCGACCCATTGCTTTCACCACCTGCCTCAGCGCTCGTAGTAGGCGGCGACCCTCCGATGCATGAGATTCGATACCAACGAAGAAGAGATCGGTCATACGGCTCCCGTCCTCCTGGGCATTGCAAAGCGATAAGTGGAAACCTCGGTCCCATTCAGCTTCGGTACCCCAGTCCGTTTGCCAGAGGTTGATAGCGTGTCGAAGCTCGGGCAGTGTATAGGCCCCGGGATGGTCGCTGTGGCAAGGATCAAATTCTTGAGGTAAAGTTTGATGGTTCGAGTCTGGGCCATCAACCAGCGTGCTGTTGGCCCCACAAGCTTCTGCTTCCGAAGCTGGGTCACTCAGCTCATGGTCCGGATCGTCAGCGCTGGCCTTGGCCTTTCGTCTGTGGGCTGGGTTGGCTTGACTCGTTTTCAGTCACATGATGTTACAATAAACCTTTCACGTAGTCTGTTTGGAGACGTTAGCTTGAGTGATAGTACATTGTCATTGGTACTCACCTGCGCATCCGAAGGCGAGATTTCTCGTTCTGTGTCTTCCTGACACTGAGGCCGGTATATCGGAGTTAGTGGAGTAAAGAGTTGTGTTATAATGTGCTTACCCAGGTTTCTGAAGCCACCGATTTGTGGCTGCAGCTTGTTTACTTGTGCTAAGGTTGCGAGTAGACGCTCGCGGTGCTCCCTAGTTCATATGAACGATTAAGCAGCGAGACCTGTGAGGGGTAAGCATTTTGTATTCACTCACCAGTGCAGAAACTCCATGATTGTTGGCCATGGAGGCCCAATGTTGAGTATAGGAGTAGAGTTGAACGTTGGACAAAGAAGTTCGCTGATCAACGATCAACGTTCGACCAGAAAATCATTCAACGTGGCAAAGAAGCTGATGTGACTTGTTCGTCGGAAGATGCCGCGGAAGCAAATCTCATCCGCATTAGGAAGGTAGTGTGGTTCTCAAGCTGTTCTTTGGTGCGTTGCTCACTTGCTAACTCACGGTAAACTGCAAGGCGTGTTCTGCAAGAGTGTCGGAAAGACAGCGCATGCACAGAGGCTTATCTGCAGCCCCTCACACCAAACCTCAACCCAGTCACAAACTGTGCTCCTCAAGTTGACCACTACATAGCCATCACCTGCAAATGTGTGCGCGTTACTAGGGACGTCCCACTCCACGGTAAGCAAATAAGTCCATAGGAAGCGTGAAGATTGTAGTATCTTCATACTTATTCCACGTCCCGACCACCTCAGAGGTGAGTGAGCTTTTACTGAATGATTCTCCTAACCAGCCCACCCAGCCCACTCTTCATGTCTGACCTGTGATTCGAGCGCCCAGGGCGCCTGAGTTCGAATCGCTTGGGGGGTCTGCTCACATATAGTGGGTCACTCTGCGCTGGCTTTCCATTGCTCATCGGGCTTGGGTGGAGGGCCATCTGCGTTGCCTAAGGTCCTTGTTCTGCGAAATGTAATTCAAATACTAACCCATGTTGATTTCATATAGGCATTTGAATATCGGCGGTTCTGTAGACAGCACCTTGATGTACGTTATATCCAATGGGATTTCCGAGAAGGCGGTCATCATTGGGGAAATGCGGTAATGTAAGTGCTATCCGAAACAGCAAAGGCTGGCCCTAGCTCCATGAGGACAACAATGCTAACGTCGCACGCAGTAGTAGGTCGGGCGCTGGTCACTCATCACGAAGGAGAACACGTATTATCTTGTGTAAGTGCTTCATACCGTGTTCTATATGTATGATTGACCTCCTTCAATTTCAGTGCCTGCCCCTATGTAAGTATGTTATGTGCTGGCTCACGTGACTTGTAATATTTCACCGCTCCGTCTCGAAGGCCGTGCCTCATAAAAATTGAAACTACAAGGTAATCTATATGACACGCGTGTTATTTGTGCAACAAACATGCCAGTAGCCACCTATTTCACGATCAACAAACGCGACGCACGCGAGGTTGGACCAAGCCACAGCACCACCACCCTCTGGCACATAAGTAACGGACACCATGTCCTCCAATAATTTTAGTTTTACTGATCTCTTATTCGCCAATAACTTGGACCCATCCAACGAGCTCTTAATGGGCAGCGCTGACGATTTCTTCTCAGCTCTCAACGGTCCTTCTTCCCTCCAGTACCCCAGCGTTAAACCACCTCCCCCTGCAACCTTCCAGCCGCGCTTTCACGAACCTGCTCAAGCGCCTTACGCGCCCTACTTGGCGCCCAACCAAGATGGGTACAACGTAATTGACAATTCGTTTAACTTCAGCGGTTCAGGTTCAGGCGCGTTGGGCTTTCACCCCCAGGTACCGTCCGTAACGCCGGACGCGTACCAAACACCCCATCTCCCACCTGCACCCCCCTTCCCTACGCCGACTGCAACCGAGGCTACACTGCCGCCAGTCGCACAACTGCCCCGCCCTGACGCGACACCACCACCACCACCACCACCCCCAGTCCCGACCACACAAAAGACGACACCGGCTGCTCACCAGTCCGACGTCCAAGCGTCGACTTCGGGCACGGCAGACGCTGCAGAGACAGCAGACGCAGCCAATAGCTCGTGCTGGGCTGCTCGAAACCCTGGCCAGCCGATCATCCCACCTCGCCAGTCTAAGCCTCTAACCAGCGCCCAGAAGGCATCTCGCAAGATTTCAACAGAGCAGAAGAAAGCCAAAGACGCCGAGCTGTCGAACGCCATCACTAAACTCAACGAGGAGCACACGAAGAAGATTGCCGAGCTCGCAGAGGCGCATAGCGTCGGTGTAGACAAGTTAACGAAGCTCGTGAACGCGCAAACGAACTACAAGAAGAACCGCCGTCCAACGCTCCATAACGCTCTCCTCTTTGCGAAGCGGAAGGAGGTCAACGACCGTAAGTACTTGTACGTTATTGTATAAAGCGTTGGCTAACAATGTTTCAGCCCTTCCCGAGGGACAAAAGTACTCAATGCAAGACATCTGGAAGATGGTCCTCGACGACCCCAAGTTTCAAGACCTCACCAAGGAAGAAGAGGAGAAGTACAAGGACGACTTGCAGGCGCACCGCGACGCAAAAAAAGTGAGCGTCCGCGCTTCAAATTTCGCCGCCGCGGAAGACGTAGCAACAACACTAGATCATATATTCAACGAGGTACATACATCACTGGCTGTGGTATCAATTACATAGCTCAGCTCCTGATAGCTCGACGGCCTCGCTATGCGCACGGGTATATATGCCAGCCTCTGGGTCACGCGCGGCCATGCCTTCGATACCCACTGCGCTACCTGGTACGGGACGGATAACGCCATGGATTTCTGGGAGGACGTGATAAAAGTTGAGCCCCATGCAGTCGCCAAGCAGTTCGAGATGTGGGCATGCAACCAGGGTCAAAGTAAGTTGTATTACTCGGCCCACGTATACAAACCACTGAGCCCATTCAGCCCCTTATCCCGTACCACACGGCCAGCGGACGGTGACAAAGGCCCGTTTCATATGGGCCGGCTAATCGTGAGCCGAGGCGCTTTTATGGCCATAGGGTATAGCTCGGCTGAGGGTAAGAATTATCACCGTGTGAGATGGGTCAGCTGAGGCCTGTAGAAATTGGGTAGTTATGTCGTACTAGACGGGTCGGCCGATGGTATTATCAAAATCTACATTCAACATAGGATGGATCGGCTAA
>KN839910.1:21904-53321 GCA_000827185.1 Hydnomerulius pinastri MD-312 | reverse complement strand
TCTAACCTGCCTTTGAATTCACTCTTTTACGCTTAGGAATCGAAATTCGCAACCAAGCACAGGGCAGGGTATTACCAAGACGATTCTGTGTCAATTTCTCAGTTGGCGACGTCCTGCAGTCGACGGGGGATGCGAAGGAGACAAAGAAGCGCGCAACATGGGACGATACTCTCTTTTTGTCAGTGCTAAGCTTTCAGTCAGGCTCGTTGCTTAACATTACTAGCTATGGAGAGGATACCTCCATCCTGGAGATAGAACTTTACCAGAAACACTCTTGTTTACCGGACGAGTATGTAGGAGGCTTCAAGGGCACCGTTGGCGCACTCGTGGAGAGAATGGCGGATGGAGGTATGGGAGTGCATCCGTATGTCTTCGTTTTCGCTGACACGTTCTGTGCGGTTACAGTGATTGAAGAAGTTCTGAACAAGGCCATCGCTGGGGGCCGAGTCGCTCCCACCGGTATCACAATCAAGTTTGGGTTTTCAGTGGAGAGACCTGTGGGAACCGCTGGCGTAAAGGACCTTCGGGCCGAGGACTCGCAGGCCAGAGCCAACGCAGCAGTACAAGCACTGGGTTTTACCCCTGAAGCTGTTGGCCTTGTGACGGGTGCGGTGGACGCGATCGGAAACGTCGCGGTTGAAGCACGGATATTCGAGACTACGTGGGGTGTCCTCCTTGACAGGATCCAGCTCTTGACGGAAATTGTGGACGGAATTGCCGAGGCATGTATCATATTCTCGCAAGTCTTCTATGACGTCTGAACGTCCCACAGATTCACCCATACGTGTCATTGGCGTGGTCTGTCTTATCAGCCGCAAACAAGGTCTGTAGACTGAAGTCAATACTTGATGTCGCTGAGCGTTATCTTGGCAGGTGATCATCAATCAGCATGGTCGCGACGATCGCATCGTTCGTTTGGCAGGTATCATGAACGACGCTTTCGCCTTCGTCCTCGAAGCAGAGCCATTGAAGGCCATTAAGGCGCACTTGAAGGTCATTACCCTTCTCGTCCAACAAGCGACAGAGTGCGGCTATTTCATCGCTGAATATGCGAAAGCGAATAGTTTCTGTGAGTCACCATTCAGTTGGTTCTTATTAGCGTTAATCTTTGGTCGCTAGTGACTCGAACAATGAAATACACGTTCTCCGACATCGATGCCAGGATAACGGAGTACGAGAACAAACTCCTTGAGTTGAAGAACGCGTTCCTTCAGGGTGTCGCTGTGCATACCTCAGTGACGGTCTTTCGCATCATGAATCAGGTTCAGGACATCAGTACGTGACTCGTGGCGAGCGCAACGGCCGTTTACTAACATTTCTGTTTGATGCAGCCACGGCCATTGATCTCAACGACATGCCGTATGCCGCTGGAGCGAGATACGCCGAGGAGAGAGGATGTTTTGCGGGTACCCGGAAGACATTCATCAGCGAGATTTGCGACATCATCAATAACCCTGCCGACGACGCTCCCCAGGTCTGCCTGCTCACTGGCGTCGCCGGCTCGGGCAAGTCTGCGATAGCGCACACCGTTGCTCGCCTGTATGACCAGCAACATCGTCTAGGCTCATCATACTGCTTCAATACTTCACATGCTGCAACGCGTCACCCTGGCAATTTCTTCAGTACCATTGCTCGTGATCTTTCAGACCACGACCGTCAATACAAGGAATATCTTTGGGAGGTCGTGAAGGATAACTGCTCACTTCGAACGTCAACGTCTCCTGTCGACCAGGTCAAGTTCATCGCGAGAGCCAGCGAGCATCTTGACGTCATCGGGCCGATACTCGTTGTTGTCGATGCCCTCGATGAAAGTGGTGATCGTGCTGCCCGAGAAAGCCTCCTGTCTGCCCTTTCCAATCAGATCACCGAGTCCAAACTCCCTACCAACCTCCGACTGCTCATCACTGCTCGTCCTGAGAGTGATATCCTGAAGATACTTTCCAGCTCACAGGTCGCTCATAAGCAGCTGGATGAAGTGGATACCACCATGGTGGATGCCGATATTGGGGAGTTCGTCAAGGACTCTCTCCGTGACTACGACGAACTCGACCTTCGCTGGCATGATCAGGAATGGTGTCGACTTCTTGTCCATCACTCCCAACATCTCTTTCAGTGGGCATCAACTGCTTGCAACTTCATTAAAGGAGAGGGCTTCGCGGGGCTGGATCCATGCAAGCAACTTGAGCTGTTGCTTTCGACTACTGGAGGTCATAGTCCCCATCCTCTGGATGTGCTATATAGGACTATCCTGGGTCAGCTATTCAATACAGCTGCTTTGGACCAGTTCAGGGATGTGATGGGTGTGGTTCTTGCTCTAAATGAGCCACTATCTCTGTCAGCCCTCGAGGGAATGTTTCATGGCAAAGTCAACTTTGGATGTATCATTCAATCCATGGGGTCATTACTGGCTGGTGTTGCCAATAAACAGAAACCTGTCCAACCTCTTCATACCTCATTCCGAGACTTCCTACTGGATGGGGACTGCAGCTTAGCCTTCCATGTACCCATTACCTCCCAGCACCAGCACAACATTGGGCTTGCATCTATTGCCTGCATGCAGAGGATGCTCAAGTTCAACATGTGCAACCTGGAGGACTCTAGAGTTTTCAATTCCAAAGTGGATGGTCTCCAGGAGAGGGTGAAAGCTGCCATACCACCATACCTGGCATATTCATGCCAATATTGGATGGAGCATTTACACTCTGGAGAGTATAGCCAGGATGTGGTGGATCAGGTCACAGATTTCTTCAAGTCCTGCTTCCCATATTGGCTAGAGGCTATCAGTCTCCTCTCTCAGTTGGTTCCTATAATCCACATCTCTTCTGCACAGCAGAGTTGTGTATTACTTGAAAAATGGGCCAAGGTAAATAGTGCCTCTGTTGATTTAGAAGCACATTAACTGATAATATCAGGGTACTGAGGTGGCTAGTTTGGCAGCTGAAGCAGTCTGCTTTATTGATGGATTTGCTCTTGTCCTTCAAGAGAGCACACCACATCTATATCTATCAGCCATGCCATATACACCTTCAAAGTCTGCATTGAGAAGCTTGTGGACTCACAAGCTGAAGCATGGTGTATGCTTTACCCCAGATCATCCACAAACCTGGCCTACAGCAGTGCAGATGCTGTCAGGGCATGCAGGTCGGATTGCCTCTGTGGCCTATTCACCAGATGGCCAGCACATTATCTCTGGCTCAGATGACAAGACTGTCAGGATCTGGAATGCCAGCACTGGTCAGCTGGTCACAGATCCACTCCAGGGACACACAGCTTCCATCCACTCTGTGGCCTATTCACCAGATGGCCAGCACATTGTCTCTGGCTCTTTTGACAAGACCATCAGGATCTGGAATGCCAGGGCTGGTCAGCTGGTCACAGATCCACTCCTGGGACACACAGTTTCCAATGGATCTGTGGCTAATTCACCCTTGGCATTGGCTGATTGGTGTCCAAAAGACAATGGGTGGATTTGCACTGCCAGTAATTCCATTATTTGTTGGCTACCTCACTGGGCTAGGTGCATTTCTGATCCAAGGAATAATACTGTCATCCTTCCCCAACATATCACTTGGGCTGACTTTACAGATTTTGCCTATGGACAGTTGTGGACCCAGTGCTGGGCTTAATTTTCTGATATTTAATGCAGATATTGATTTGTGCATGTATGGTTAGTGATAGCATTTGTTACAAAGCACTTTATTTTTCGTATATGACTTGTCTCAAACACTGTGGGCCTCACATAAGTCGCGCGTTGTCACCATAGCTGCCCATGGTCCCGAAAGCTCAAAATAAGTGCTCATGTAGATTAGCAATTTCATCATCTTAGTGGTTGTCCAAGATCCACATCGACGAGGACAAGCATGAGCAACACCAATGAGCATCCTGGTCTTGGACACTCACCGTGATGTCACCGAGGTTGAACAAACGCCAGCAACGAGAGCAAGAAGAGTTCCTCGCACTTGCTCGTAGCAAACCATCCGAGTCTCTTCATCAGTAATTCGACAAAAGTCTAATTTGAACTTAAACAGCACTTAATCGAACTTAACGTACTCGTGGTGCCTTGTGGATCCGGTCGAGGCACCGTAGGTAATTTTAGTCAAATAAGGTAACAAGACGGCTCGAAGTTAAGCTTAGTGATCTTATGAGACTTATGAATGAGACGTAGCGAAGCTCGTCGAGCACAGTAAGATGATAAGATTGGCAAAGTAACTATAAGTCCATAAGGTAGAATAGAGAATCAGGAAGCTAATTCATAGGCATGGTGGTCCGCAAAACGATTAACATAGAAAGCCCGGTATATATCCAACGAATTGTGACAATTTACCAATGGTGGTACATTCTCCTTCCCGAAGATAGGTAGTAAGTGAGCGCTTCGGACGATGCTGTCGACGTGAATAACGGCGAGGTTGTGTGAGCCGTCATCAAGAAAAGAAGGGGCGACCATCCACATTCCTGTCAGCTCGTCAGGAACATCAACGATACGGTCAAACCAGTGCACCAAAGCGCACGGGAAAGTCTGTCCATCAGTGTGAATGAAAGAAAAAAAACAATAAACTCGAGCAACCTCCATGCTAAGCATCCCTTCCTGAGCGTCGTCCGTGTTCACAAACACGCAATCATAGCGCGCTGGACCTCTCCGCCATGATGGTACTGCGCGAATGTGTTCGCGGCGCATGCTACCAATGCCGCTTGGGTCGCTTGGGGCCACAAACGTCGCAGTCGCAGAATTGAAGATTTTGATGCGACCAGTGAAAGGGGGAAGGCGGGAGCAAGCTAGCTGGGATTCGGGGTGAAGTTGCTCCACAAGGAAGTGAGCAACGAGGGAGGGGAGTGATGGGATGCCAAGCTCGATGGCAAGTGCAGGGCAAGTTTTGGCACGGTTGCGAGCTTGTAGAATGATCATATCAGAATATATACACAGAAGACAGTGTACTACTCACCAGGGCGACGAGCCAGTACAACATCAGAATGTGCCAACCCAGGCCGCTCATCTACAATGCCCGCATTCTCGTTCTCATCCTCACCCGGGCCCTCCACCCCCTCTTCGTTTTCTTCTTCTGTTGCGTCGGAGTTGCCGGTAGCATTTCTGGCTGCAGCCTCAGGGTGATGGCCAGGGAATTGGGGAGCATCTGAAAGTAAACTACTTAGTAAAGAACGTTAGCAGTGAAGAAAAAAATTACCACTTGGAGGGCCCGCATATACTCGGTGTGATGGGGGAAGCATACCCCGCGCTTCAAAGTCAGCTCGAGCTGCTGCAAGCTGTGCAAGGCGTTGGTTCGTCCGGAGGATTTGACCAAGCGCGTTGTGTTTACTTGAGCGCCGCCAGGGTTTCTTTACGGCTGTGATATGCTTCGATTCAGTGATTGACGTGCAGAGCCCGTTTGGGGCACCGAAAAGGCGGATTAACGATTCGTAATGAGTGAGTGAGTGCTGGCGGGGAAGGGAAAACCCTCCAGGACGGACTCCGAGGTCTCTGAAGACCTCCCTGTATTGATGAAATCGCCGCAGTGCATCTTTGAGCTCCTCGAGGGTGTCATCAGTAATTACGTTCTGGCGGACAATATAACAGAACTCCAAGAATGCACGAAAAGTGCGTATCACGTCGTCAGGAACATGGCCTTCTATAGCTGGAAGGTAAACCTGTGGAGGACAATGAGATTGCAGGTAGAAGTCTGAAAGGTGAGCGCTAACCTACCTTCATCAACGCTTTCGAATCATCGCCTGTCCATTGGGAGAATCCGCGGCCATCAGGGAACCTACGGAGCCCTGGAAACGGCGGCGCTGAGGCTATACTGGAAGAACACGTCAGAAGTTCATTGACAGGTTACGTTGCTGATTAACTGATCAAACTTACCGGCGATCAATGTCTGCGAGCCGTTCTTTTGCCCCAGCCTTGCCGTATTCTAACTCCAGGTAATTTCCAACCCACTCTACCAGGTGATCCTTGAATGTCCCTTTGATCAGTTGATGAAGGATGTCGGGCGCAAGGAGTTGGCGAATGTCTGCGCGAGGGAAATCATCAGTGAATGGCTATTTTAGATGATGAGAGATGAGCTGATTTGATTTGAAATTCGGAGCCACTTACCACAACGTTGGCATCGACGCCCCACTCATCCCAAATCATGCCAAGTGGAAGTTCCTCGATGAGCGCGTGTGTGAATTCCCTTGTCCGTGGTGCACCACCACTGTCGAGATCGTTAGGAAAAGCCAAACATCTACAGAATACAAGGTCAGCCTGGCAAATATGTACGACGAACATAAAACCTACCTTCCACACCAGTTCTGGACGATTCCTGAGATCAGGACTTGTTCCGGGTAGTCCGCAATGTAAGGGCCGATGCTGAATACGATGTGACGAAAGTGGCGGTCAGGGCATTTCATGAGTTGAGGCGTCGTCATACCGGCTTTGAGTGAAGCGAGTATTCTTGTCATTGCGGCGTGAAATAGTTGTTTCTTGAAGCGTCGAAACAATGGGTCGTCAGTATACTTTTTGGCTGCTGTAAATTTGAACGAGTAAGGTTAATTTATAGGAAAATTGACAAACTAAACGTACCTTTGGGTATTGCGAGGAAAGCGAGGAGCTCAACGGCATTGCGATGAGCGCGCCGAACGTTGTTGTGAATGTTACCAATGGATAAGTATACCGGCCAGTAATCGTTTTGCCCCGTCGCCACTGAAACAGTTGTCTTGTCACTGCCGAGAATGATGGGGACAAATGTCGAGCCATGCGTTGAAGAATCTGCTGCAATTTTGTCCTATTTCAAAACCTTAGTATTGGAGATGAGTGCGAATGAAACATTGGAACTCACTGCTTGCATCCATGCCCAGTCCCCTGACATAAAATTCTCATAATGTCGTGTCTCGTCCTCTCCACCAAAGTCTCTGTAAGGAGCGTAGTCAAATTCTCTGTCAAAGTCTGTGTTAGACAACAGCCTTTCGACCAAAGAATATGCTGGTCGGAACCAAAAATCGTAAGTGACGTCCATCCAAGGAGGGACGTCACCTACACTGGGACGTTCCCCACTGTACTTTAGTGTGAAACTGTCCCACTGAACGTCACCAACTTGGGTGGCATCAATGGTTTCGTATAACTCCTTGTGGTCAGTAAAAGGGGGTAACGCTCCTCCTCTGTCAGATTGTAATGAGCGCCCCCAAAGCTCGCAAAGCCGGTCAACCTCCCCTGCAGACATCTCTGCGTTCTGAAAAATAAACTCGGCAGTCTCAAACCGTAGCTTGTCTCCATATGGGCCCCAATCATCTGCGCTCTTGTTAGAGACCGGAGGTGGGGCAGCGCTGGGATCAATCAGACGCCCACTGGCATCACGAATATCCCCTGCAAACACTGTTCTAAGTCGGAAAAGATTGAATTAAATTACACTAACTCACCGGTAAGTTTCTCGTGATAGTCCCGAGTGATACCTGGGGCTGGTTGATCAGGAGGGTGACGGTGGGCAGTGACGTTGGCTGAGTCTAAGGAGAATGTAAAATTGTGAATCGAAGATTGATGGTGTTTCAAACCCGGTAGGGTTTTGAACCAGCGGTTGCAGGTAGCATGGGGACAAGGTATCCGGCGGGCCAAAAATGCCCGCCGGGAGGAAAGTGAGCGTGGAAGTCGTTGAGGCATTTGAGGCGGTAGAGCAGTATGCAGACTTGAGTTCAAAGGGATTGTGGTAAAGTGGTAAAGTCAACTTACATGTTCCGGTAGGGTTAGTCGAGAAAGGCTAGAGTGATTGATGGTGGATCCGGTTGGGTCACCAATGTTCGGGAGCCCACCTCGCGCCCCCAACAATGTGATTCCAGGGCTGCTAACTTAGTGCATTAGCTCCGACCACAACTTTTCTTGTTTTCGTACCGTGATCTTGCCTCCGCTGCTCTGTAGACATGCCACGCCCTGCAACTCGCTCTAAAAATGCCAGTCAACACCCCGGACACATCCTTCTTGAAGGAAAGGTTAAACGGCGTACCTCAGAGCAAAAGCAAGCAGACAATGCTCGAGCCGAACAAGAGAGGCAGGAGCAAACTGCAGCTCGAGAACGTGGCATCGAACGCCTAGCAGGCATTATGGGTCAGGCGGAAGAGGAGGAGGGCAGCTTACTCACCAATCCTCCCAAGCCCAGGCCAAAACCCCGGATTCTTGTGAAGCTGGCGAGTGCCTCCAAGGAAATGGAAAGGCCTGGGAATGACCTTAGTCCTGACGAGGACATGAGCGGTCCAATGGGAGAAGGAGAGCTTGAGGAAGGTCTTGAAGTTCCTCAGGGTGAAGATGAGGCTGCTGAGGGAGAAGGTGATCAGGAGTCTGATGACGAAGAGACTCCAAGTCAAGCGCTCTCAAGAAGGCCACGCACCCAGAAAATGTCCTCCCGCAATGCGGTTCAAGCAGCACGAGGCAAGCTCCATCAAGAAGTTGATGGCGCTGATAGTGGAGATCGGGTTAGCGTTGACAGCCAGAAACGGAAGGAGCAAACGTCTCAGTAAGTCTTTCCCATCTCACCACTGGCATTATGATTTCACTCACCGAAACCGTCCTATTCTACTGGGATTCCATCGACTGCCTTTGCCGTCAAAGCAATCAAGCATCCATCAAAGAAGACTGGGCTGGCGTGGGAGAAGTAAAAGACTGGGCAGACAAACTTGCTTCCTCCAAACCCCTCAATACCCTACTCTCTCAGCGCTCTACTTCGACCTCCCGCTGTGCGGGGTCCATCTCAAGCTCGGGCTCTCTCATCAAGGGCCCACGCGGCACTCCGGTCACCGCCTCCAGCACTCGTACAACAACTCCCAGCAACGTCACTACAACCGAATTGCAAGATGAAGAGCGCAACTCGTACATCCATGATAATGACCAAGTCGAGCGCAACGCCTCCTCAAAGGTCATGGCCTCACGGCGACGAACTGATACTATGGTGAGCTTGTGTTCTTGAAAGTTCTGCTAAATTTATCTTACGCTTTCTCACAGGACATCATCGAAATTGTTAGCGGGTCTGAGGAAGACGACGACATCCCTCCAAGTCCTGTTCCTCGCTCTCACCCCAGTTTCAAGAAAGTCGCCGCGGCTACCAATGCAAAGTCCAAGCCAGCCAGCACATCTGAAGGAAAGCGGAGCCGGAAGCGGGGCCAGCATAACCAGGTAAGTCAGACACATTCCTACGCTCACTTATCCTCACAAAACTACACTACAGGATGACATTGGGGACTCAGCGTCTCAAACGGGGCCACCACCATCCAAGCGGGCGAAGACAGCACCCCATGGCACTTCTGGGGCTCAGCGCTTTGGTAGCGGGGTTAACAACAAGTACATCAAAGACGACCTTCCTCCTGGCTGCACCACCGACAATGTCTGGAGACGCCTCTACATCTCTGCACTCGCACACTTTGCCGCCGGATACGATAACCCATGGTCCATCCCCAGTGAGAAGTTCATGTCCACCCTGCAGGAGATATGGGATACGGTCTATGGGGGAAATATAGAGCACGTTGTAACGGTTGGTGGACCGGTTTTTCAAATCGTGAGTATTGCTGTCGCTCTCACACATTGTCATACACTAATACTGTTACACTATGTTAGGCAAAGCAGAGTCTCAATAACTGGCGCGGTGGATTTGCTGCAGCTGCTGTCGCGGTCATCACCACCCTGTTTGCTAACGATGTCGACTTCGAGGACGCGGCACAACGCATTGAGTTTGCCAAGGCAATGCTGAAGAAAAATTGCTTTCTCTTTAGTCAGAACAAAGGCACGGACGCTAAGGTATGTTTTATATCGTTGTACCTCTAATCTAATACTGACTGGTATGTTCTACAGGCGTGGTCCGGGTTGTGGAGGTCTCCACTCGTGCTTCAGACCTTTGCTCACCATTTCAACTTCATCCAGGGACGAGTGGATGTCCCCACCTTAGATACCGAGCTTGGGGGTCCTCGTACAGCGCTTGCGCTGTCTTGCGCTGCGGTAAGTAAGGTTTTTCATGGTGCCTACCATTGTACTCACCCTGACACAGGTTTGTCGAGTGCTCACGTTGGTCTCCAATGACAACATTTCATTCGAGGCGGCCAAGTTGGGCAATGTGTGGACCGCCGTAATCTCAAAAGGAATGCGGTACGAGTTTAACGACGCTGTCTGGGGATCGACAACACGGCGTTTTTTGGAGCCCATCAAGGAACTTTCCGAGGAACAATTCGCGCTCGTGGTTGAGGAAGCCCATAAGTTTGTCAAGACAACCGCGGTGCCTGCCAGTTCCGCGGACTCAGTCGAAGACGACAGCGAATATGAAGATCTCTTTGCTTTCCGCTGAAGGTCAGTCGCTCATATTTTCCGTCTCGTTTCTGGGTTGTGATTTGAATTCTCTATTCACAGTGCCTCACATATACCCTCAAAACACTTTTTTTGCTTGCTGTCCTACCTCGATCTTACCGTCTTGCTGTCTTACCATCCGTTTAGTTATAATTTGTACTTAGTCGTCTTCGCAATCTTATGTGACTTTTCGTTCATGTGGTTAGCTCGATAAGCCGGCAAGCGTTGCAAGACAAACTTTAAAGTGGTAGCTAATCTTACTTGTCAACAAACCTAGCTTATCACACTTGAATCGTAAATCTAGCGTGATAAGATGACTTAAGTTAGAATTAGCGTTTTGTCAAATTACTGATGTACAGCCGATCCGATACGTCGCGTCCACGCCTATATCACGTCCACGCCACAAGATGGAGGACTTGGAATCATCCCATAATGCAAAGAATGGGACCTCGTTCAATCTGTCATTGTGCTTCACGACCACGATTCGAGCGACCATTGGGTACGACTATGGACTAGGCACCGAATAGCATCAGTGCAATTCGAAGAAATTAGGGATCAGGTGTGTCTTATCCTCATCCGCATCATGATCAAAAGCTGACTCGGAAACCCTAGTTTGGCGACTCCGTTGCGCTTGCACGTGCACTGATCTTCCCCGCGGGTCTTGGCGTGGCGTTCTACTTCTTCGGCACACCCTATTCCGCCCTTTATTCATGACTACTGCTCGTATGATCAATCGTGTTTGTAGAATGGTGGCGTCTTCAAGGTATCCTGTCTGTACGGTGGTGCACGCGCGGGTCGTTCCGGGTGGACAAGCGAAGTGCAGACTATATCCCGAGCTTCCCCTGGTGGAAGAAGGAGACGCGGAAGATGGCGAGTGTGCCTGTGATACTGCTGTTTGCGAGCGCCCTCGCCGCCATGCTGACGGGTATATTCGTGCTCGAGGCGTTCGTGACGCAGCTGTACAAAGGGCCAGGGCACCGAATAGTCGTAAGTCACTTGCTCAAGCATCTTCATACTTAATAACCTCTTCGGCACGCCTTCAGCCCGACCCTCTTATTCATGGCGCTCGTACTAAAGCTCCTTGAGATGTACAAGACTTATGCGAAGCGGTTCACGGATCGGGAGAACCACGCTCACCAATCGAATCATGCGAGCTCGCTTAGCACAAAGGTGTTTGCGCTGTCAGTGATGAACGGCCATCTCGGTCTTGCACTCTCTGCGTTCGTGTACGTTCCATTCGGAGAGAGCGTGATGCATTTTGTGCAGTATCACTTGTTCTCAACAGGAAAGGCGGGAAGAAGAAACATGTTGCATTCGAAGACGAACCTACTGGTCAAGGCCAAGACGCGCCGAGTAAGGAAGAACGCGAGCTGCCTGAATACGAAGACTTTGAAGACTATGGCGAGATGGTTACCCAGATCGGTTATGTCGCGCTCTGGTCGACGCTCTGGCCTCTTGCACCAGTCATAGTGCTACTCAACAACTACATCGAGGCACGGTCAGACGCATTCAAGATTGTCGTGCACACCCGAAGGCCAATCCCCGTGCGCACTGATACGATTGGCCCGTGGCTAGCATCGCTGTCGTTCTTGACATGGCTGTCGGCACTCCCCAATTCGGCGCTGGTGTACCACCTCCGCCCACCAGATCATGTATATGGCGAGATGGCCACTGCCATGAACATGAAGGACGACAGACTGCCTGAACATTCTGGTTACAATGGGATAGCGGCAACGAAGGAGCTGCTCGTCTCCGCGCCTCTTATAGCACTTCTCGCGTGACACGCGTTCCTGCTGTTACGCACGGCGGTGAGACACATCATCGAGCTTGCGATAGGCTCATCCAAGTGAACTCCCCAAGACCCGCCGGATCGGAATCCAGACTCGGAAGTGCGCTTCGGAGAACCCCGACGCCGCGTGACCGGGGTCAGCGATAAATCGTCCGGCATAAGTAATACTAATAGCTCCTCAGGCTTCTTTGACGAACACGACTCCCTTTCCAGAGCATACGGACGAGCTATTCGTAAACTTATAGACTCGTAACATTAACCAATCATCCAGACGGGCATAAGATACGAATAGTTTCCCTCCGCGCCCACTCTCCGATCGGACATTCAATCTCATCCCGACGATGTTTCTCCATATGAGCAACCTCTGCGTCAACACATCCCAAGCACGAGTCCTATCTTCCAACGTCATGCTGACCCGCCAGAGCCCCTCCGCGATTTCACCCCACAGCCGGAGCGGATCTGATGCGGTGGGGTGGAAAGCGGTCGAGAATCCTGTCTTGGTGTGAGGCAGTTGCGGAGGTTAATGGAGGGCTCCAGTTGCTTCAGATACTCGACCGCGTGTTCGAGCACCACTCCCAAGAAGTGATGTGATATACCCGGGACTAAGCTGAGCCTCACGATGACGAGAGCACTTTGATTCAAAATGCTCATGTCTTTATCTATGAGGGTGCAAGATGAGGGGAAATTCTTAAGGGTGATCGTAGTTCTACTTACCTCCAGACGTCTGTAGAAGGGAAGATATACAGCTGCATATGATTACGCACCATTCGCCTCCTGTAGCACGCCCGAGCTTGGAGACATCGGCGAGGAAGACGATATTCTCCAAGATTCGAAGCCACGCTATCGTTTCAGAGCCTGCCTCATGTCCAAGCGCAATTTCAATCCATATCAAAAGAGATGATTTTAAAACAAGAGATGTGCAAGCTTGGGAGTTGGACGTCAGGTTCGCGAGTATCTAGGGAAAACGTCAGTTCGATGCTTTACGTGGAAATTGGTGCCAACTGAGTGGTGAATAACACACCTCCAATATGCCAGCGCGCAGAACCTTATCTCTTTCCGAGCTCTGGAACAAACTGGCAACCAAATCCCACGTGTGTCTTCTCCTTAGCACCTTCCAGTCCTCTGCGCTGGCCATGCCATCGCCCAATATCCGCACGATCCATCCACGTTCCTTCTTCCACTCATCCGAGCTACTGTACAACATTCCAAACAGCATCGGTACGTCTGATACGTCGAGTTCGGGCGTTGGAGTAGGAAGCGTGCCGTGCGTGGGTATATGAAGTTAGAGGGGCGGAAGATGGCGTGCAGGGCGTGGAGCAGGATGAGCGAGGCGTAAGTGGGGAGGCGTCTTGGCGGGTCTCGAGCGTTTGCGGGGGGATGCATCACGTTCTCAAGTAGGCGGAAGACGTACAGGACCTGAGGATTTTCTTGCATATCCGATTGCTATAAGAAATATATCGGCTGAGTTATGGCAAGAACGTCTGAGTGAAATCAGAGCTTACCTGAATGCACTCCGAGTATCTAGCAATCTGATAAAGTGCGGCCTCCCGGATGTTCGAGTCTTTCGATGAGAGACACCGGACGAATAAGCTGACAATATTGGTCCGGAACACCTTCACCCAACCCAGCGCCGACGTCGGAGGACATTTCATAAGCATCTGTACCGACAAGACGATCACGATCAACGGATCGTACATCAACTCATCAGCAGGCCCTTGCGTGGCGTCTTTCTCCTCGCCAAATCGCCCCCGGTTAGGAAATGCAAGGCACGTCCGAAGCATTCGAATGGCATCGAAATTCTGGACGACTTCTAATACGCTCGTGACAGACGCATCTGGAGACGGCGACCATCGGGCAAAAATGCGGAAACCGAGGTGTGCTTCTCAGCCTCGAACAATCTCATGATCGAAAGAAGCCGCCTGTCTGACGCTGACATCGTTCCCCCGTAGATCCGAAGGAGCGGCTCAGCGTGCGACGGTTGACATGTGTTGGTGGGATGGAGATGGAATAGGGCATCAAGTAAACGAGTTATTGAATCCTTTCGAGAGGGCTTGCCGTCGGGGCCACAAAGTCTGTAGAAAGATGGATGTTGGAGAATATTTTGCAAAAGCCGGTTGACGATAACAGGCTAACAAAGGAAATCGAGGTGCTTGGGTTACGGATAGAAACTAAAGCACTGCGAAGAAACTGACCTTCAGCGCGGTGTTGTTCACTAGAATCACAGCGAGTTCAACGATGTTGGCGTCTGCAAGGCGATTTTGAATGACAATGGTTAATAGTGGTTCCACTAAATGCGCCTTGAGCTTCGGATGACGTTTTGCAAGATTTTCTACACTCGGGAAGTTTAGTTGGACAATAAAGAAGAGTTCTGAACACATACCGAGATTCACTAGGGCGTCCTCGGAGTCTTCCCAGTCTGCATCCTCACTGGAAAAGTGTCGGACAGCCCACTGCAGAGCACGATCCACGAGACTAGACACCAAAGCTTCGGAACCAGTGAGCACAAGGACGCGACGCGCAATATAAGTCGTCTCGAACGCGAGGTCCACGATAGGAATCTCTCGAATTCTCTCTTATAGCGTAGACGAAAGTTGTGACTGCCTCACGCCTCCGAGCCACAAGATTCGACAGATACATTCGAGGCGTACGAGCCGGCTGTGGCCTGTGCGTGACCCCTGCGGTAGAAGCTGCTCGAGTAAGCTGTGCAGAACCCCATCGTTTATCTGCGACAGGTCGCCTCCTGTTAAAGCAACACAGTCCAGAAAGGCAGCGAATGTGGAGGCAACGTGATCGATCGAGATATCATTCCACTTCTCGCCGTTTAACCAGCTTGTGTACATGTGCGAAAACAACGTGTTGACGTAGATCAACGTCATGATCACTTTTGCTGTTGACTCGGTCCATATGTCTTTTTCGAGGAAGCGGGAGATAAGGTCAGGCGGAAGGGAAGCATGGTGACTGGCTCCGACCGATCGGAGGCTCGAAACAACAGTGGAAAGAGATTGGCCACTGGATAGCATAGTTAATCCACTAATGCCACATGGAAGCTCAGACATGAGCGACGTGGAGATCATCTCCTCTAGAAGATCAGATCCAGGGAGCAAAGCTTGCAAACCCAAAAGTCTTGAGACTGAAAGCCTCGAATTCGTATGACCATGGGGATCCGTTATCGCTCGCTGGATAGCAGTGAGAATGTCTTCCAGGATCATGCAAACCGAAGATGATCTTGGTTCTGGATTAGCCTCGATGACATCGATGGCGGAGAATAGCTCTTCCGCATCCATGAACTTGACCCACGGTCTCGCATATTTCAGCTAGCAAATACATATTTGAGAATGTCAGGAAGCCCGGGACGCATCAACAGCTTACCCCTTCGAAGTAGCCAGATTCGAGCCAAGATTTCACTCCTTCTGCCCAGTGGGAGCTAATCGGTGATACCAGCATTTTGTCCTCCACGTCAGTGCTACTGAAAGATGCCTCAACCAGTTTTTGCAGTTCTGCAATGCAACCATCAAGAAAGCATTCCGCTATGATCGACTGTTCTGACCTTCATGCACGCCAATGGCGAGGCCGTCGGAAACATAAAGTGCGTGGATGACAGCGGAGCCCACAACGGTGCCGACTTTCAGTCGTCGTAAATCCTCTTTGCTTAGGCGGCTGCTCGCCCCCTCCAAAATAGCAGAGAGAAGTGAGAGCAGGGCGGCCATCAAGCTCGGGCGGCCCTTTGAGACGCTGATGCCATGAGTGATGAGGCATATCGCCCTCTCAATTTTCGTACAGGTCACCGTGTGGGAATAGAGGGTGTTCAACAGTATACCGCGCAACCTCGCATCCTCGAGCTGCACATCGGTGCACTGGAAAAAGAGCCAGTCGAAACCACTTTCGATGGAAGATCTGTTCAGTGTCGTCGATAAGTGATTAAAAGGTAAGCTGGGGGCACGGCGTACGCTTCGATGAGTAGTTCTGAGAGGCTGGAGTCCCACAGATGACCATCAGAGGGATGCGGATGTTCGACCAGTGCCCAGAGCGCAGGCTCGTGGACGCGGTGAACGACCGACGCGATACGGTTGATGTCAGAGGGTGAAGGGTGGACGTCCGCCAAACGAAGCCAGTCTACCAGCTCAAAGGCGTCGGCGATGCGACCGCTCTCTGATGCAGCTATAGATTTTACAGGTGGGACAGGGACAATCCACTGAGTCGTTAATTGTCTACAAAAGGGAGTCTCACTCACGGATAGGTACCTGTTCGATGCGGTCTAGGAAAGCTGCTACGGCGTTTTCGCCATTTCCTTCGCTCCCGTGATGACGGGACCGATCCTCGAGATGGCCAAGACATGCGTTCATTATGGACAACTCGCGGCGAATTCCAAACGCTATGCTTGGACAATCTGCGAAGAATTCACCACCAGATCCAACTTCCTCGAGTTTGTCGAGGATCGCGTGCAAGCCACCATAGCCAGCATCCTCTTGCCTACTCGCAAGCTTGACCACCAGGTGCCGCACGCAGGTAAACACGGCAAGTGTATCAGATGGTGACATCAGCCTCCTGCCCACCTTTGCCGCAGCTTGTTCGAGCACGGCCATCAGAAGCGGACTTGCGAATGCCTCCCCGTGCTGATAGGTTGATGCATTCGAGAATGACGACGCGTGACATTGTAGGAGGTCCGTCATGGCTTCCATGTAACGATATGGCGTCTTCAAACAACGTTGTGCGCAGTCGTCGAGGAATGCCACCACACCGTCGACCTCGTCCGAGAGGGGCACCATCTGGTGTTTCGGTGCCCTGTCCTCGCCGCACAGAGCCTGACGGCAGTGCTGCAAGCCAGAGTTCAAATTCACTAGGGTCCTCCTGGAAAAGCACGCTTTCAGCGAGGACGTGCTGCAGAAGCTCGCGTAAGGTTGTACGCAGAGCACGGACACGAGTGATGCAAAATGTCTTGAGGAGAGCATGAAGGTACGTGTGTGAAGACGACGCTATTCGTGGAGTACGGTGACATCAGACGGCTTAGAAACACGAGACTTTTGGGTCAAGGATCGATCACTTACCGACCTTCCGAGCCCAGGTGAACTGGTCGCTTCCGCTTAGCAGACGTAGGACATGTAGCTGCTTTACGCTCTGCAATGGCGACGATCGTTGATCGTGGTCCCTCCCACCATCCGAAACAGCAGGATGTTCGCCAGAGAGTGAAGCCAATGATCCCTCTGCCAAGTTCAGAAACAATTTGCCGACTTCGAATCTCGCCTCAGCGACCATGTCTGGCAAGCATTCTTGGTCGCGTTCGGAGAGCTTCCCGCGCTCAAATTTTGCTGCGAAAACGCGACGATGACCTGAAATTCGGGTACGCGCCGTCTTGCCTCCTTTTCGACTTCCTTCCGACGTTGACTCCACTGACCCTCGTCTTCCTCTTCTTCAAGCGCCGCCTCGACCATCTTGAACGGGCGTACTACCTCGGCAAGCTTTCGCAGGCATTTGACGAGGACAAGTGCCATGCAATGCTGAACAAGCCCTGCTGAACCTGCCTGCAAACCCTTCGAAAAATGAGCCTTTGTACCGACTAGGGGAAGTACATTCGCCATTGTCGAAGAGAGCGGTGGAGGCGTAGGGTTGTACAGTTCGGTACTACCGGGTATAAGGAACGACGAAGTGGGGACCGCTTGAGAGAGCACTTACCTCACGAAGGTGATATTGGCAATCCATTTAGACGAAAGTCGTGGCTCGAGGGTGAGCGCAGTTCCGGCCTAATACCTGATCAATATTAGTTAATTCTAGTTGTCCTACAGGTCTGCGCTATGGACGCACCCGGAAACAAGTTCGGGACATGCGGTCATGATTTTCAGGGCAAGCTCCTGTTGCCGAGCGTCCTCATTTACCTTCAGGGTTCGTAGAACATTCGCTAATATCTTGTTATACACCCTCGCTGTAAATCCACCCTTTTGTCGTGTAACTTCGGCGTCTTCATCGATGACGCTCCTGTCGTCCGTTTCTCGAGGATACCAGCCCCGGTCTTTGAAACAGATTCCTTGTCCCGGTCGCGTGCATATAGCAAGCAGGAAATGATGCACGACGTCCCCTGGGACATGCTCGCTTCCCTGTTTTTCGGGGACAGCGCGGTCGTACAATTTCAAAAGCTTTTGGCTTTTCAGCCATCGCTTTCAAACGCGCACTCCAAGAATCACACTCATATGTGAGATCGCCACTTCATTGCAAACTCCTACTTTGATAATCCTTTCATTTTTGGGTCGGACCAGAGGCCTTCCCAGCAGACTTGAAGAATCTTTTGGATGACTGAGGAGTGATCCTGGATGAGACCTCTGAAAACGCTCATGAAGATGTCGCGTCGATGTTCCAAGAATGCTGCCTTGACTGTTGACGGTGTATCCTCGTCGATGAAAGATAGGATGAATAAGATGTAGTATGTCTGGATGTCTGGTCCAGGTTAAGTAGGAGAACGATATAACGGACAGGCGGGCCTACCGGGCCAAACGAGCATATCATCGCCCGCGTCACCCTTTCCTTTTCGACGCATGTGAAGTAGCTTTGGTAAAGTCTACAGCAATGATCAGAGGTCAATTGCGAATATTAAGTGGGTTGACGCACTATGTTGTCCCAAGGAAAAGCTTCGAAGACTGCCTTGCGTTCACGCCCGCTACCAAAGATGGATATTGCATGGAACAATTTGAGCGTGGCGAGTATGAGCTCGTTGTGAGTACCACAAAGGTAGGCATTTAACCGTCGTAACCACTGCGGAGAAAGGAGCGGCTTGATGATGGGGACGCCGTGTACGTGGTACGGAAAGTGGGAAGAGAGCAGAGAGCGAATCGAGGAGAGAAGGGAGATCACAATGGCCTGCGTGGAAACCTGGACAGCATCAACTCGAGCAAGCATCCTCAACGATAGACGGCTACGTACCTGATTCATGCCATCCCAGACATTGAATAAGTCCTGAGCACCTGGTGAGCTCTCCAATCATCCTCCCATGAGGGTTAGACGGTCATCTTGGGGAACTATTGTCTCCTCAGATTTCAGTGACAGTCGGGCACGCAATGCGGACAGAGCTGCTGGAGTATTAGGGAATCGATTGCAACTGGTAAGTTGCCTGCGAACCTTTTGGGAGAACATTTGGATCTTGGGTGCGAAAAGTCGATCGAATGTAGTTTGAGGCATTCGCATTTTCAATGGTAGTTTAGGAAGGCGGACGGAGACAGAGAGTTGTCAGCCGATGATGCTTCGTTTCAAAGCGATAATGTTCTCCTCGTGTATGGCATACGCACAGACACGCGTTCACCCCTGGTCACTGTTGCTAAACTTTCCGAAGCGGTTGTTTGGATCTAAAGCCTTTGCCAAACAATCATGGAATAGATCGCCGGAAAGGTACCACGTAAGCGTGATGACATGATGGGAGTATACGTGCAAAACGTTTCACCACAAGCAACTTGGCCCTTTGTCAATCAAACATCCACAGGCACCCACAGCTGATCACAGGCCACTTCCTCCAAACACGAAGGGCGTATCATTACAGATGCAATTGGTATCATCTTCCCTCTTCGTTTCTAGTCCGTTCGTGACTTCAAGTTCGTGTCCTTGCTGCGGAGCCGCCGCACTGAGTCCAAATGCTACCTGTGCCCATGGAACAACCGTAGAACTGCTGTCCTGCGATTGGGCTCCCTGCTGACATTCTTTGGTCTCGTGACGGTGTTGAAGTTCCGTCCGCCGCTACAGCAGCTGCGGCCGTGCTTATCGAGGCTCCCCTCATTGACGGGCTGGTCACCAGACTAATCTCTATTACCAATTCGTATACTTTCGTGGCATAGGCATTCAGACTTTTTATATGGTCTGCCCATGTCAAAACTGCCCTCTGTGGAATCAGGCCTTGATACCGCTCCTCTCCACGGCCAATCAAATACGTCTCGTCCACACCTATATCACGTCCACGCCACAAGATGGAAAGCTGTGAATCGTCCCAGAATGCAAAGCATGGAACCTCGTTCAATCCGTCATGGTACTTTGCGGCCACGAATTTAACGACCATTGGACAAGAGCATGCACCATGCACCGAATAGCATCGATGCAACTTGAAAAACCAGGGATCAGGTATGTCTTATCCTCATCTGCATGATCAAAAGCTGATTCGGAAACCTTAGTTCGGTGACTCCGTTGTGCTCCACTTCTTCTTCCTGACGGCGTACACACGTGCATTGATCTTCCTCGCGGACTTTGGCGTCATGTTCTACTTCTTCGGGACACCCGATACCGCTCTTTATTCATCACTATTGCTCGTATGGTCGATCATGTTTGCCGAATGGTGGCGCCTCCAAGAACGTATCTAGTCTGTACGATGGTGCACGCGCGGGTTGTTCCTGGTGGAGAAGCGAAGAGCAGACTATATCCCGAGCTTCCCCTGGTGGACACGGAGGATGGCGAGTGTGCCTATGATACTGCTGTTTGCGAGCGCCCTCGTCGTCATGCTGACGGGTATATGCGTGCTCAAGGCGTTCGTGACGCGGCTGTATAAAGGACCAGGGCACCGAATAGTCGTAAGTCACTTGCTCATGCATATCCCTACTTCAATAACCCCTTCGGCAGGCCTTCAGCCCAACCCTCTTATTCATGGCGCTCGTACAAAAACTCCTTGAGATTTACAAGACGCACACGACGCGGTTCACGAATTGGGAGAACCACGCCCACCAATCGAGTCATGCGAGCACGAGGGTGTTTACCCTATCAACGATGAACGCCTATCTCGGTCTTGCACTCTCTGCGTTCGTGTACTTTCCGTTCGGAGGGAGCGTGATGCATTTTGTGCACTATCCCATGTTCTTCTCTGGAGCGCACCACGCAGCTGCGATCCTCGAGCGCTTGAACATAAATTTAAACGAGACGGTGAACTTCGTGTCGGGAGGCGGGCGAAGGGAGAAGGCGGTGGAGAAAGTGACAACGCACAACTTGTTCGAGGCCGATAGGGCCAATGCAAGACGGAAACTGAACCCGTCGAGGCTGCAGGAACAAATATTCGCGTCCACGGTCACCGATCAGGTGGTGAACAACTTCATGGAGATCGGCTTGCCCTATGTTCTCCGAGCTGTGGAGTCTTTCCGGGCTGGGAAACGCTTCAGAAACGGAAACGGGAAAGGCGGAAGAAGAAACGTTTTGCGTTCGACCACGAACCTACCGGTCAAGGCCAAGACGCGCGGACCAAGGAAGAATGCGAGGTCCTCGACACTGTCCGCAGCGAGGTCTCGCTGCCTGAATACGAAGTCTTTGAAGACTATGGCGAGATGGTTACCCAGTTCGGTTACGTCGCGCTCTGGTCGACGATCTGGCCTCTTGCACCGGTCATGGCGCTACTCAACAACTACATCGAGGCACGGTCAGACGCATTCAAGACCGGCGTGCACACCTGAAGGCCAATCCCAGTGCGCACTAATACGATTGGTCCGTGGCTAGCATTGCTGTCGTTCTTGGCATGGCTTTCGGCACTCACGAATTCGGCGCTCTACTTACTGTTGCAAGTCTTGCTTTGGCTTGGTGATTTTCAGTTCTTCACACACACGCATATCGTTTCTGTAACGAGCTGTATTATAGCTTTGGTTTCCGTATCGCAACGTTGGGTACCGCGGATGATGTGGTCTTACATGCCTGTGCGCAGTGCCCGAACAATGTGCGGTTTGTTTCCCCTCACATTAGATCTCCCTCCATCATTATCGGGGTTACCAATTTCCTACTACTGCCATCGGATCTGTAACGTTCCGCATTTATCAATTCATAGATGGGCGGATTGCATTCCCTCCTTTGTGATGTGGCAAGCGCTCACCACTGACAACGTGTTTGCCTGCGGCTTTCGGCTCTCACACCACCAACTTGTTCTCTTCCTTGTCGTACACTCACATACGTCTTTTCTAGCATGAATACAGACAATCAAACGCAAAATCGAGACACAGTCCGGTACGTGGTTTCGTCGTAGGGCTTCAGGGACTCGCACTGAAGGCGGTTTAGGGAAGCGATGGACGGGCGAGTCATCATCAAGGCATCGGGTGTGGTTTCTAACTTAGATGTCTAACCTGACGTTTGATTCACTCTTTTTGCGCTTAGGAATCGAAATTTGCAACCAGGCAAAGGGCAGGCTCAAAGCAAGGCGATTCTACGTCAAGTTCTCCGTTGACGGCGCTATACAATCGACTAGCCACGCAAAGGAGAAAAAGAAGCGCACGTCGTGGAGGAGTGCTTTCTCTTTGTAAGTTGCCAGCATTTCGGTCATCTAGGTTGCTAAACGTCATCAGCGATGGAACGGATACCTCTGACCTGGAGATAGAACTCTACCGGAAGCATTCTTTTTCTCGGGTTGAATGTGTAGGAGGCTTCGAGGCTGTCGTCGGCGCACTCGTGGGGAGAATGACGGATGGAGGTACGGGAGTCATCCGCGTGTCTTCGTTTTCGCTGACACATTCTGCGTGGCTTCAGTGATCGAAGAAACTCTCAACAAGGCCACCGCTGCGCGCCAAGTCGCTCCCATAGGTACCAAAACTGAGTTTGGGTTATCCATGGAGAGACCGGTGGGGGCCGCCGGCGCAGAGGACGCTCGGGCCGAGGATGCACAGACCAGCGCCAACGTAGCAGCACAAGCGCTGGTTTCTACCCCCGAAGCTGTTGGCCCTGCGACGGGTGCGGTGGCCACGATCGGAAACGTCGCGGTTGAAGCACAGACACTCGGGACTACGTGAGGTGTCCTACTTGACAGAATCCAGCTCTTCGCAAGAATCGTAGACGGTATCGCTGGGGTACGTATCATATGCTTCGCAAATCTTCTCTGACGTCTGAACGTCCCATAGATACACCCATACGTGTCATTGGCGTGGTCTATCTTATCAGCCGTTAATAAGGTCTGTAGACTGAAGTCGACACTTGATATTACTGAGCACTATCTTGGCAGGTGATCATCGATCAGCAAGGTCGCGACCATCGGATCGTTCGTTTGGCAGGTACCATGAACGACGCTTTCGCCTTCGTCCACGACGCAGAACCATTGAAGGCCATTAAGGCGCGCTTGAAGGTTATTACCCTGTCTCTGGCTCTCAGGACAAGACCATCAGGATCTGGAATGCCAGGACTGGTCAGCTGGTCACAGATCCACTCCAGGGACACACAGGTTCCATCTCATCTGTGGCTGATTCACCTTTGGCATTGACTGACTGGTGTCCCAAAGACAATGGGTGGATTTGCACTGCCAGTAACTCCATTGTTTGTTGGCTACCTCACTGGGCTAGGTGCATTTCTGACCCATGGAACACCATTATCATCCTCCCTCAACATATCACCTAGCCTGACTTTACAGATTTTGCCTCTGGACAGCTGCGGACCCAGCGCTGGGCTTGATTTTCTGATATTCAATGTAGATAATGATTTTCGCCTGTATTGTTACTGATAGTGTTTGTTAACAAGTGCACTTTATTTTCGTACATGGCCTGTCTCGAACTCTGTGGGCCTCACATACCGTAGACGCCCACGGCCCCGAAAGCTCAGAATAAGCGCTCCTGTAGATTAGCAATTTCATCATCTTAGTGGTCGTCCACGATCTACATCGGGGAGGACGAGGACGAGGCACCCCAACGAGCATTCAGGTTCTAGACACTCACCGCGATGCCACTAAGGTTGAACAAATGCCAACACAGAGCTCCGCGCACTCGCTCATAGCAAACCGTCCGAGTCGCCTGTGAGCCCTAATCCCCATGAATCCAGCGAGGAGGAAGTGGTAGCTGCGCCTGCAAAGGCTGGATTTGCAGCGGTGTGCAACCATCTAGAGAACTCTTTGTATTCATGAGATCGTGACGACGAACGCCAGCTTTTCACGCCAGAGGAGGAACCGGACGTAGCAGAAACCGAGGAGGACGACACCGACAAACCCAAATCTCGCAAAGTACGTTATTTTTGTTCTTAGGAATCGCTGGCATTAGATGGTCTATGGTTAGGCAAAGAAAAGGAAGAAGAACGCGGCACCTGCACAGAGCACGTTCGCCATTATCGAAGAGAGCGGCGGAGGTGTAGGGTTGTACAGCTCGTTATTACCGGGTATAAGGAACGACGAAGTGGGGACCGCTTGCGAGAGCACTTGCCCCGCGAAGGTGATATTGGTGATTCATTTAGAAGAAAGTCGTGGCTCGAGGGCGAGCGCAGCTCCAGCCCAATACCTAATAAACATTAGTTAGTTCCATTCATCTTACAGGTCTGCGCTATGAACGAACCTTCAGGACATGCGGTCATGATTTTCAGGGCAAGCTCCTGTTGCCGAGCGTCCTCGTTTACCTTGAGCGATCATAGAACGTTCGCCAATATCTTGTTATACACTCTCCCTGTAAATCCACCCTTTTGTTGTGTGACTTCAGCGTCTTCTTCATCGATGACGCTCCCATCGTCCGTTTCACGAGGATATCAGCCACGATCTTTGAAGCAGATTCCCTGTCCCGGTCGCGTATATATAGCAATGAGGAAATGATGCACGACGTCCGCTGGGACGTGCTCGCCTCCCTGTTTTTCGGGAACGGCGCGATCGTAGAATTTCAAAAGCTTTTGGCTTTTCAGCCATCGCTTTCAAACGTGCACTCCAAGAATCACACTCACATACGAGATCGTCACTTCATTAAAACTCCTACTTTGATGGTCCTTTTTACTTTCGGGTCGGACCAGAGGCCTTCCCAACAGACTTGAAGAACTTTTTGGATGTCTGAGTAGTGATCTTGGATGAGACCTCTGAAAACGCTCATGGAGATCTCGCGTCGATGTTCCTTGAATGCTGCCTTGACTGTCGACGGCGTGTCCTGGTCGATGAAAGATGGGATGAATAAGATGTAGTATGTCTGGATGTCTGGTCCAAGTTAAGTAGGAGAACGATATAACGGACAGGTTGGCCTACCTGGCCGAACGAGCATATCATCGCCCTCACCGCCCTTGCCTTTTCGACGCATGTGAAGTAGCTTTAGTAAAGTCTACAGCAACAACCAGAGGGTAACTACGAATATTAAGTGGGTTGACGCACTTTATTGTCCCAAGGAAAAGCCTCGAAGACTGCCTTGCGCTCACGCCGCTACCAAAGGTGGATATCGCGTGGAACAATTTCAGCGTGGAGAGTATGAGCTCGTTGTGAGTTCCACTAAGGTACGAACTTAATCATCGTAACCACTGCGGAGAAAGGAACGCCTTGATGATGGGGACGCCGTGTACGTGATATGGAAAGTGGGAAGAGAGCAGAGAGAGAATCGAGGAGAGAAGGGAGATCACAATAGCCTGCGTGGACACCTGGACAGTATCAACTCGAGCAAGCATCCTTAACGATAGACGGCTACGTACCTAATTCATCCCATCCCACACATTGAGTAAGTCCTGAGCACCCGGTGAGCTCTCCAGCCATCTTCCTACGAGGGTTAGACGGTCATCTTGTGGAGCCACTGCCTCGCCAGATTTCAGTGACAGTCGGGCACGCAACGCGGACAAAGCTACTGGAGTATTAGGGAATCCATTATGACTAGTAAGTTGCCTGCCAACCTTTGGGGAGAACATTTGTATCTTGGATTTCTTGATGGTTTTCGCATCAGCGTCTCGTCCAACACCCAACACCCTGTAGTAGACTTTCTGCTTGGACTGCTTCAACAACCGCTGAGCTTTTTGCAGGCGGCCGAGAACCTGGTATCACGCCCAAGGATGAGAACCCCGACACACAAAAAAGATAGCGAAAGCATCCACATCACGATCGCTCCGTCCGCTCCCTTCAGCAGCTCTCTTGAAAGCCCTGACAGCCTCCTCCCACTCCTCCCGCACAAGCAGCGCCTCGCCCTTCCCGACCCACCCATCAACCTCCGCACTCCCATCCTCCAACATCTCATTCGCAGTCCTCAGCGCGTCCGCAGACATCACGAGGAGCGCATCACACCACACCTCGCCCTTCTTCGGCAGGTTCAGTCTGGTATAGGCACGGCACATCGAGCGGAGGATGTGTGCGCGACGCGGACTCTCGAGGCGCGCGTTTGGAGCTGGGACGTTGGATGAGGGGGAGGAAGGGGCGGCGAGGAGCTCGGGTGTGGCGTGTTTGTCGAGGGCGGCTTCGAATGTGGAGGCGAAGCCGTCGCCGGGGTATTCTCTTGAGGCACCTGAGACGTGTTTCACGACACCCATCCAGTCGTTGGCTTGGATGAGTTTCGTGAGTTTTGCAAAACCCTTGTCGAGGGACTTTGCAAGGCGGTGGGCTGGCAGACATGATGGTGAGTCGGGATCGAGGTGAAGGCATTGTTTCAAAGGATTAAGATGGGAGGTGTGCGATGAGGATGACTGGGAAGGAGGGAGGAGGAAGTAGGCCAGCCGGAAGATACGCATGAGGGAGGTGGTAGTAGGATGCGAGAGATGCGAGAGACGACTTGAAATTTCATTTGATCAGTTATGATGCAAGTGGACGCGACTTGACGATACCTACCTGAGATCTACAACGGCACCTTGAGGGTCACCGCCAGCAAGACTACATTCGGCCCGTGTTTGGCGAATTTCGGTGTTATGGCTAGCAACTCGCAAAGCCTGAGTAGCAGCTTCCGAACAGACAGTCCAGAGCTGAGCTTTTCTGGAACCAGCAGCCTTCTTGGCAGCTGCCTGAGCATCCCTGATGTCCAACATTAATTCGTCTACTATTACTGAGTCACCGGGGACCCTGGAAGCATAGGTGTCCAAAGCGGTCTTGGCTCTCGTCCAGTCACCATCCTTGGTATATATCTTCGCCATCATCATGAATGCCCTGTCGAACTCGCCTGAAGTTAATTCGAGGACTTTGGAGAAGTCGTCGAGTGCGCTGGCATGACGGCTAACTGAGAAGTATGCCGTAGCACGTTTATAGAAGAGAAGGTAGTCGCCAGGAGATAGAGAGATGGCGTCAGTGTAAGTCCTCGCTGCATCGCTGAACTGGCCAGCGGAAAGCAGAGCGTCTGCACGAGCGATGAGGGGCTGCAGGCCAGGATGGGCAATTGAGCCCGATGAACTTGACGGCTCAGCTAGCACTTGTGAGACCAGCAGCAGTAAGCCAGCGAGCGTTGGTAACCGCATTCAGGCAGATCAACGGTCGTCGTGAATTCGTAGGTTTGCGTTAAATGAGTCCTGACGAAAGTTAAGTACAAGGACTGCAAGCCTATGCAACCTGATACAAGTTTGGGAAGTTCGACTTTGAACTGGCTTCATTGTTGCCAACTCATCAGGACACGTTTACTCTCTCACGCTCCCAATGCCTAACCCTGGTGTCGGGTTAGGGTTTATTTATTGCCTTCAGTACTTCGTTCAATTACTACTACTAGAAACTTGACTCCAGCCTGTGCGCAGTACCCGGAAAAATATGCGGTTCGTTTCCCCTCGCACTGGGTCTCTCTCCGTCTTATGAATAGCGGGGGACCACTGGTGGTTGCCAACTTCCTACCGCTGCTATCCTCGTAAAAATCGACATGCTATTTCCGCGAACTAGTATATACAAGTCTTGAAAAGGCTACTAAAAGCTATCAGCCCGGGCCCTGCGTGTAATCGTTGTCTTGAACGATTTGTGAAATGAAGTAGGTGTCTATCACCGAGATATCCGTCCACGATATTTCAGGGAGCACCAAGCAGACCTGTAGCCTAGGAATATGGTTGCCTTTCGTTCCTCGTGTTGAGATTCGCTCACCGGGTCGTCATCGGGAACTTTGCAGAGATTCATAGGATCGGAACTCGAGTCACTGACCGTTGCCTCGCTTGAGGAAGTTTCAGAACAGCTGTCCATGGATTCACATCAATCTCCGTAGATTTGTCAAAGTCCATGTGCTCGTCAGTTCTTTTGTGATGTGGCAAGCGCTTGCCACTGACAACGTGGTTGCCTGCAGCTTTCGGTTCACACAGCACAGCACACCAACTTGTTCTCTTCCTCATCGTACACTCACATACTTCTTTTCTAGCATGAATACAGACAATCAGACTCAAAATCGAGACACAGTCGGGTACGTGGTTTCGTCGTAGGATTTCAGGGACTCGCATTCAAGGCGGTTTAGGCAACCGATGGGCGGACGATTCATCATCAAGATATCGGGTGTGGTTTCTACCTCAGACGTCCAACCTGCCGTTTGATTCACTCTTTTTGTGCTTAGGAATCGAAATTCGCAACCAAGCAAAGGACAGGCTCAAAGCAAGGCGATTCTACGTCAAGTTCTCCGTTGATGGCATTGTACAATCGACTAGCCACACGGAGGAGAAAAAGAAGCGCACGTCGTGGGGGAATGCTTTCTTATTGTAAGTTGCCAGCATTTCGGTCATCCAGGTTGTTAAACGTTATCAGCGATGGAACGAATACCTCCGACCTGGAGATAGAACTCTACCGAAAGCATGATTTTTTACGGGATGAACGTGTGGGAGGCTTCAAGGGGGCCGTCAGCGCACTCGTGGGGAGAACGACGGATGGAGGTGCGGGAGTCGTCCGTGTATCTTCGTTTTCGCTGACACGTTCTGCGTGGCTACAGTGATCGAAGAAACTCTCAACAAGGCCACCGCTGCAGGCCAGGTCACTCCCATCGGTATCATAATCAAGTTTGGGTTATCCATGGAGAGACTGGTGGGGGCCGCTGGCGTAGATGGCGCTCGGGCCGAGGATGTGCAGGCCAGAGCCAAAGCAGCAGTACAAGCGCTGGTTTCTACCCCCCACACTGTTGGCCTTGCGACGGGTGCGGTGGCCACGATCGGAAATGTCGCGACTGAAGCACAGACACTCGGGACCACGTGGGGTGTCCTACTTGACAGAATCCAGCTCTTCATGAAAATCGTAGACGGTATCGCTGAGGTATGTGTCATATGCTTCGCAAATCTTCTCTGACATCTGAACGTCCCACAGATTCACCCATATGTGTCGTTGGCGTGGTCTGTCTTATCGGCCGCAAACAAGGTCTGTAGACTGAAGTCGACACTTGATATTACTGAGCGCCATCTTGGCAGGTGATCATCAATCAGCAAGGTCGCGACGATCGGATCGTTCGTTTGGCAGGTACCATGAATGACGCTTTCGACTTCGTCCACGACGCAGAACCATTGAAGGCCGTTAAGGCGCACTTGAAGGCCATTACTCTTCTCGTCCAACAAGCGACGGAGTGCGGGTACTTCATCGCTGAATATGCGAAGGCGAATAGTTTCCGTGAGTCACCGTTCCTTCGGTTTTTATTAGCGTTAATCTTTGATCGCTAGTGACTCGAACAATGAAATATACAGTCTCCGACGTCGATGCCAGGATAACGGAATACGAGAACAAAATCCTTGAGTTGAAGAACGCGTTCCTTCAAGGTGTCGCTGTACATACCGCAGTGACGGTCTTTCGCATCATGAATCAAGTTCAGGATATCAGTACGTGACTCGCAAGACTGCTCTGGCCGTTTACTCATATTTCCGTTCGACGCAGACACGGCCATTGATCTCAACGACATGCCGTATGCTGCCGGAGCGAGATACGCCGAGGAGAGAGGATGTTTGGCGGGTACCCGGGAGACATTCATCAACGAGATTTGCGACATCATCAATAATCCTGCCGGCGATGCTCCCCAGGTCTGCCTACTCACTGGCGTCGCCGGCTCGGGAAAGTCTGCGATAGCGCACACCGTCGCTGCCCTGTATGACCAGCAACATCGTCTAGGCTCATCATACTGCTTCAATACTTCACATGCTGCAACGCGTCACCCTGGCAATTTCTTCAGTACCATTGCTCGTGATCTTTCAGACCACGACCGTCAATACAAGGAATATCTTTGGGAGGTCGTGAAGGATAACCGCTCACTTCGAACGTCAACGTCTCCTGTCGACCAGGTCAAGTTCATCGCGAGAGCCAGCGAGCATCTTGACGTCATCGGGCCGATAGTTGTTGTTGTCGACGCGCTCGACGAAAGCGGTGATCGCACTGGCCGAGAAAGCCTCCTGTCTGCCCTTTCCAAGCAGATTACCGAGTCCAAACTCCCTGCCAACCTCCGGTTGCTCATCACTTCTCGCCCTGAGAGTGACATCCTCGACATGCTTCCCAGCTCGCAGGTTGCTCATAAGCAGCTAGATGATGTGGATACCACCGTGGTGGATGCCGATATCGCGAAGTTTGTCAAGGTCTCTCTTGGTGGCTACCATAAACTCGACCTTCGTTGGCGCGATCAGGAGTGGTGTCGACTTCTTGTCCATCATTCCCAACATCTCTTCCAGTGGGCATCAACTGCCTGCAACTTCGTTAAAGGCGAGGGCTTTGTGGGGCGGGATCCATGCAAGCAACTCGAGCTGTTGCTTTCAACCACTGGAAGTCACAGTCGCCACCCTCTGGATGTGCTTTATAGGACTATATTGGGTCAGCTATTCAATACAGATGGCTTGGATGAGTTCAGGAATGTGATGGGTGTGGTTCTTGCTCTCAATGAGCCACTATCTCTGCTCGCACTCGGGGAAATGTTTCAGGACAGACTTGACCTCGAGCTTATCCTGAGACCCATGGGGTCATTACTGGCTGGTGTTGCCAACAATCAGAAACCTATCCAGCCTCTTCATACGTCCTTTCGAGATTTCCTACTGGATGGGGACCGCAGCTCAGCCTTCCATATATCCATTACCTCGCAGCATCAGTGCAACATTGGGCTTGCATCTATAGCCTGTATGCAGAGGATGCTCAAGTTCAACATGTGCAACCTGGAGGACTCCAGAGTCTTCAATTCAGAAGTGGATAGGCTCCAGGAGAGGGTGAAAGCTGCCATTCCATCATACCTGGCATATTCATGCCAATATTGGATGGAGCATTTACACTCTGGAGAGTATAGCCAGGATGCAGTGGATCAGGTCACTGATTTCTTCAAATCCTGCTTCCCATATTGGCTAGAGGCTATTAGTCTCCTCTCTCAGTTGGTTCCTACAATGTACATCTCTTCTGCCCAGCAGAGTTGTGTATTGCTTGAAAAATGGGCCAAGGTAAATAATGCCTCTGTTGATTTAGAAGCATATTGATTGATGATATCAGGATGCTGAGGTGGCTGGTTTGGCAGCTGAAGGAGTCCACTTTATTGAAGGTTTTGCCTCTGTCCTTCAAGAGAGCACACCACATCTATATCTATCAGCCATGCCACATACACCTTCAAAGTCTGCATTGAGAAGCTTGTGGACTCACAAGCTGAAGCATGGTGTATGCTTTACCCCAGATCATCCACAAACCTGGCCTACAGCAGTGCAGATGCTTTCAGGGCATACAGATTCCATCTCCTCTGTGGCCTATTCACCAGATGGCCAGCACATTGTCTCTGGCTCTTCTGACAAGACCATCAGGATCTGGAATGCCAGGACTGGTCAGCTGGTCA
>KN839909.1:25291-76281 GCA_000827185.1 Hydnomerulius pinastri MD-312 | reverse complement strand
GGATGGTCGCCGTGAACTCAATTTCATGCAACACAACACGTCGTCCCAAACGTTCAAGTCCGAGATGGCCGTGGGGTCTTGGGAAGGTACCCCACTGTTCCAGGATATTCACCGAGCAGTACAGATCATCGAAGACAAGTCGCGACACGAGAAATCATAATTAGATTTCATTATATTCCACATATTTCAACCTTTTTCTCTCGTTTGGGCGCGACTGTGGCTTCGCAGTGGGCAGCACTTTTTACTTATAATACACTTGTCCTACTCGTACATACCAATGCCTAATCTACCTTATCTGTACCTCACGCGCGGTTTGCGCCTAAGCATCCGTGGATGTCCCGCCTTGCAATCCGTGGATGGCGGAGTTTAAACGCAACCGCGGATGAACATACGGATGTCATCCGGATCACCCATGCTGGTCCCTAGACCTGATCATAGTCAGTTTTCACTGGGCTTCACGTTTCGCACAACGTTTAGCTCTGTCCTAAATATTGATACTCCCATTGTGATAGCTATGACCTGCAAGTAGCTAACTAAGAACACATTCCCAAGCTGCGAATTGGGCAACACACCACCCCTAAATTAACTCTATGGAACACTTCTTGGTATCAGGATGCAACCACGGTATATTCTCCTCTACTGTGTCACTACCCTTCCTGTCCACCTGATAGAGCCAATACCCGATGCGTCTGAAGCTACCCTCATCCACATCCGTTACAAGCAGGCCTTCAGTGTGTATGTGGGCCCCAACGTCTTCCCGATAAATGACGATGGCCCAAGCTCGGTCAGGTGGCACACGCTCAGTACTGTCAAAGGCGAGGAGGATCGTCCCCACAGGTGTCAGCAGCGACCTCTCCACGTCAGTACCCTCGACGACCGCCAGCAGCCCGCCTCGCATGTGCTCTTGGCGCACCACGATCTGCATTGTGGATACCCTTCCTTCCTCCTTGGTGGAGCTCCTTCCGACAATGATACCTTCATTGGGACTCGGTGGCGGTACTGTTGTCATCTGGGTCCGCAGCTCCTCTGTGGGCACAAGCAACTTGTAATACCATCCCAACGATTCGTGAGAGATTATGCATGGTGCAGGGACCATAGCGGCACGTATCTTCAGCCTCCCGCCGGAAACCCTCCCGTATGGCAGTCGCTCGTCCATCAGAGTAACATCGCACTCGAGGACCTCACAGGCATCATCATCGCAGTCCACAGGCGGCTTCACGCGGACGTGCCCCTCAACGGACGCCCACGACCATGATGGTGCAAGATACTCTTGGGGCCGCGGACGCAGAGGGTCGTCGCACCACCCAAATTCCCAAGGTTCGCGGAGCCACAGCAGGTCGCGCGGAAGGTGTTTCTCCCACAACCCCGCTATGTACCGCCCGGAGTGCGTGTGCCAGATGCGGTCGAATTGCTCCGCAGCGCCCGCAAATGCCACAAGCTTGTCCATCTTCTGCGTGAGTGACCGCCTCGTGTAGCTCGACATGACAAAGACCCATTCCATCTGCAGGATCCCCCAATCCTCCTCCTCCCACTCGGCGACCTTGTTGGTGATGTCGGCGTCGGACAAGCTGAACGATAAGCTGTTCAGCCTCTCTGTGCCCCACCATTTAATGGAGTTATTGACAGGCACCGTCGCTGTTTGGCAATGGTATTCGAGGGTATCTGTGGCATAGACGAGTTTGCGCGGGGAGAGGAGGCGCTCCTGGAGACACCACGCGCGATGGTCCACCGGCTCCTTCATCGGCTCGTAATCGGGCTTGCCTGCCGTGAAGACGGACACGGTTCCAACACACCCGTCGCGACAGTGGAAGGGCAGACGAGGGTGTGTGGCATAGTATTCTGGCATAGGACGACTGTGGAGGATACCTGCGTTCGCATGGGCTGCGCTAGATGCGATGATCGTCAGGTAGGCGTCGCGGTAGATTTGGCCCATCCGAACAAGCTCAGTGTTCTTGTCCTCGCTCGAGTCCTGGATGATACAGAAGGCGTCCACCCAGAGGTAGCGCATGCCTAATCCGTGGGTAACCGTAATAGCATCGCGGATGGTCTGTGGGATGATGTGAGGGTCGATCCCAGCTATGTACGAGTCAAAGTTGGACAGCAGTGTGATGTGAGACGCGTCTGATCCCCAGACGTAGCTCAGTGCGATATAGGGAGAAGATATTCCGCTGGTGATGATCAGTCGCGGTTTGGAGGGGTCTTTGCAATCGATTACGCGGTTAGGAAGAGGAGTTGGACCTGGTTTGGGGCAGCTTCCGTGGTTCGCAATGCACTCATTGAGCTGTTTCAGAGCCAGTTTGTACGCCTCCGTCGAGTCCACTTGGACTAGAGGGCGCCTAGTAATAATCTCGCTGGCTGCTGGATCGTCTGTAATGTTTCGAGAGTTGTCAAAATGGACTGCCATTTGTCGCTTCGGAAACATACCTGGGGAGGCGTAGAGGCAGTACTCGTCCCAGACAGCAGAACTGCTAGCTTCGATACGCAAACGCGGCGCGTCTTTCGGAGAAGGTCCGTTGTCTTCCTCCTCCCTTGTGACGTTGAGTGTAAACTCGACCTCCGAGTCGGTGGTGCGGTCAACCCTAGTATCGGTCCAGGGCAAGAGCAAGGCGCACAATGCACACTCATCGCCCATCCCCACCTCCAGGAGGCTCCGGGAAGTGTGGTACATAACCTTCTCGCCATCCATCAGCATCCTCCAGGACTGTGGTGCAAGAGGTCCAGTAGCACAGCGACCGCAAACCATTGGCTTCGCGGGTCGTCTCCTTCCAAAGGCGCATGACTGAAAGGGAAACCAAGACCATCTGAAGGGTGCCATTGAGCAAGCCATGATCGTGTGCTGACACCTGAGAGGAAGGCGTCCTGCTAGTCTTATAGCATAACTCTTCACGTGTGGAGGGCCTGGCACCCTCGTGGTTACATTTCATACACTTTCCATCCTCAATTCGGTATGTTGAAATGGGCACGAGTTACGCTTGGGGCGATTATGCAGACTGACATGCCGCAGAAAACAGGCCAGCATCTGTGTTGTGCGAGTTCAATCAGACATCGCTAACAAAGACCAGCTCTCTGACACGCTTCTTAGCTGCGGCGGAGGATTCCATCGAGTCTGACTGCTAGTGCATCGCTCAGCTCTACAGCAAGGACCAATACCGCAGTTGTCTGAACTTCCCGCCGCCCGCACTGGTCACAAGTACTCCTTCTGCCGTTATGCGGCCTCGGGGTTCACCTCTTGCGAGTGAGTCCGACACTGAGCACAAGTGCGTTTTCGCGTTGCACCACACGCAACAAGCTAGCATCCTAAAGCAATCATATTCGGCTGGTTGTCACCCTTCACGTCCTCTTTTTCTTGTGCGACTTCTTGGGTGCTGGTGCAGAAACGGGCGTAGGCGACCTCGACTCCTTGACGCAGTCTTCCTTCTGTCCTTCCTTTATGCATCGTTTCTACAGCGAATGGTACATCAGCATACCAAAGCAAATGTCGCAGATCAAACTCACCTTTCCCCTCGCGCCCTTCGTCTTCCCCTCTTGTTGAGCCTGGGCCTCCTCCTCCTTCCCGATCATCCCCAACGTGTTACACCGCCTCCGCAACTCCTGCACCGAGCGGCTCTCGAAGAACAATCAAATCTGAACACTGGAAACTCGGAGATATCCCTCCTAATCCTCATATACATTATCCGCACGCATCCCGTAGTGATCAGCCGGCACAAGAGATACCTGTCCTCTTCTTCCGAGTAGACCTTGCCTTTCGTAGTGGGATAGTTGAGCTCGAGTTCCTACATAGGGCGTTTGACGGAGGCGATTTTCATGGCGAGTAGGGACTCGAGGTTGGAACGTTTCGTGCGCTTGGCTTGGCCTTCGGTTATACATGCTGCAATACGAGGATGTTCGGCAAGAAGTGTAGTACTTCTTGACTTGTTTCACGTCCTGGTCCTGAATTTCGGACGCAAGAAGCTCCTCAATTTTGCTCTTTGAGAGTTCGTTCCTCTTCCGTGAGATGTTCAGCTGTGCGATCGCGTGTTAGGGATTGCAAGCGCGTGAAACGATCAGGCTCTAAGTTACCTGTGTGGATGAATTCTTGCGCTGCAGCTCTCTCGGCTGCCAATTTCTCGGGCGTATCGACTGAACCTTGCGGCTCCTTTGCCGTTAGCGATGCCATTCAGCCGCTGTGAAATACACGTTGACCAACTGATGCGATTGAAGGCTATAGGAGCAGGCTGACCTTGACCAGGGTCAGTTCACGTCCTTGCAACTGAGCGAGAGCGGGATCGAAGAATTGGAAGTCTTGAGTCATTAAAATCAGAGTCGATAAGTCTACAGTGTGAGCTACGTGCTTACATCTGTATCTGCTGGGCGCATGGTATCTTCAGCACTTTATCGGTCTTCGACGGGCCTACGCGCAAGTCCTTGAAGTGTTTATCCATAGAGTAATTCGTCCTCGCCTTCCCATTGTTGGACGGAGTTGCCGGACTTGAAGTCGCTTGGATCCTCGAGGTTAAAGCCCTCATACTTGCTGTTAAACCCGGTGGTACGGTCCTCTCAATGTGAGATGATCGCTTCGACGTCACCATTGATCAAGAGGCTGCAAACGTCGCTGAGTGGCGTCTGTCTACAACGTAAGGGAGCACTCACTCGTTGGAAGTGTTGATGATCTTTTCGGCACTGTGGGTAATCATCTCCAAGAGCTCATCTCTGCTTGCCGCTGTGCAGAGAAGACCATCAGTCCAAGGCGACGTGATAGAGCAAGCGACATACCTTTGGGTTGACGAGCTAGTCCAAGCGAAGCTTCTGCGCAGCTCGCTCGGGCATGCGTTCTTCAACGCTGTCCTCCGTGCTGAATCTGAATACATAAACTTGCGTTCTCTCGGCGATACGATGACCACGGTCCATGGCCTGCAAGTCAGCCTGCGTGTTCCTGGGCACCAGGGTCAGCTGATATTTGCGGGTAGTGTTTTCTCCGAAACTCGCCAATCACTATCATAGAGAATGACAATATCTGCAGTCGTCAGGTTGATCCCGAGACCTCCCGCACGAGCGGTCAGCAAGAAGATGAACTTCTCGCTGCCGGGCTTGTTGTGCTCGTCGATAGCGATCATACGGTTGCCGTGGGCTGTGTTACCGTCAATGCGACAGCATTCTGCAAGCGCGTTAGGAACTGACGTGGTGGTATGGAGGGACATTGAATCACGTACTGAATTGACGGAAAAGGCAGTTGTCTTCAAGGATGTCCAAAACGCGACTCATCTAGCTAAAGATCAGGACGCGCGATCCCTTGGCCTTCATTGACCGGAGGAGTTTATCCAGAATCATCACCTTCCCGAGTTTTCGATCAGATGCTTGTCAGTGGTATATGGAGGTCCCGGTTCCTGCCCACGAAACCAGATGAGATGGACATTGCACGACCACGGACCAACTCACAGCGCCGTCAAATAGGTACGAATGGCACGTCACTTTGTTGATGTAAGACGAGTTGCGACGATACTACCGTCGAAACGTACCTGTATCACCATGTTCATCAGACGGGTCTTGCCCTCCTTCCAGGTCAACTCTTTCGGGTCATGAGTTCAGTAAAAGACGGTAGCAGCATATGATGCGGCGAACGTACCGTTCACAGCGTCTATGTCGTTTTCCAAGATGGAACGGTACCATTCGCGTTGCATTTCCATGAGACCAACATAAATATTGATTTCTTTCTCTGATAACAGATGAGAAGAGCGAAGCGAAACCAGGAACCTCGACATACTGGGCAAAAGATTCTTCTCCGCATCGGCCTTCACGCGACGTAGCAAGAAAGGCTGCAAATCTTGTGTAGTGCCTCTACTACTTGCTCTTCTCCACCTCGCTGTCGGCGCCCGCGTCGTTCTCATGCAAGAACGAGTCAAGGTCAGCGTAGTCGGAAAAGACTCCAGGTCAAATATAGTTGAAAGCGCGAACAGTCCTTCAAGCTGTTTTCCAGTGGGGTGCCGGTGATCAACAAGCGACCACGAGACATGAACGACCGAACGATCTGGGAAAGAATAGAATCTACGTTCTTGATGCGGTGCGCTTCGTCGGTGGGGGTGTACTCAAAGGAGAATTTCGGTCGGACTGTCCGCAAAGATATTGTAATTGTAATGAGGAGTAGAGGCTCCTTTGAAGTTAATTAATGCGCTCAACGCGAACAAAGCTGATTCCAAGTCAGTGTTGATCGGAGGGTATTATCCAGTCTGGTGGCGGTTACAGTGTATTCGGGCTGGAGGCGGCCCCGAAGCGTCCATCGAGACAATGCTTACCCTACCGGTCACCAAGTATGGTCGTTCCAGCAGTCTCGGACTGCTTTTCGGAGCGTAGTCTAAGTCCTTCCCATGCGTGGAAGGACCATTGGCATATGACTGAGTGAGCGACGGCTGAAGGTCTGTCACGTCTTGGAGTGAGTGGGTTTTGGCGAGATGGGAAGCCTTGGTGGGCGTTTGTTACAATAAGCCTTGCTAACTGCGCTCGAGAGGTCCAGAACGTCGAAGGCTTCGACATTTTAGATGCCTACATAGCAAGGCTCCAGCTGGTGTACGATAACCTGTATCGCAATCGATCTCATCGCAATATCTCATTGGCACTGGCATCCATGTACACATTACTCGAAAATCCTCTTCCAGACCAAGACTCGTGGAACTTTAATGTTCCCGCCAACCAACTTAATCCATCTAGGAGACGAAACAACGACCGCAGACTTTATGGGAAATTCATCAAGTTCACCGCAGAGGGTATCACTCTGGACACCCTCCAGTTCCCAAGCAATCGTGTTCTCCACAGCGATGACCCGGCGAAGTTCATTCTCGTATCTTTCGAGAAGTTGCGGTTCCCAGAGAGTAGTCTACGAGTTACTGCAGACTACATCAACCGGTTGATGAAAGCTGGCTTATTCCTGAATGGCACGCAGTACCGGTTCTATCATCATAGCAACAGTCAACTGGTGAAGTCTACACTATTTCCGTCTGTTGCACTGTGCTAAATGTATGAAAAGCGGAGCAGAACATGCTTCATGCGCGAAGCCAACAATGACGTCGAGCTCGATAACAAAATCTATCAAATGGGCGATTTCGGAAAGATAATGAACATAGCGAAGCGTAAGGTCCTTGAGTGCATCACGTTCGCGGTCACTGATCGGCGGTCGCCTCCATTGCTCAGGAGCGAAGCGCATTGGTCTCTTGTTCTCAGCGGCCGAATTGGACATACAGCTGGATCCGAAATGGATCACCGACATAGATGATATTGAGAACACTGATACCAATTTTTCGGATGGCTGCGGTCTGATGGCTAAACACTGGGCGATACAAGTTAGCAAAGCAAAACGTATCATTTTCCGCAATCAGCGTTATACTCCGAGTGTCTTTCAGATTCGGTACGTCTCACGTATTCCATCTGACGCCGCCGATCTCACGTGTACTTAGGTACTTGGGATACAAAGGAGTCCTAATGGTCCATCCGGAGATGGACAAGGAGAAACAGTACCTCGCCAAATTTCGCAAGAGCATGAAGAAATTCTCGACCACCCAAGACCATTCCTTCTCTGTAGTCGGGTATTCGAAGCCCTACGCATTCGGTCGTCTCAACAACGACATTATCGCCCTCCTCTCAAGTCTTGGCGTCACGGACGAAAAGTTGGTTACTAAACAAAACGAATATTTCCGCTGGATTGAAGAGGCGTCTCAGGACGTGGCGAAAGCCGTAGACTTCGCCTCGTCCATCGACAATTACGACCTCGCTGAACGCGTACTTCTGAGAGGTTTAGACGACCGTGGAGTTAGTGGCGAGATTCGAAAGGCTCAAATGGCAGAAGTCTCGCAGTTCCTGAAGAACGACAAACCAAGAGCGAGGATGATCATCCATAAATCACGACTTATTTACGGGGTTTGTGATCCTGTCAAGGTTCTCAAGGAAGGCCAAGTCCATATTCGCATAACTTCGCGGAATGGACCGTCGACGCCAATCAACGGAGACGTCCTCGTCGTCAGAAATCCTTGCCTTCACCCTGGTATGTAAATCATGCTATTTCGGCACTGTCCTGACTAGTGTGGCGACAGGGGACTGCTTGAAGCTTCGAGCGGTCGATCATCCTCGCTTGTCTCATTTAGTGGATTGCATCGTGTTTGCATCCGTCGCGAAACCAAAACACCAAGCCGCACCAGCAATGAGTAGTGGTGGTGATTTAGACGGTGCGTCCGTGGTGATGTCGGATCGCCGGTTTTAGGGCTTAACCCCGAAAAATAGGCGACAAGTTCTTCGTGTGCTGGGATCCGGATATCGTTCCTCCTCATGTGCATGAGGTGAGTCTTCACTCACACTGTCGGGACGTAGTTGAGTCATTCGTGTATATATAGTCATACGACTATCCACCGAATAAGGAACGACCGGGCGGGAAAGTCACCAGAGAAGATTTGGCCAACCACTTTGCTTCTTATAACAAGTAAGCCTACATCTCTTGTAGACATCGAGAACATTGCTCAATCGCGTGGACAGTATTGGACTAGCCAAAGTCACCAAACTCCACCAACAATGGATTCGATGTAGCCTGAAAGGTGCGATGAGCGCTGAGTGCCAAGAACTCAATGCTCTTCACTCCCAGGCGGTAGATGGAGCGAGGGTGAAGATTCCTGATAGGCTTCTGACTCCTCCAGCCCCTGAAAGGAAGTTCGTTCTGGAGATCCTTGCAGAGGCTGCAGAGGAGTTTCGTAACCGCTTTACTCGCCAAGGAACTAATGAGCTCGACCTCTCAACCACCGCCCCTGAAGACGCCGAGGATATGCTGGCTCAATTATTCAAAAGCAAACCGAATGCGCTATCCGAATACGAGTTATTCAACATGGCGATGGCATTCGCGAGAAAGTTCTCGATCCAGATGTATGAGCTGAAGCCGTACCTAGCTCACCTCGACTTCGGCGCTTTGGCTTCACATGAAAAGCACGCGATAAGTACCGCTCTTGCACTCACGCCCGTCGAGCACCGCCGTTTGTGGAACTCGTTGATGACATCAGATATCCTTTCTCCACGAGACCTGCAGCAGCGCCAGCTCAATCGTCCCCTCTCGATGCAGAGATTGTACTCGTCCCAGGTTAACTCACCAATTACTTTCTTCCAGTACCTACGGATCGCTTCGGAGCAGTATACTCGCAAGTTGCTTATACTCAAAGTACGCGTCTTTGATTGAGAGCCCCCCGAATATTCTGAACGGCATGCCCTTAGACCGACGACCGCTTTGCAGTCGGTATCTTCATCCGGGGCCTGATTCCTTGGGATGAAGATCCGGAAGTAGAGGATAACGTAGTCGTCTGCTCATTCATGCCGCAAGCTTCAGAATCAATGTCCGTTTATCGGCCGTGCACTAAAGGCTATAGACTTCACTGTAGCGACGGTAACCTTCAGCTCTACAACAAAAACAAAGGAGATACATTCGTCTTCATCTCCCGTCCGCCTCGTGCCTCAGAGCAAGATGTTGTCACCAGCATTGCGTTGCAGAAGATTTCCCCGAGGGTTCAGCAGGTATGCTTCGGTGTTTTACCACTTAATTTTACCTCACGAGGCGGCTGGGTATGCAGCAACTTGGCAGGCTGAACCGAGCGCCAGTTAATATGCTGGAAATTCATGTCATATCGAACAGGGATAGGGTCGCACACCAGCTCTTCGACATGTACTTTGAGCAGTGAGTAAAAGGCGTAACTGATTGGGCTCAACTGATTCGATATTCAGTGTCCACACCGAGGAATATATAGGTCGTTTCGACCGAGAACGAACTTCGTACAATATAAATTCTGTCCGAAGCGTGGACTGGACATTACATCCAGAGTGGTTGAAGGACCTATTCGTACCCAGAAACTCCGAGGAATTATTCAAGCAGCTCCTCCCCGACCTTGCGCTTGAGCAGCTCCACACACTAGTGACCTTCTCTCTCCAGCACCGTGCTGATAACGAATTATACTGGACGTTTAGCGCCATCATCGGGTCACTTCCTCTTCAAGTTGGGAGCACCAGCTCGTGCATCGAAAGACACCCTCCGCTGGTATACGTGCTCCTTAAAGAATACCCACCCACAGAATCCTTGTCGCTTCCTGAAGCTCTCATCCCTCTTGCTGCACCTATTCTCCGAGCGATCCTTCGAGCAGCCAACAGCCTAGGAGTGGCGACTCTTGTCGCCTTAGAGAAAATAACCGAGTCTATCAACAATATCAGCACTGACCTGTACATAGACCTCCTCATGCTCGCCGCCTTGAGCATACGACCCAAAACACTCGTTCAAGAAACCCTGATCGTCCTTCACGAGTCAACTTTGGCATCAAGGGAAACCGACCACGCAGCTGCTTACCTCCACAAACATGCACTCGCCGTTGCATTCGACTGTGCCGAGGAGGCAGCTGACACTTGTCCGTGTGACGACACCGGGCGACCTCGAAAGAGCGCATCTTCCTACCCCGTCCAGCAGATCCTCCCAGGGGGAGACGGAGGGCATATTAAAGTCCACTTTCGAGTAGATATGGGCGTTCCTGTTCGGCTCCACTCTCACGTTCGACTGCAATGTGTCTCGGACCCGGACAACGCCTTCGTCGACAGGGCTGTCCTGGACGGCGTCGTAACGAAGGCAGCTCGTGGCGAGCTCACTGTCGAGTTATTCCATCCTCTTCCACCTGAGTTTGCTGAAATGCAGTGGAAAATATATGACGCTGGAAGCCTTGGTGGGTTCTAACTGGCCTTTGGGCTTTCATGGTGGTAGTTCTGAAGCGACTTGACGCAGCGACTGCAAGAGCGATGATGGACTCACTAACAAAGCTGTGGGAAGAACGAGAACATTGTTGTAGCATATACGATACGATTGTGTTGCCACCTCCGACGAACGAAGGACCTGAAGACGTCGATTCGGCCTTGGAAGAAGATGAGCTACCGGGAACGGAAACGATGAATGCTAGTCAGATCGCTGCTATCAGGTCCTGCTTGTACCCCTTATCGTTGATCTGGGGTCCTCCAGGTCAGCATCTCTAATATCTCTAATGCTCGTCGGAGCAATAGGTTTACCTAAATTTTAGGCACTGGAAAGACGACCGTAGTCGTACAGATCTTGCGCTATCTCCTGCGGAAGTTCAGGGATTGCAAAATCCTTATGACAGCTTCCACTCACAACGGTGCGTACGTCCCGAATACTTCGTTTCTCGCGTTGACAAGGCATCTACTCAGCTGTGGACAACGTCTTGGAGCGATTCCTAAAGATCAATCAAGATGACCGCATGCTGCCAGACGAGCTGATCCTCCGAGTCGCTACTGATCACACTAAAGTCAACAAAGCACTCCAAAGCTACACAATAGACGCGAGAGTCGGAGGGGACATGCACGAAAACAGCCGCCTGCAGAGGCAAGCACAGAAACGCGTCAATGATGCAAGGATCGTCTTCACTACCTGTGCTGGTGCTGGACTAGGCACCCTGCGCAAAATTAACTTCGACACTGTTCTGATTGACGAAGCGTCGCAGATAACTGAGCCCTGTGCCCTCATTCCTCTTGTGAAGGGGTGCGAGAGGGCAGTCCTAGTTGGAGATCAGTAAGTCAATTAGATAACTCATGGGCGTAGCTTACACGAAGCCTCTAGCGTGCAGCTGCGCCCTACTGTAAAACCCATGGGAAAAGCTCTCGAGTACGACGTTTCCCTTTTGGAGAGACTGTACATTGCGAGGGCACGTCGAGGCACTGCGAAGACTATGCTGAATGTGAGCGATCTTTGACCTATGACAGCGTCCACGTTCTAACTCATGACCACAGGTACAATACCGCTTCCCGAGAGAGCTCGCGCAGTTCCCATCAACAGAGTTCTATAATGGCGAGCTGCTGTCTCATATCCAGGATAGCAAAACTGTCCTTTCTGTGCTCGCTACCACAGCCTTTCCTTGGCCAAGCGAAGCCGGACACATCATCCCCACTGTCTTCGTTCAATGCAGCTCAGAGGAGACGATGGGATCGGCTTCTAAAGGCAACGAAGCCCAGGCGGCACTAGCCGCTCGTATTGTCTCCATGCTGCAAGCTCCCGCAGCCGATCAAGACGAAAAGCCAACCTTGGCAATCGCCGCGCTCTCGCCCTACACAAGGCAAATCGCAATGCTCAAAGAAGCCCTCCCATCTTCAGTGACCTGTGCCACAATCGACTCGTTTCAAGGTCGTGAGAGCGATATTATCGTGTTCTCGACCGTGCGGTGCAATGTCACTCGTGAGATCGGGTTCGTGGACGACCCTAGGAGGTTGAATGTGATGTGGACAAGGGCGAAGTTGGGTTTGATCATTATTGGTGATAGAGCGACGATGACGGAGATGAACGCTCTGTGGAAGAGGGCTATTGATTCATGTACCGAAGTGACCTTGCCAGTAGAATAAGATCCAGGTGTGGATCTGGAGCAGACGAAAGACTTGTATAAAACGTTCAGGGCTCACCTCGTGGATCACGAAAATTTGCGATTGTGGCTCCAACAGGCAACCGGGAGTAGACGTGAACTCTGGGAGTCGAAAGAGCTACTAGCATTATTAGCAAACCTTCGGCGAGTGTAAGCAGCCAGCGATGATCGATTGCCTTCCGTCTGAACCGTCTGGCTATGTAAACTGAAAAAATATCCAAGATTAACATTGCCTTTGAGGCGTATCTGCACATACAGGAAACAAACCAGGCCGGCTAGCAAACGAGAAATTAATCATGGGTGGTCATAACGAGTCGTGACGCAGATCCAATACTACCACAATCTAATGCCCTGGGTACAAGTGAGAATAGGGAGGAGGTTTGCGGGAGTGTGATAGAAAGTACTATCAAGCACTGTCTCTACTAGACAGGAATGCTTTGGCATCCAGAGACTTGGGTCTCTTGCGGCCTGACAGCCCTGTGCTGGGGAAATCTTGGCTCTCCCCATCACGGATGTATCTCTCCTGCACGGCAGGGAATCCAGCAACTGCAGGCGACGCAGCGATGCTCTCGATGGGGGTGTAAGGTGCTGTCGAAGTAGACTGGGAGGTTGTCGACGAGGACATTGTCGAGAACCGCTTCGAAGCCCGATGTGACTTCTTCTTGGCGGGAAGCGGGAGGTGCATCTCGGTGTGTGGGTATGGGATTGGTTGTTGGGCGTATTGGCCCGCATCTCCTGCTGAGAAGGACGCCGAAGTACGAGATCGCGAATCGGAGCCCGACCCGCTCCACGCCGCCGACTGCCTCTTTTTCCTCGTGTACAGCTCTCCGCCTAAATCTGCATCGTCCGCGTCACCAGAGCCTGGCCCTTCTACTTCCACTGGCTCGGGCCGTGAAAAGTCCTGCAGCTGCGGAGGTAAGATGGTCCCGCTCCCCTGGAATCCCTCGAACTCCTCGTCTTCCTCTACGAGTGATCCTCCGTTGAGTGCCATGAGGGCCGAAGCACGCTCTCGTGCTTTGCGTTCCTGCCTACGCGCTCGGCGCTCGGCTTTCTGCAGTGCTTGCGCCTCCTCTTCAAGTCTTCGACGCTCCCGCTCTCTCTGAGCAGCAGCATGGTGGTCGGGAGAGGTTAACCTCTCGATGGTACTTGGGTCCAGTGGAGCTGCATCTGAGTCAAGTGTCGAAGAGGATGCCGTTGCCAGCGCCCGACTCCTTCCACCAAGCCCTTCTTCCCCTTCTTCATCGTCAGATAAGTATATCGGTGGTCGACCAAACAGCGTGTGCCCGAACAGGGTGAGGGAAAATTTTGGTCGTCTACGTTGTTTCGCTTTCCTGTGAGAAGCGCCGAAGTTGGAGTGGAGAGAGAGAGCGTCAGAGTCTGTGTCTCGAAGGAGGTGGTCGAGATCGTTGGAGGCTGATCTGGTAGCGCGAGGATCAGGGAAGTTTGCGCCCGAATTCGAGCCAGAATTGGAGGATGAAGAACTGCTGAAGCAGGGTAGACATGAGGCAAAGGCGGCACGGACACTATCCGTGTGCGAGAAGTTGTCCATAGCCATAGACTCTAGTTCTTGTATTCGAAGTGCTGCCTCTGTCGTATGAATAAAATCGAAAACAGCTGGGAAGGACACAAGGGGACGAACGGAAGACACGTAAATTGAGTCGTAGGTTGGATGCTTGGAGCGGCCTGCGCTGCAGAAGGGCACGAGGCAACACGGCAAGTCGTTTTTATGAAACTTGGTTCTGGTGGGCAGTGCTACATATGTGATGGGGCCTGGCGCATGAAAACTACAGAAACAAAAGATTCCGTGCCCAGCTCCGGTGCCGGACCTGCCGGTACTGGTATTTTCACTGAAATCTCACAAGGTTCCGAGTGTTCACCCATCCGAGTCTGTCAGTAGTCGTTGACATATACATACCCCATTGCCAGGCTGATGCTTCCAAACGCCAGACGAGCCTCGGACTTACGTCCCATACAGAACGAAGTACACCACGTATCTTCTCCACTTCATTCGTATTGAAATGTTTCAACAACTTTGCGGGCCACTTATAAATACCTCTCCCAATTTTACCCCCCCCAAAGACCACCATGCTGTGTTGGCGCCTAGTTGAGGGTCCCATTATAAGACGATGAAACACGAAGCTGAATTTGGGCTGGATAGTCTGCCCCACGATCCCCTTCAAAGTCGACCACCGTTCCACAATGCTACTTGATGAAGTCCAGGATATCTTCAACGAATACATTTACAATGAATTTCCTACTCACATCCTCCACATCAGCGATATGAAGCTTCTGATCCGAGAGGAGGTCCAACAAATCTTTCTGCCACAGATGGAAGCGATTACTGAAGCCGACATCGCGGGGAAGGAGGGGCGGGGACTCGGTTGGAGAGAGATGGGCTCCGAGTCGCACCGCACGGTCATCAGGCAGATGATTCGAGAGCGCCTGCCCTTTGCCATATTATCGCACCGATGGTTGGCTACCGGCGAGCCATCCTTCACCGATATCAAGGCGGGCCGCATGTCGAAGGGGCCTGGATTTGATAAGTTGTCGATGTTCTGCAGGAAGGCAAGGGAATATGGGTGCGAATATGTCTGGTCGGACACGTGTTGCATCGACAAGGCGAGCAGCGCAGAGCTAGAGGAAGCTATTCGATCAATGTTTCGGTGGTATCGCAATGCTGCAGTGTGTATTGCCTACGTTGCACAAACATCCACCCTGGATGACTTGCGGAGCGACCCGTGGTTCACGCGCGGGTGGACACTGCAAGAGCTCCTGGCACCGAAGAAGATTAGGTTCTTCGGGAAGGATTGGATGCCTCTCACCAAGGAGCCTCGTAATGGGAATGATAAATCCAATTCCGACTTCGTGCGGGTCTTGTCTGAGCTGACAGGCATACCGCAGAGCGACCTCACCGCGTTTTCCCCTGGCTGTTCCAGGGTGTACGAAAAGATGCTCTGGGCATCCAATCGAAGAACCACTCGCGTTGAAGACGTCGCGTACTCGCTCATCGGAATTTTCGACATCAGCATGCCGGTCGCGTATGGGGAGGGCCATTGGGCCTTCTTCAGGCTCATGGAAGCCATCATTGAGAGATGTAGAGAGCCTGGGGTCCTAGCATGGGCCGGAAACTCGTCGCCGTATTCAGTTGCTTTGCCTCGATCGCCAAGCTCCTACCGCTCCCTCGACCGCCACGTAGCGATGAGCCTGAAGTTGGTGAAGCCGGAGTTTGATTGGGGTAGTCGCTTCACTCACAGCACGGAGCGAAGGCGCGGTGACCGAACATTTACGATGACGAAGCGTGGACTGCAAATAAAGCTCCTTATCATCGGCGTAGAGATGAACTCCCCATACTCTTTAGCCTCTGGCTATGCCATCACGACCGTGACAAGGGGACGGCCACTGTCACAAGTCTTCGGGGTCGATGAAGATATAGTGTTTCGCGTCAAAGTGGAATCCTGCGAGAGTGGGACGTTCCAGGACATAAAGATCCGATGTCACCCAGAGTCACTCGCCAGGTACAAGGACTGGGCAGTAGGGATCGTGGACTACGAACGGACGGCTAATGAGATGGAAGGGCACCTCTATGCCACTGAGTACATGTGTCTGCTTTTGGGTCGGTCCAATCCTGCGGAGACAAACAGCTGGCGGGATTTCGAAGGGTGGGAGAAGATGGAGACACAAAGTGTCCCCACCGTCTCTTGCATGAAAGAGCTACGGAGACCGGTAGAAACGGTTTGGCTGTGGAGTAGCCTCGTACCACGAAGCACAAATTGACAGCCTCCTAACCTGTACAGAACGTAATTAGTTAAATTACTTTGGTTTTATCCATCGATCTTGGAAGTGGGGGAAGATTGTGATCTGAAGGTTTTTGTGGTCAAAAGGGGAACTGGGGCGGTGCGCATGGCACTCTGGACCATTCTGTGAAGCGAGATAGGCCTTGGGATTATGGGTGGAAGCCTCACCTTCCAGGTAGCGGATCATTCTCACTGTCGAGGCCTCGAGTAGGTCACGCAGTTCATATTCCTCGATACAGCGATCTCAAGATGCCCACTTGGGATAGGCGACGCACGTGCTGTTTAATGTGGACGACACGATGTTACCACCTTCAGCGTGAATCTGGAATGAGGGTTTGCGCCGTGAGGGCACTGTTCAGGGCGTAGGTGAGGTCCAGGGGATTTCCAGATGGAGTCAAGCCCGTCCTGCGATACTTAGTACCCGTCGATAGTCCAGGGTCCCGCTCCTCGTCTCCTGCATACTACTTAGCATGGGCAATTTCTTCGAGGACCTAATCCACGCTGTGCTCGAGTCGACGTTGACTGACGAGGAACAAGCGGACATTAAGGTATGCTCCAATTTAGCCTTGACGCTTGGCACCCCGCTCATACTAGTAAATCGAAGGCGAAATTTCACAAACTGAAACGGGAGGTGATCGACGACGTTCGCCAAGTTTTCCCGCACGGGCAGATACTGGTGAGTGGAAACATTGCTGATGAGGAGCGATTCCTGACGATGGTCTCCCAGCCGGAAAGTAGCGGGAAGGGTATCAGGATTAGACTGCCCCCAGGTCCTGTAGGCGAAGACGAATCTGTTAACAAGGTAGCTGCACTAGCATCTGAAAGCCGCGGAGTCCCACTTACCCATCAACGCAGGAGCCCGGATTGCCAACAGGAATTCAAGATGTCATGGGCATATATGACAACTACGTCAACAATGAGCTCCCTACATACCTTATCTATGTCCTAGAAAAGAAGCTTGTGTCGCGTAGCGAGGTGAAGAAGATATTCCGATGCGAGATGTTGGCTGTCACCGACGACGAAATAGCCAAAGTCATGGAGGGGGCGGCAGGTCGTACGGCGCCTACCAGAGCGGAAGTAATCAGAGCCCTAGTGACAGGGAAACTGAAGTACGCTACGTTCTCTCACCGGTGGCTCGAAAGAGGCGAACCCTCCTTCCATGACATTAAGATGTCATTCCGACCAGCAGGGTACGACAAATTTGTCAATTTCTGCGAGAAAGCCGCAGGATACGGATGCCGCCTGGCATGGTCGGACACGTGTTGTATCAATAAAGACAGCAGCACAGAGCTCGAAGAAGCCATACGATCCATGTTTAAATGGTATCGCGACTCCCACGTCTGCATCGCATACCTGGCCGACTCTACGTCGGTGGATGACCTCGGGAGAGATGTCTGGTTCACCCGTGGATGGACGCTGCAGGAGCTACTGGCTCCTCGGGCGATGAAATTCTACGGCCAAGGTTGGAGACCTCTCAGTACCAGCAGCAACGACAAACAAGACGTCAGCATGATGAACGCCCTTTCGCGGGCGACGTCGATCCCAATCGACGACCTGCGCTACTTCCGCCCAGGAACGCGCGACGTTCACGAGAAGATGATGTGGGCCTCTACTCGGACGACAACTCGGGTTGAAGATATTGCATATTGCCTCATCGGTATCTTCGACGTGAGCATGGCGATCGCATACGGGGAGGGACAAAGGGCCTTTTACAGGCTCATGGAGGCCATCATCCACAGATGTGGGGAGTGGCAAATTATGGCGTGGGCAGGACAGCCGTCCGCTGACAGCGCAGCCCTCCCAGAGTCACCTCGATGCTTCAGGGAACTCAGTCCAATTCGCACTGAAACTACTATCAGCTCGTACGGCAGTGCGAATGAGCACTCACAAAAGGCGTGGCGTGGCGATAGGAATTTCGTCATGACAAAACGAGGGCTGCAGCTGAAAGTGCTCATCGTTGACCTCCCTTCGCCATCTGCCAAACTTTACGAGGGAGTCGGAGCCAGGGTCGGCGAATCTGGCGTCAGCGGGAGATGCACTGTTGGCGTGGTAGACTACTGGTGCTACGACACGAGCGGGCAGGGTATCTTGCAACCTTTGCAGGACCACCTGTGCCTCTTGCTACACTCAGATCCTTTCGACCCTTTCGCGGAGTGGCAGAAAGCGTCGACAACAGAGTTGATGTTTCTTCGTACGGATGTCGAGGTGAAAAAGGACTTGAGTATGGTATGGTTGTAGTCGTGTGTAGGATAAGGAGAACGCGTTGCTCTCATAGCTATAGATGTGATACATACATGAATGAGAATCAAGTTGTAGACCTAGAAGCTAGGCCGATGATTAAGTATGGTAGCGCAAAAGCTGTACATAGATCCTCACCGCTGCCCTTCATACTGTGCGTGCTGTCCTACATCACAGCCACACGGTGGTAAGTGGTATACGTACTGTCTTCACACAGCGAGCTGTGAACACTCTGGCTGTGGGGACTTTGCACCATACTTGATCATGGTAGGTATGCGGCCTGGGATCGAGCGAACTCCTTTGCCCCACCCGTCCCAGCAGGAGAAAGATATAATCCTTTTGCCCTTCAAGCTCCCCTTCGTCGCTTCTCCCTGTCTCCTTGTAGTGTAGAATACCGAGCGCCCACTCGTTAAAGTCACGATAACGGTGAATGTCCGAAATGGCCCAGGGAAGGTGATTACCACGCATTCGCACAGGCAAGAATGCCCTTTCCAAGTAGGGCTGCGCAACTGGGGTGTAAACGACGTGAGCTGGACAAGGTGACTCGGGAGGCAGACGCTGCGAATGGGAGCAGAGATGGGAACAGCCTTGCTCTTTCCAGGCAACGGGGACCGCGATCACTTTAAGCTGTACACCGCGCTTTGTAATCTCGAAGAACCGGTCTCCGGAGTGGACTCGAGTATGACGGTTCCCTGGATTAAGGATAGGATCGGACCTGGTGGTCAATGCGCAATATCGTTGCGGCGAGTCAGGTATGACTCCCCAGAAGTGACCTGCAGCCGCGAAAACTTGCCACTCGTCACAGCTTTGGACAACCGCCTCCATCAACCTAGTCCAAGCCCGTTTCCCCTCTCCATACGCAACCGTAAGGCTCACGTCGAAGATACCGATCAACGAGTAGGCGACGTCTTCAATTCTTGTCGTCTTTCGCATTGAGGCCCACATCATCTTCTCGTGAACTCTATCGCTGCCTGGGCGAAAGTGCTGAAGGTCGATGACAGGGATTTTAGTCACCTCCGACAGAACGGTGGTGAACTCGTCGTCTCTTCGATCATCGTAGGCTTGTCGATATCTCCCAAGCGGTTCCCATTCGGTTCCGAAGAACTTGATCATCTTTGGGGCCAGAAGCTCTTGGAGCGTCCAACCTCGAGTGAACCAGTCGTCTTTCTTGAAATCTTGCGGTGATGACGAATCGGCCAAATAAGCAATGCAGATGTAAGCGTTGTGATACCACCGGAACATCGAACGTATAGCTTCTTCGAGCTCGGTGCTACTTTCCTTGTTGATGCAACACGTATCGGACCATGCGAAGAGACAGCCGTAGCTGTGCGCTTTTTCGCAGAATTTCACCAGCTTGTCGTACCCAGGACCACCTAATTTCTCTCCCCTGACATCCTGGAACGACGGTTCGCCTTCGGCTCGCCAGCGATGTGAAAAGATGGCATATCTTGCTACGTGTCGTACGGAGCTACTGATGGCGCGCTCTCGCTCGTAGTCGCTGTCGAACTGGCTTTGGTGCATGAATTTATCGAGGAGCTCTTCGATCCGGGTAAGAACGAGAGCTTTGACGTCACTGCGATCGATGATTTTCCTGGTGGGGATATATATCAGATGCGCTGGCATTTCGTTGAAGACATGTTCGTCTAGCTGTGAGATAGCGTCACGGAGCAGATCGGCTGCCTATCAAGAGGATCAGGGTGGTGTTCTCGGGACATGTATAAGGAAAAACGGACAGTAGAAGGGGCATCGAATCCATCTGGAAATGGAAGCGGCCATTCCAAAATCTGTAATTTTGATTACTTCTGTCAGACCATCGTAGCGGGGTTGACGCACGGGAGTGGCTAGGTCGCTCTGAACGGTGTCTGTTCCGGTGCGAACAGCATTGTCCCTATCCCTGTTTGTCGGGTGTGCTGGTCCCGCCTCAACACGGGGAACAAGGTCATCAGCTGTCGAGTGCGAGATGATGGAGCCAGAGAATGTGACGCACAGGAGTAGCTGTCCATGCCTGAACAGTGTCTTGGTTTCTGTTTCTCCGGTTCACTGGATTCACCTTCGAAAATAAGTGAGCAAAAGTGCTGAAGAGGGAACTCGAGATGCCCACTGCGGTGGTGTAATCCCTAATCGCACAGGGTTCACTGTGAAACGGTTCTGGAGGTAGTGGCTAGACAGGCGTGAATGCAGGACCCAACACAGCCTAATAAAAGCGCTTACTACGACGAAACGACCGTGCTCTGGAGCGCCAGGGACATGGTCAGTGGCCATTTCTCGCGGGGGACGTAGAGCAAAGTGACGGTCAGTGACTTGAGCCGTATTGAACTGGCTTATCGGTGGGCTGTAGTAGACGGGGGCCCATGTTACATTCAAGGGGTATACAGGTCCGAGTCCTCCTGGGAAGGTTTGGTGGGTGATACCAGGTCGCTTTCGGAATAAAAGCGATCAAAGGGGCTGATGTCAATACGAAGAGGGGAAATGAACATCGGTGTACATACGTGTCGAGAATGAAGAAAAACGGTTGCATCCTCTGAGCGTCGTAGATCGGACTTGGTGAGCGCTCAAAAGTCAGTTCATTGTTGGATGATCGAAATAGTAAGATCTCTTACCAGACTACCATACTGATGGATAAAGGGCTTGAAGAGATTAGGGCGCTTCCGTGAAACAAACAAAGTCGGCATACCAGCTGATTTCTGTTTACCTGAATGTTCCAGGGATCGCGATTCATGGAGCCGTCATGCACAGAGATTCAAATATCAGCCAGGAGAAATTGATGCAAGCTCTGAGAACACTGCCTCAAACGCGACGCTGATATGAGGATAATCAAGTTGAGACGAGGATGGCTGAGGTGAAGCAGACCAGGAATGTAGTCGATGTTAGCCTGAGCAGCTAGTGTGGCTGGATGGAGGATGACAAACGACTGAATCTTCTCATCCCCTCGTCCTACCTCTGAGTTCTCTCATGCTGTGTTAGCTACCAGGGTAGTAAGAACCGCCCCCGGGCAGTGTGCTTCATGTTGTCTTCGGGCTGTTACCACTGAACAAGTTTGTGACACTTACGGTCAAGGTACAACAGCTTCCGCGCATGTCAATGGGACCGAGTTTGCAGCTATTTGTAATATGAAACTTTGCAAGAACTTTGTATCGTTTCCAGTTTCTTCACAGTCGGGGCCAGATCTTAGACTAGCTAACCTGCCGATGAGCCTGGAGAGCAACAAGTATTCGCAACGGGCCCTACACACGCCCCATTGACGATCCGTAGACTTTCATGTCGCGTTCAATGATAGCAGTACTGTTGGCGAACTTTCCCCATTTGATATTGGGCTTTCGTCGCTGCCGTGGCTCGGGCGTTCTGTGCGGGGCCATTCGATTTGCGAACCAAGCATAGGCTCAAGCGCCTGAGCTTGGGAACCGAGTGTGCCATCAATATCGATCTGCAAACACCCGATACGCGCTCTAACTCTGATTTAACGCTGTTCAGCCGGATCTCAGTTGTTGTGATGGAGTATATGAACTGCCCGTCCTGCATTGGACATTCTCAGGCTGCAGATCCCTAAACTCAGTGGCATCGTTTATGTCAATATATGTGCGTGCTTTTCATGGCGATCGTATTCGTCGATAACACCGTAAGTTTACACAAGTCATGCAAGAGAGAGTTCAACTGATGCATGATGGGCTACTGTGTGCGAATGAAAAGCTCAAGATTTCCTCCTCCTTGGCAGTCCTCGCCTTAAAAACGTGACGTCTATCATATATCTTTGGCGGTCAACCAGCGGCCAGCCGTCAAGTTCAGTCAGAGAACGTCAAATGCCTAGTTTCACTTTGAATATGGAAATGTGGGGTGAGTAGTGGGCACTTGTGTGCCAGCGCATCGAGCTTCTGATGGCCGTGCTAACGGCAGCTCTTAGGGGATGCCTCATGGCAACGGTACTTTGCGCAAGTATAAGAAGCTGTAGAAAGGGGCAAGGTTCCTTCAAAGTTCATCCGTCATGAACACTGGCTCTCAGCATCAGAATCGCAAGCCATGCCGTTCATATATCCAAGGCCATTGTCGCTTTGGAGCAAAGTGCAAGTTCAGTCACGACGTGGGATTCCAGGTGAGTTCTTTCCTTCTCGGCGCTCTATCTCAGGTTTGAGATAAGGCTGTCTTAGGGTATTACACCGCGCGTTGGTCATGAAGTGCTCCATCCTGTTCCTTGCGCAGATGGTGCAGACCGCTTTGGTCAGAGCTCAGGCTCCAGAGCGCAAAGTCGCCCATCGATCTCCGCCACCGCTGCCGCTGAAGCCAGTTCTGAAGTGCGCCCCAAGTCCAAGCGCGGGGAAATCCCTTGCCGTGCTTGGAAGGCTGGGACTTGTACCAAGGGCTCGAAATGCTGGTTCGCCCATGACCTTGAGGTACGTCCAAGATTCCTCTTCCCATTATAGCTACGATAGTAGCTAACAAGCCGTACTAGATTCAGAAACAGGGCCTTAAGCGCGCTAAAGACCAGAAGCCTGATATCACTGCAGAATCTTCGACCCCGATATCCTTCCAGGCAGAGGTTGGACCTTCATCCTCCGCAGGAATAACAAGATTCTCAGAACGATCCCGTACCCGTCCAGGCTCTCGTCCCGAGGAGCGCACCTGCCGTTATTGGAAATCGGGTGCTTGTCACCGAGGCGATGAGTGCCAGTTTGTCCATGATCACGAAGTACGGGTGCCCTTCGTAGCTGTATCCTGTCTTTCCTGACGCTACTCTTCTTTTGTAGACTGCTATTTTGGTGGAGGCGGAGCGTGCGAAAGCACGAGAAATCGAAGCTGCTGAAGCACGAGAGCGTGCCGCTGCGCTTGCCAGGGAAGAAGCTGCGAAGACTATCAATCAGCTAGTTCTGGGATCCATCGTCACATACAGCGCAGGGCTCGACATTCCAAGCCTAATCACGGGCTTCGAGACATGCATCTTGCATGTCAAGAACCTTCCCTTCGACGTACGGGAAGATGAGGTCCGTGCGCTGTTCACACAGCAGGGCATAGACGTTGGACGATTTCATGTCGTCGATATCAAGAATGTCTCTGGGGAGAAGCTTGTGGCACGCATTGTGACTGACGCCGAAGCTGGGCACGCCCTTGCCTTGGGCCTAGATGGTATTGAGTTTAGGGACGAAACACTCACCATTGAAGTCTCCACGAACAACACGCTCGAAGGTATGAACGCCGCGGAAAGTCGAGACTCCGACGTCTTGCTCATCTCGTGGCGTTCCCCATCTGTGCGCTATGTCGCCGAATTCATCGACATTCCTGCGGCCAACACGAAGGTGCAGGAACTCAACCGTCGCATCTACGCGGGCCGTCGCGTTAAAGTCGAAATGAATACGCAGCCTCCGGGCCTTTTTCTCCCCAGCTTTCGGTTGAACGCGATTAAGATCAGCAACCTACCACCCTCCATAACCGACGAGGAAATCGCAATTTTTACGGGGTCATCTTCCGTCAAGCGATTGTCGTCCAGGGGTCTCACCCTCAATGTCGATCAAATCGCTCACATGGTTCGCAATGACATTGAGCGAATAGCCCCAGGAGCATTGAAACAGTTCGACCAACCTAAGGGTACATCCAATGCGGATGGCGTCGTTTCCGTTCGTGCTCACTTCTCATCATGGGACGAAGCCCAAGTTGCCCACACGCATCTCGCTAACAAGCGGTACGGCAATCAGGGTATATGGCTCCGGCTGCCTGAGCCTATGCATTACACCATCGTCCTCCCGACGGAGCAGTACACTGCTCAAAAAGCACAATGGGAAGCCTTACTCGGCTCGATTAAGGACAGGAAGGCGTGTATGCTGAACGTGCACGACATGGGGAACGTCGTTCGTATTCGCCTTTCGGGGTCCGTCAAGGACGCCGTCGGTGCAATGAAGGTTAGGGTGGAGAACCTCGCCAGGGGTGAAACTGTCGAGGGATGGCACAGGTCCTTGGGCCAGCCAAATAGCGCGTTCGTCCGCCAATTCTTTGTCGAGTCGGGAGCCCACCTGCGCGCAGATTGGAAACGGCAATCCTTGAAGGTGTACGGGAACGCCGGAGCAGTCGAGCGTGCTCGAGAGCTCATCAGGGCCGAGCTCGACAGGCTCGCCTCCATGGATCATACTGTTGTGCTCGCGAGACTGTCTGTCAGCTTCTTCGTCAGACAAGGGATCCCTCAGCTGAAAGAGACGTTTGGGGAGGATAATATCAAGTTTGCCATGTCCTCCAGAAAACTCACCATCACTGGAGGGGAGGACGCTCGACATGCCCTAGATCGCCTGATAACAATCTCTTTGAAGGGCAACCAGGCTTTGCCTGATGCATCGCAGGGACAACAGACGTGTCCCATCTGCTACGATAACGTGTCCTCCCCCCACCAACTCGGCTGCGGACATGTCTACTGCGTCGCGTGTCTGCGCCATTTCCTGGTGTCCGCCTTGGACGCGGACCAGTTTCCTCTGACCTGCCTTGGCGACGAAGCTCGATGCCGTACCCCCATTCCCATCCCAACCATTCAGCAGTTCCTCCCGCCTGCGTCTTTCAATCGTTTGCTCGAGGCTGCGTTTGATTCTCATGTCTCGAAGCACCCTGAAGAGTTCAAGTGCTGCAAGACACCGGACTGCACCCAAATTTATCGCTCTGCGCGCCAAGGCCGCTCAAGAATGCTTCAGTGCCCATCGTGTTTTTCTTCTATCTGCAATTCATGTAACGAAGATGCGCACGAAGGATTGAGTTGTGAGGAAAGCAGGGTGCGAAGAGACCCCGCAGAGCAAGATCGTCTGAATGACGCATGGATCGCCTCGCAAGGCGGTCGCGTCAAGAAATGCCCGCAGTGTAGTGTACCCATCGAGAAACTCGAAGGCTGCAATCACATGACGTGCCGGTAGGCATTTGATTTCTTCCGGAGCGATTCGATTTGACTCGATTACAGCTGTGGTGCCCATATTTGCTGGCGCTGCATGGGTGTCTTTACTGAGAATACGATCTATCCGCATATGCACAGCGTCCACCAGACCATTCACGACGACGATCCGTTCGTGGAGCCGATAGACATCGAAGAACAACGCGAAGCTCTGCGACAAGCGGAGATACGGCGTGTTTTTGCTGATCGAGAGTTCCAATGGCGGCCCTTGGATATTCCACGGTTCGATTTCGATGAGGCAGAGCAAGCAGCTCGGCGTGAACGGGAGAGGCTGCAGCAGGAAAGGTTGCAGCGGGAAAGGTTGCAGCGGGAGACGCACTTACGAGAGGAACGGAATAGGCTGCTGAGGGAGCAGCGCCAGCGAGAAGAAGCAAGGGCGAGGGAGCGGCGCCAACAGGATGGCGGCTGGGGTTGCATGATTATGTAGACCTGTGGTACTTCCCCGACACTGTGACACGGCCCACAAGGACCATTACCGCAAGGTTGTATCATCATTCTCATTGACTTTTCATTGTTACAAGCGTTGTTACGATTCGATGTAGCAGTTTGCGCACTTAGCTGGAAAACCAAAGACCTACCGCACCAGCTGTAAATCCTCGGCGAAGAAGGTTCACCCGGAAGAAGAGATACAGTCGATCCCAGTGACATTGACGGCATTATCGCAGGTGTACTGCGGTGTGTAGGGGGCCGGCACTGTAGCATTGAAATCTACGAAGTCGAAGTTCTGACAGGGGGCGGAAGGTGAGCAAACCAAGCTCACAACCTGTTCCATCAAGTCAGCCCAATACCGACGAACGGAATTGAATACTATGTGGTCGTGTGACTCACGCTTCCATTATTGACCCCTGAGGAAGTACCCTGAAAGTTCTTCAATACGACATTTTCGAATTCCAATGTCGAAGTATTGCAGTACTACGAGAGAACGTGAGAACGAAACGTTTGAGAGGTATAAGACTCACTTGTGTGACGTTATAGGCTGAGTAAGTCAGACTGTCGCAAAATAATCAGTCATCGGAGTTTACTTGGAATTGGAAGGTGGGGCGAAGTTAGCCATACCAGCTCTGGAGGTAGACTGGCAAGTCTGCATCTTGGAAGGTGAAGTTCTCCAATGTAACATTGTTCACCAGTCCTGTACCCCCACCACCTCCATTAGGCGGAGTCCCCATCGAGACACCCACCCAAGCCTTGAAGTACGCGGCGCCGGTGAGGTTACCATTGAGCACGTTGGATGGGAGAAGGTTGATATCAATCATCGTGATGTTTTCGACATTGTCGGTCCGATTTTGGTACTAAACACAGCCTTTGAACAAGAAAATCGACCTCGAAGGGAGAAATACTGACTTGCCCCAGTGAACCAAACGCAATGCCGTTGCCTCCATGGCACGTAACATTACTGACAAATATGTTCGTTGAATTTCTGTACCCAAGGTGCCTTCAGCGCCTGATAGTCAGCCACAAAGACCACGAACGCACCCCTTGTACGCCACGCAGTCGTCCCCATTTTGTACAACCCAGTTGGTAATCGTAATTTGGTCACTCCGGTACGTGTCAATACCATCAGTGTTGATGACCCAGTTGTTCCCTGGAAGGTTTCCGCACCAGGTCAGTAATTTGGGTGGAGCAGGCTGTGTATCACGTGCCACTCACCAAGATTCCCGTCGCGCGGGTCCGCGGGGGGTTCAGCGGGGTCGTGGTTTGTGGCATTAACATAAACTCCGTCTAGGGTAATGTTCTTTGATTGCTGATATGCGTTCGATCGAGTTCAGTACCAAAGCCAGGAGCAGCTGGTATCGACACCTACGTCTACAAAAAATGCCCAGAACTGGGGCTGCCGGATGCTGAAGTCTTTGACTAGAGCGTTGGTTGCATTCGAGATGTAAAGAGACATCGGTCTTCCGGGCTGGTTCCCGTAGCCTTGAGCACGAGTATACCATGCCTGTTAGGTGCTTCAGAGCTAGAGCGACAGGGCTTCAGGATAGCATACTGACTTGCCCATTTCCGTCGATTCCACCTTGGTTAAATCCGCCACCAGACATCACCCAGTTATCACCGGTGGCGATCCAGGCGGTTTGTAGGGTATCGAAGTCTGTGACCCAACTGTTGTTGATCCAATATGCTAGATCGTCGCTGAACTAAGGAGGCGCGGGGTGTCAGGGATGGCGATACAAAAGCCCAGAATCTTACCAGAAGTGTCCCGTATACATTGAATACCTTGTTCGAAAGATCAGTCAGAAGGCGCTGCTGTATGGAATAGGTGTATGGCTGAGGGAGTAAAATCTCGTTGCAGTCTGGTGCGTTAATGGCAGCGAGGATCTGATCCGAGTCATCACGCCCATTACCGTTGGGAATGATCGTGCAAACGCCATTGTCTCCGGGCCATGCCCGAATCTGCGTTGCAGCTGAGGAGAGGAAAGCGAGTAGGAAGAAATTTCGTGAGAGCATTACGGATCTCCTGGTCCTTGCTTAACAGCTGCGGCTTATTTATCCTTGGAGGTGCCGCATGACGAGAGTGGATGACCTCGCTGACATACCTGCTCGAGCTTCGGAATTCGTTGGTGATGGTGGTATGTTAGTGTGTCACAAGTTCTGAGAGAAAGAAAACCCCGGACCGCTGATGGATAATATGTGGACAGCTGATCAACTGGGAGAACGTTGCTGTAAAGAACTTATAGTGAATTGCTCTCTTGTAAACTCTGTCCGCGGAAAGATGGGCGACATATTACGCAAGGATCATTAATGACCCCCTATTTGATTGATCACGCTCACATGTCTTTGGAATGGAGTTATATTTTAAGCGTGCAAAATATATCAACCGTACCGATAATTCTAAGGTACTTTCGTTGGTCGCATCGGGAAACGAGTCGACTAGGGCGAATGTGTTCGACTGCATCTTCGAGTTGATAATCATGGCGTTCCGAAGCCAGTAGCCACTGACGGAAGCAAAGCCTCGAACCGTCGTGCCCACCACAGTGGTATTTGGAGGGTCAACTCGCTGGAGGTACCTTCTAGGTCAGTACGGCTCTCCGAGTTTCAAGGAAGACGACAAGCACTTAACCAGCGCCTTGACAACGATATAAACCAAAACCCATCACTGCGTTGTTCAAGTTCTCGTTTGTGGCAGACCTGATGACGAACACAGCCACACAACACAAATAACAGCAAATAACTTTGTTGTTTGCAAACATTCTGCTCCTTTCAATTGAAGTCCGTATAAACCAATTGGTACGTGACGAACTCTTTGGTTTGCGTGGAGTATCATATATCAGAGTTGAGCACAGGATCAGGCCATGCGCGCCCTACGATCCAGCGTATATACGGCTGGTCCTCCAGGACAGCTTTCTGCGCCGGTCTCTTTCTCATGACAGAATGTCCGCATCGGATTTGCATACTGTCAAATCTCTACGACACCCCTCAGAACGCTCCTTAGGGCGTATCTTTCTTCTTTGTTCGTATCCGAGGCCTCTCTTGTCGTGACGTCGTGACATCTAGTTCGGATTACTTCCGTCCCACAGCGTGGACGTTACTTAGGACTTCAAGGATAGATGACCCGATTGTTCGACTGCCACCGGCATAGTCGGTGACTTTCCTGTGGTGAAGAAGATCGTTGCGTGCAAGGAACGCACCTCAAGGGTGTCAGCGCTACATCCGAAAGGCCAATAATTACTTGCAACGAGCGCTTCACTCCAGCTACAAGTAGTACGTACTTTGTATTAGTGGAAGTCTGACTGTTCAACTTCCACGTCAAGGTCGCCTGCTGAGCTTGCATGCCTAACTCTGATCATATTTCAATGTCCAACTCGACAAACTCAGAGCTAATATGCCCGCCCTCGTCGCATGCACGAGCCTTGAGCACTGTTCCAACAAGCTTTGTGGGCTATATCATAGGTGGCATCACCGGCGGTTCTCAAGTGGCTTTTCTCACAGGCTGGATATCATGGCCGGCCCCAATCCGCATAATATGCGTTGCTATCTGGGTTATGTATGAAGCCATTCTTCTGTTGCTTGTTGAAGGCGGAAAACAATTCCACAAATTTTACACATATCCTGCATTCAGCTCCATATTGGTGCGTGCTATTCTCATGAGATAGACACATGACATATGATGTTCGATCCTTGAAGCAACCTTGCATCCCTGCCACAGATCATGCTGACGACTTCACATATCATTGAGATCTCACCCGTTATCAATGGAACGTAGACACTGATCCAAGTTTTCGTCCTTCCCGACTCTCTAAGTTCATCCGCTGATGATTTCTGCCGACTCCGCCTTGCCCACGAGGCACTCGTTGATCACCCTTTCTCGCAACCCGCCATCCTTCAACTCATCCGCAATTCGATTGTTCACCCTCTCACAAAGTCCACCAACGTGAGATTCTTGCAGCAACGTGGCCCAACGCGGAACGCAGTACACCTATATTGACCTCACGATTCCGGATGAAGTCAGTCCCAATCACATCCTGCAAATCTCAATCAACACGCAAAGCCTAATTAGTTTTGAAGGTCAAGTGGACGAGAGTATGGTGTATTCTTCCGATGACGGACACATCAGAGGCTTTTTTATTGGCTATATCGTCCACAAATTCTCGACGCTGTCCTTGGGGATCCCTCGCCAATGGACAATATCGACCATGTTAATATCGCTTCAACCAACCGCGATGCGTTCGACGGCATCAGGGGAAGGTACTGTTACCAAAAAGAGGGAGAATCCAGATGCTCGTCGCTCGGGCCTTGTAGCTGTCCTTATGGACCTAGAATAGAGTGTAGTACTTGCCAGTATAACGGGTACGCTGAGGCGAGCGAGAGAAATGAACCAGGGATGCGCCCGATACTATACTGGCCCATTGGCATGAGCTACGATGAGTGATTATGCCCCTGATTGGTGGTCTGCAGGGTTTCGGTGTACTCATGATAGGTCATCCGGATTCGAAGGGTTTGACACGTTCGATCCATTGGGATCGCTGTGGGCCTACGAGGGCACGCTGCGGCTTTGATGTGTACGAGTTGGATCCGAATTGGATGAAGTGCAAGTACGGCGGAGAGCCTCACTTGGAGAGCGCAAACTCGGAGAACGTTGACAAGCGTGACCCTAACCCTAAATATGGGTCTCCCACCGCAATCAACGTCCATCATGGCCACTCCGAACTTGAAACGAACTGCTTGCGTTGAACATCCACCTACCTGATCTTCTCAGAGGCAGAGCTTTTCGTACTTGTCTTTGAAGATGAAACTAACTGTAATTCTTGAACATGCTGTCAGTATGAGGCGCTCCCGAACACTCCAATCGAGTGTTTTGTGTCGGAGTTGCAGTTCCACTGGCACCAGGTTATCCTCCCAGTCAGTCGCGATCTTTTAACCTTGTGATGTCTTAGAGATTGCCAACTGGAGGTCCAGCGGTGTGGCGAAACTTCCGCTGTACATCAAATACTATCAAATACTCCCCTTGGTGGCCACCTTGTCAGCATCATCGTTCTCGTGACCAACTTTCATCACCATCAGGCTTCCCACAAACGACGATGTCGAAGGCCTTTTGAATAGCTATTTGACTCCACATCAGTCAGCTGTTCTTCAAAACTTCTGGACATGACACAAATATTTTTGGTTTTTCGGACCGACACTCCCCTACAGCACCTGTGACATGCCAAACTCCTACTCTGTTGGCTCACTCATTCCGCAACTGGAGGAATGGATATGTCACTCACGTTGTATTGTAGTTTCCCTATCTCCGCTTTCGCCTTTTCATTCTGAATAAATACCACCAGAACCGATATTCGACACTTGTCACAGCCACTATGACACTCCATCGCGTTTCAGCCCTTCTGTTCTTCATAGCTCTCGCTCCGGGGCTAAATGCATGGCCCGGAGACAATGGCGTCTGTACGATCATCCCGAAGGGTAATGGACGCGACGACTCCGATCAACTTTTAGCCGCCGTCAGTGCCCCTGACTGCCAGGAGATTGTTCTTCCGCAGCCATACACATATTCTATTCAGCAACGTCTCCGCACAGACCTTTCAAACAAGGTACTGAACGTGTACGGAACTCTTTCGGTGCGATCCATCCTTCAACGCAGTCGGCGTCAGTCGTTTACTTCTACATACACCGTTTAGTTCAGCGATGATCTCGCGTACTGGATAAATAACAGTTGGTGGACCGACTTCCAGAACCTTCAAGCCGCGTGGATAGCCACAGGAGATAATTGGGTGATGTCTGGTGGAGGTTTCAACCAAGGTGGGATATATGGCAACGGTCAGGTTAGAACCTCGGTTTGGGTTCAGTCACTGTTTGTCTGAACCCCTGAAACTTAGGCATGGTATACTCGTGCGGCAGGGTATGGCAACCAACCCGGAAGACCCATGTCACTGTACATCGCGAACGCGAGTAATGCACTCGTGAAGGACTTCAGCGTCGTTCAACCTCAGTTCTGGGCAGTCTTCGTTGACGTGCGTAGTTCGTCTGTGCTACTCTGACAAGCGTGCTGACGCGATCCTAGCAATCTAAAAATATAACTCTCGACGGCTTATATGTCAACGCCACTAACACTGACCCGGGAGAGCCAGCAGGAAGCGATTGGGTCGTCAACACTGACGGGATTGACACCTATCGGAGCGATCAAATCACCATCAAAAACTGGGTTATTCAAAACGGGGACGACTGTGTTGCCTTCAAGGGGTATGTTTGCGCCTTGGAAGTCAGATTACTGTGTTTGAAGACTGCCGTCCAGAAATTCGACAAACATTTTTGTGAGCAATGTAACCTGTCACGGAAGCGATGGAATAGCGTTCGGGTCACTCGGACAGGTAGTATCTTATCTGGTTGTGGTGTCTACACTTCGCTAACAAGGGTTTTTCGCCTTAGTACCCAGACAGAGTGGATTATGTTCAAAACATCACTGTGAAAGACGTTACCCTCGTTCCCTCCGAAACAAATGGTAATCCTACCGGTGCCGCCTACTTCAAAGCGTGGGTGGGCGTCTCTCTCGGAGGTCCACCGCCCAACGGAGGTGGAGGTGGCACCGGGCTGGTAAACAATGTCACTCTCGAAAACTTCACGTTCGAGAACGTTAGCTTGCCGCTGTATCTTCAGAGCTGGTGCGTCTTTGACTTACTGAGGATCGGCTGCCATGCTGAAATGGAATTCATGGCATCCCTCGTAGTCTGACGTATTCCGGAGTGAATGTCACACAGGTGAGAATCATGCAAGAGCGGGAAGCTTGGATTAATGCCGCGTATAGTACTGCAATACCTCGACTCTGGAGTTCGAGAACATTCTGGTCAAGAATTTCCAGGGCACGTCCTCTGGTGTTAACAACGGCAGTGTACGCCTATTGGTTCTCTTTGTTGGACGTGGTAGCTTTGTGTAGCTAACCGCGATTTCGTGATTACCCAGGTCGTCAGTCTACTTTGCTCGCCGGCAGCGCCCTGCCACAACTTTGAGTTTGTGGATTATGATGTGACGGCTCCAGCGCCGTATACTCCAGAATACACGTGCCAGAATGCGATCAACGTCACGGGTATTGACTGCACATCACCAATTAGTTGATAAGTGGAGTGACTGATTCCAGGGTGTCCCGCTCGATGTGTGCAACCGCTGGAAGAAATAAATATCTTGTCCTTGTGATCGGTGACTTGCATACTTGTACTGCTGTCAAATACAATAAGTCAGAGGTGCTCACCGCCTTTCCATAAGCGACTGAACGTGGATTCGAAAGAGATCATTAGATTGGCAACACGGGATATTTGTTCGTGTTAGGAACCAAAGCTATTGCCCGCTTCCACCCAAGTACCCGGGCCATCACCTCAAGCACTCCAAGCCATAATTAGAACTCCTGTGTTCAAACCGAGTCACTCTTGATCATTTCCATCTGACTCCTGTTCCAACATTCTGACTCTATCTACGCCGCGATTTCTACAGTATATATGCCAGACCACGACGCGTAGCATCTCCCCCTTTAACGCGTTCCTTCGCAGGTCACTATCCGCCATGCCTGAATCTCGCTTTGACGCGGAAGACTCCCAGCTTATTGCTGATCTTCATTTGATTTCGAAAAAGTCTCCCAAGCTCGTTCGATCATCGACTTACGCCGCGCCCTCAGACCCTGCGATCAACATTCGCAGCTGGAAGATGAACGAGTTCAAATACTACGATGTTCCCTCCCCATTCCCTACATTGGCAAGAGGATTGTTCACCCGAGAGCTGAAGGGAAATGGGGAAGGTGGCGAACCTCGCTATGAAATAGTTGCTCGTGGTTACGACAAATTTTTCAACATCGGGGAAGTACCTTGGACAGATGTAAGTGGGCCGCCCTGCGCAAGGTGCGCTGCTGATGAGAGGCCGTCCGTCTGTGCTTTGTCTTGTTTTATAGTGGTCCTCTTTGCAAGCCCATACCGGTCCAACCTACACTCTATCTCTCAAGTCAAACGGATGCATCATCTTCATTGCACCGATCTCGTCCTCAAAGTTAATCGTGACCTCCAAGCATGCACTGGGACCAATGCAGGGTGTCCTGGAGACTCATTCAGAGGTTGGACATCGGTGGCTCAAGAAGCACCTTGATGCCAAAGGCAAAACAGAGGAAGAGCTTGCGGCTGCTCTCTGGGAGGAGAAATGGACCGCAGTCGCCGAGGTACGTCAAGAGATAAGCTCTTACGAATGAACCTGATAGTGGCTTGTCTCTTTCTTTCCCAAGCTCTGCGATGACAATTTCGAGGAACATGTACTGCCATACCCGGCCGAGAAGTCCGGTCTTCATCTGCATGGAATCAACAAGACATGCAAGGACTTTCACACACTTTCTACCTCGATTGTCGATGCTTTTGCCGAGGAATGGGGCTTTTTAAAAACTGCGACAATATCGCTCGACACCTTACCCGAAGTGAAGGCATTCACTGACGAGATTGCAAAGACGGGTAAATGGGACGGAGAAGCGCTGGAAGGATTTGTCGTCCGCACGCATATTGTTGAGCCGCAACCTGGCTCAACATCCCGAGACAAGCGCCCACCTTATCCTACTGGCTCTTCATTCTTCTTCAAGGTTAAGTTCGACGAACCATACCTGATGTATCGGGACTGGAGAGAGGTCACGAAGACGCTGCTGTCTACCAAGGGCTCGCTCAATGATGCAAAGCTCCCGAAGTCGAGGCTAAAACGCGGTGAGACCCAGCTGTATGTCAAATGGGTCAAGAATGAGATTCACAACAACCGTCTGGCATTCGAGGGGTTTTCTCAGGGGAAGGGAATTATCGCTACCCGGGAGAGGTTTCTAAAGTGGTTGGACAACGATCAAGGGAGAACGGACCACGATGATGGACTTGTTTCGCCGCAGAATACCAAGGAATTTGGCAAAACTATAATTATTCCCGTCGCTATACCCGGATGCGGTGAGCTCACCGCTGCTGATCTTTGATCTGAAACTGATGCCGCCTTCCAGGTAAAACCGCCGTCTCGGTCGCGCTTGCGCATCTGTTTGGCTTCGGACATACCCAAAGCGATGACGTCCACGCCAAGAAGTCAGCTCCGATCTTCATCAAGAACGTTATTGAGCTTCTCAAGAATCACGACGTCGTGATCGCTGACAAGTGAGAACAAAACTATATCACTAAGAGTCCGCTCAATGATACGCCTCCTACAGAAACAACCACCTACGACAACATCGAGATGCTCTGCGTGACGCCGTCGCCAAAATCAATCCACCGGTCCGTCTGTTCGCATTGAACTGGGCGCTCGACAAACCACCAGCTACGATCCATCGGATATGCGGAGATCGGGTCTTTAACCGAGGCGATAGACATCAGACCTTGCGAGCAGACACCACGGCAAAATCACACGAGGATGTTATTTGGCAGTTCATTCGCAGTACGGAGGAGCTCGCCGACACCGAGGTGGATGTCAGCGTCGATATGGATGTCGGCGAAACCCTTGAGGCGGCTGTAGCTCGTGCCGCGGACGGATGTATCAGCGTTCTTGGCTTTGAGAGACCCAGCCAGGAGCGCATTGATGCCGCCGTACAATTTTCCAGAACGTACGAGCCAAAAGAGAAGAAGCCTGCCGAAAAGCAAGGGAAGAAAGCTAGCAAAGGTGCTCACACTCCGCGATATTTCGGAATACTAGCCGAATTCGACATCGAGGAAGCCGTTGGATCGAGGATGGAGGGCGCAGAGGACGTTCCACAAAATGGTAGAGCATTCTGGCGTGGGTTAGTTCGCGACAAACGTGTCGTTGAACGGCCCCACATCACCATTGCGCACAATGCAGGACTGCCTGCACAAGCAGAACTTTGGGAACGATGCTCCGTGCTTCACCAGCTCCCAACCCCACCGTTCTTCTCGTTTGACCTTGGACACCTTATTTGGAATGACAGGGTTATGGCACTCAGTGTCGAGGGCTTAAAGATGGCGCAAGAAGCCGATGGAAATGCTGATCGTGGGTATGATGAGTTTGTGTCTAAATTGCCGGAGGAAGTAAGGGAAACCCTCCATGTTACTGTCGGAACCCTGGACGCCTCTGTTCCACCGTATGAGGCGAAGGGTCTCGTAGAAGTCTGGCGAAAAGGGAAGAGGGATGGTATTGGTTCATTGGAGCTTGAGGGGTTGTCCGCCAAGGGAAGGATCAAGGGTTTGATTTCGTGATACCACACAATTGCATCGCCATTCGATCACTGTTTAATCCTTTGTATCGGTAGCAACGATAACCACCTCTTAATCAGCGTTCACATATCTCGGTGCATCCTACTAGGTGTAGCGTGGCAACGCCATAGTTTGAGCCTCCTGCTTCAGGGGTTATTTACTACAGTACTCTGGGTTCGCAGTATATCGAGGGTTGTTTGTCAGCCTGAGCAGCTCGGGCCAGTACTGGCGACATCAATGTCTACTCCGATATCTGTATCTTTGCAGGACATCTCTATTAGCAACGTAGCCACGTGCGAGACCTACCGTACGTACCCTTCGCGCTCCTGTTGACAAGAGCCCCGCTTGACAGTTCATTGCTTGAAGCCATCCCGATAAGTTCGACATGCCAGCCTGATCAGAGTGCATCAGCGAATCCACTCATTCGCCTCAAGTTTACGCCGTCAGTTTCTTTCCTCAAGAGCGCTTTGGAGCAAGTTCATTCTGCTGATAGCCTTGACCTTGCGAAGCGGCATCATTGGTTGGTCGTTTAAGGCGGTTTGGATCAAGTTAATTTATACTCTCCCCACGCCCATAGATGACAAGCTTAGGCGATTAATGAACATCACTGGCAGGCGTCAATTGTCAGAGCAACTTAGCACCCTGGGGTATGGCTCCCTTGCGACTCGACCTTGACGATAGACTCCAGGCTGTACTGCACGAAACTGGAGCGGTCAAAATAATGAATGACGCTCTCTGTTTTCACTAGGCCGGCCTATCGTGATGTTGGACTCAGGACGTCCAAGAGGTCGCGTAAACCCTCTTCGACTCGGATGTTAGGATTGCAGGGCCTGTGGAGTCACTAGTTCAAATTGGCAGGGTCACTGCTTCGACCAGCAGTGAGACCGGAGATTCGACGTTGCACAAATTACAAGGCTACGACCAAAAATCGACCGGTAGCAAACCATATCCTCACCTTCGACGACGCCTAGCCGTGGAAACGTTCAGATTTCGACCGCTACTAACGGCTGCCGTTCGTCAATCCTTGTGGCAGGACGATTCTATGGCACTTCCCACCATGCTTGACTTCGAGAGGCGGACTCGGATTAGCTCAAGCAGATCATCGGAATTCATGATCCATTTTCAGCTACACGGAGGTCCTGTTGCATGAGGCAACGTACGCAGCGTTGTCCTTGGGAACGAGTGTGCTCCGTTTCTACCGTAGAGGATCCAAGTCACCTTACTTTACCTCCAGTTGTCACCTTGCCTCCTCTTACAGTCCTTGGAATGATCTGCGAGCCTTTCCCATCAGGGTGCCCCAAGCTATTCCCATGACAGCGGGGCCTTTCAATGTATGATCGTGACAAGACGGGCACAATATGAGTACTCGTAAGCTCTTCATTTTGTTCCGATAGCATCGCGTCAGAGTGTTCCTTGATTCGGGATATATTCGACGTGATTGACGGAACCAGACGGGTCCCTCTCAAGGCTGGACCTGATGCAGGGCCTTCCTCACGTACTTCAGGACACTTGGACAGGTTGACAAACGGGACCTTCAGCTGTTCTAGAGTGACACATGTGTAAGTCACAGTGGAAATGTTCAAAAGCGCTTGTGTGCATGGGACAGCGTAGACTCGGGCATCGATACTTCTTTGATCATCGTGTGCATCATTTCCCGAGGAGACCAGAAGCATCCAATCGAACGGCCATGGAATAGAGGCGTCCAATACTGGTCAAGCTACACCAGTGACCACTTACCGTAACGTGGTTGGTGGTGAAATTATCCATTTTGGTGTTAACAGTTGGTTAACAAATTGCATCGCACCGATGACGAAATGATCAAAGGAACAACCGGTCCCCGTCAACGTTGCGTTCCTGCTTCATGGCGCCCGTCTTGTCATGTCATGGAACCGGTAGACGAACCCGCAGCGTGCCTTTGCGCCGTCCATCCGCCTATCCGGAGAGGCCATGGACCTGGCTGGTTGTTGAGATATGGTGATCCAAGTGCTAGCAGTGCTCTTGAGCCAGCCTAATACGTTGCACACTGATTCAGTTAGTACTTTACCTGTGGTGAGCCCTGGACCAAGGGCTGGATCACGATCGCGTGCTTAGATATGGAGCTCTCCACTGCTGCGGTGCACTATCTCGGTCTCGTGCAACTACGCCGGGGAGGATATCATTCAGTCGCTGCCGTAAACGGTTGAATGAAGCTCCCCGAGGCGTGGGGCTAAACAGCGTAAGGTTCACAATGCGGCCCCAGCTAGGTAATTCGTTTCGAGGGGAGGCGTCACAGGAAGTAGACCAAAATTTGAAAGTAGACCGCTGTACATGGAGGGGTGGCCGACTTTTTCGGAGGCTCCGCCATTCGAGCTGACGCCATCTTCCTGCACTCTGTTGAAGTCCTGTGAGTGAGTGAATCGTCACGTGAGCCTCGGGGGTACCACACCGACACCGATTCTGACGACGGACCGCTCGCAGTGTACAAGTTGAAACGTGAATCCGACACGATTGGACCAGTGGGAGCACCTCTCATGTCCGCTGGCGTGCACTCACTGGGCTCATGGATATTGATTGGTCTTCCGCGGAATCATGCTGGGATGCGCGACATCCGACGCTTTTGTGAGGCACATTCACAGATATCGCTTATTAGCAACTTTATGCACACGGTTCAAAGACTTCTTTTTCTTCAGAACATATGGCATATGCCACTAAGTGTGTTGCGCTATGTGTAGTGGATGTAACTGCCACTGTAACACTACGTGCTGGTGGGTCACCAACGTAAGTAGAGAAAATCAGTATCGAATGAGTACATACGAACCTGGAGCCAATATCGCTTGAATGTTGCCTGAATGTGTGCGATGAGTTGGAAAGGTCGCCTGCTGTGCTGTGGGAAACAAGCTTCCCCCACACTCCAGCGTTTCACACGAAAGTCGTCATAGGCGGAGAGCTCAGAGCTGTGCTGTTATGGAGAGAAGGTTAACGTTCAGCCAAGCAACATGGCTGAGTTTACATCGTTCCGCCTGTCCTAAATCTGGCCATCACCAAATTAACGGGGCATCTCCATGCCAAATCACAAGGTCTGTAAACATCAACCAAAACTTCTGTTTCAAGCAATTACGGAAGGGTCGTCCAAAAATTACTGCCAATTCATAATTCCACGCTCACGTTGCTCTCATACCCTTCCGACGTGGCGTTCTGGGACTTTTCCGTGCCCTGCAGTATCCTCGATGGGGAAGGTATCATCGATGTTTCTCCCTGCCGACGGGGAAGCCGGACCCGGCAGCCACATTGAGTTTCTACATCCAGCCTCTCACTTGACCCATCCATGGTTTCATCATGCACCCATATTTACGCAGAGTTTTGGCTAGGACCGTTAGGCACAGCCGAGACGTATATCTCCTATATAAGAGGATGAGAAAAGCTCCGGAGCATCTGAGTCTCCCCCTCAGAAATCCTCAGCAAGTCTTTTCTTATCTCTGCTCTCCATTCCCCTTCCACCATGAAGGATCTACCAATTGAGCTCGTCGGTGCCGTGGTCGAGAATGTCTTCTCGACCCTTGATCTCCTCCATCTGCGCTCTGTGAACTCTACGTGTCGAGACCTGGTCACACCGAGCCTATTTCGCACAGTGCATATCCAAAATAGCGTCCAAAGCGCACAGAAGTGTCTAAGCATCCTTGCTTCCCCCTCCGTTGCCTCTCACGTGCGAGAGGTTGTGTACGATCGCCGCGATCGCGCACGATTCTGCCTTCTCCCCCAAACTACCCAAGGTACTGTCTAACCCCGAGAATCCCTCTTGCTTAAGTTGACCTCGATCATCAGACACTTGTGATGAGCTCGAAATAGCTGAACTCGAAGAGGCCCTGACGGAAGCATTTTGCTCGTTATCGAGTTTCGAGAACCTGCAGAGCGTTACTCTCAACTTTTGGCCATCTTTCCGCTCACAGTCAGATTGCGAAACGCGTGACCACCCTTTCTGGTTTACCAACCGTCAGCTCACTGTATTGCACGCCGTACATCATGCAATGAAATCTTCCCCTATTCGGTCACTTTCACTGAACAACGTCGCGTTGATGTCGCCGGCATCTTACGATTTCGTCACCTCACTGGCGAACTCTCCCTTATCTCACTTCTCGATGTCCGTGATCGCGAACTCAGAGCTGTCCTCCTGGTCGGGCTCCAAGACTTTGAATGGCTCCCTCGGTTCACTCCTTCCAGTGCCAAACGCCAAGTTGAAGTCACTCGTCTTACGAAGTCCTCAGGGTCCTTATCACAGCCTCTCAACCCAACTTCGCTCTTTCACGTATCCCTCTCTTGAAACGCTTGTTCTTGAGAACATCATATTTGATCCCACGCCGTCCGTTGATGGCATCGAGGAGTTCATCATTCGTCACAAGGCAACATTGCGCCGCCTGGAGCTTCGCTCATGCGCGAGCTACACGCCCACGACGACGACCCCTATCCGCAAATGGTCTGCCATTTGGGAGAGATTGGGCGCGGAACTCGTCTCGCTGGAAGTGCTTGTGGTTGACGATGCCAGTCAAGGCTACGCGTTGCTCGATGCTGCACATGGCTACATCCCACACCCATCACTCTCGGAGCCCCTCGCCGACGTCACTCGACAAGATCAACAGCGGTTCCAAGAACTTCATGACCGTGTGAATGTACGAATGGCCTCCGCGTCCTGAAAGAATTGTTACCATCGCATTTTAGTAGTCTTCGTTCCCATCCCCATGTCACTTGTATTTTCAGATCGAACTAGTTCTTTCTCTCCGTACGTTCATATACCCACCCATGTCTCGTGTAACACTAGGTCTTCTTTAGGATCCCATTATGTAGCTAGCTAGCTGAAATCGCACGCTTTTTTTTCTGGAATTTCTTTCAGCAGCATTAGTGTCAGAATCAACTGTGAGATGCTCCAAGAATAGAACGCCCCCTCAACGCCTCGCTGCGATGTCAAGATCACGAAGCCCGTGCGGTACTTTAAAAGCGATCACCACATCCTCTATCTTGGGCATATCGATGTGGAGACCAGGGTGATTAGACATGAGAGATGACCCACGACGAGTAAAAGGCGAATAAACGCCCTGTAAACGCCGACTGCCCTTCGAGAAGATGTAATTTACTCCCATGACGGAAATTCACCCGCAGTGTGACTAGAGTAACCACAGATCTACCCCTTCTGCTGAATGAAAGAGAGAGAGAAACGGGGTTCCTAACCATGTCTGGGCAAGCGATGAGAGCATTGAATGCTTCTCCGCAGTCTCTTGTTTGACCTACATAGGGAGATAAGGTTCGACACAGCTATATCATGACCGCCTCTTAACACGAGGCTGGAGAATGTGTAGTGGGTGGAGTACATAGATATGCGCGCAGCACGTCTACAAGGGAGAATCCGCAGCAATGAACGAAAGAAAATACGATGGAAGACTAAATAGAAGGTGCGTCATTGGATATCCAAGTCCCCGAAACGATGAAGGGCTCGAATGGCAAGTTCAGGTTCGTAGCAATGCTGCGGGGATCCTTGTGACGGAGATGGAATGGATTACCGACATCGAACATCTCTAAATACTTATCATCACCTTCAAAAGATCTAAGGGTTGACAACGGTATACGGCTTGCTGACATTTTGACCACGTTCTTCTGACAATGTTCCCAGCTAAGATGTTGCTGCTTACTGGTCCGCCGCCGTACTCCAAAGATAGAGTTGTTCGGTTGTGGTGCTTGGTGCAAAACCAGTTCTCCTTGCGCCTTGATCGAAGATCTGATCTATCATTACCTCGCTAAGACTGGTAAAACATTGTCTGGTTTGCTCGAGGCTCTCTTCTATCAGTCCCTGGATATTGTTTTCCAGATATGCATTGCATTGATACGTGACTTCGTGAGTGGCGGCCCTATGTTCCTGAGAAAAAAGCCCAATCTAATCTTAGCTCTGTCAAAGGGGTTAAATCACCTGATCAGCACGTACTGCAGCAAGCCATTGAAACAGGTTATGGGGAGTGGATTGGCTTGCACCGAGAGCCTGCAAGCTCTGCGAGCACGACCTTATTCACTAACAGTGATCGTTGTCAAAAGTGGTCCGTCGTGAAAGAAAGTAGTCGTTCGTAGAAAACTGCTCCTCGCGAAGGCAACGAAAGCGCTGACCGTTTCAAACAAAAAGCCGAGTTTGAGATCTCCCTGTATTTCGTCCAGGTGGCCAAAAACGAGCATCACCACATAGCGGAACAACGCGGCGTCTGGGTTAGAGAAGTGCAGTAAGTGTTTGTTCGCATCCCGGTCGTTCCAGAAGGTCCATGAATGGGCGACGGAAGCAGATCAGTATCTGGCACCTGGTGCGCTGCTTTCGTCAAATTCAATCTCAAGGCAAGAATACCCAGCTTCTGTCGGGGAGTAAGCACGAGTGACTCTGCGTCTTTGGCCGAAACTGGCTACACTGTTGAACTACCACGGACGCACAATGAGAACCGTACTCCAGTATGCCCCGTTTCAAATTCTGGAATGCATGCCTTTCGCAGACAGTATCGTGATGGGCTGGATCCACAGCAAAAGGGGCAGTCCGATGTAGGCGCGAATGAAAAAAAAGGCGCGAGGAGTCTAGTCCTGATAAGAACCACGAAGAACAAAAGCACTTCCAATTTCAAGTAGACGTCCAGAAGGTAGAGCACAGCGTGATCGTAAGAGCTATGCGGCGTAGCTCCGTACTGGGCAGGGAAGCAAGGAAATACAGAGACCGAGCGTCAGAGCCCCACCAAGCTGTACGTACCGGGGCCGGATGATGCCAGGATTTGGGTGCGGAGAGCAGGTCACCAGGGATGGCTTTTGACCATATCTATCAAGGCCCAGTAAGGAGCAGAGGGGATGACCTCTGTACGTCTGAAACTAGTCATAAGGCCAAGCATCCCAACGTAACGTCTAGGATCATAAGGTCGCAATTCAAAGATTGAGAACCTTGTAGGTTTCAGCAGACGTGGAAAGTCGCGACAGACTTGCAGCTGACCATGAACGCCACAACCATTCCTTTACGGGAAACTCCGCGTTAAACTCCGACAAACCTTCGCTCCTGTATACCGTCCTCGACACCGCGCAAGACGGCGACCGACATATCCTCAAGAACACAATGAGCGTGAGCACCATTTTCTACGCCGTTGGGCAGGTCGTCGCATCGCGTCGCATATGGAGATGGAACATACAGGTCGTTCAGTCAGGTCGGGCTGGATTGGGTTGCTGGGAGTTGGATGGAGGGTCATGGTCCTGGATGGATCACCGTGTTCAGGATTTTGGCCATCTTGGAGCTGAGCTGAGGGTATCTGAGAGGCCAAAGTTGGAAGGGCTGTTATGATGCGAAGCGATGCGACTGCGATCTTCCAGCAGGATTCTACATTGCGTCAAAAATGCTAACGATTTGTCCCCCTTGCTCAGGACTCAAACTTCCAACGTTTCGTCGAGGTCGGACGAGGTAAAGGCAAATTTATGGTTCAATGTGGACTGCAGCTCAAACACCCCAATCAAAAAATTCAGTTGTCCTCCTCAAATCCGGCCCTTCAGAAGGCAAGATCGCTGTCATCGCCGAAATCATCGACCACAACCGGGTAAGCCCCTCCCAATTTCTCATCGTGCACATACCTAGTTTCTCAACTCACTTTCGTTTCCTCAGGCAATAATTGACGGCCCCACCACTTCTGTCCCCCGCCAATCATTCCCCTACCGCCACCTCACCCTCACCCCCTTCCGCCTCACCAAGCTTCCCTTTGCTGCTGGCTCTGGTGTTATCCGCAAACAGCTCGAGAAGGAGGGCCTCGTTGCTAAGTGGGAAAACTCGGCGTGGGCGAAGAAGCGTGCCGCCATCGAGAAGCGGCGATCATTGAACGACTTCGCAAGATTCGAGGTCATGTTGGCAAAGAAGGCCAGACGGGACGTTGTGCGCAAGTCTCTGGCGAAGGCCGCCAAGGCATGAGGGTTGGGTGTTGCGGGGTTTGGATAGGGGGAAGATATAAAATGATTGGTGGTTAAGGGATGTTGCGCAACGACATTGACATCGCACCTTCCTTCATCGCTGTGCTGCATGATTCTCATCTTTTTACTGCATTATTATGCTCTACCATGAATACAGCATGCTACATGCCAACTTGGTAACGTTTGAAGTGATTGAAGATGACTGCAACTTTCGTCATGCGCTATAGTGAGCGGTGGAATCAGTTTCTTAGTGTGGTTTCACGACGGCTCACATTTCCTAAGTACCAGGAAGTCGAACGATTATAAGTACAAGCGTCAGGCCGTCAACATGTCGCAACTAAGTATGCTAACGATGAATACGAGGGTACATTAAACGTGAAATTGGAGCATCCCTTTCAGATGTCTCCACTGACCGCTGTAGTCTCTTCCCCACCAAACCGGCAACAACGTCAAGACCGCAAGTATTACTGCTCCGGGAATCATAATGACCAGTGTAGCAAGGTCGTTCGTATGAAAGATGACATATAAGAATCCCAGTACGAAGAAGATCATCCTGCGGTGAACGAGCAAGGTCAAGGCCGGGCAAGCGATGATGAAATGAGTTTAGACGTACGCCCAAAGGAGTAGCGCGAAAGGCAAACTGAACATGACACCGAGAGCCTTCATACCCACTCCCCAACAAGTCATGCTGTCCATGAACGCAGCCTTGGAGTCTTTCAGCACCGAGCTAAATTCAACCAATTAACGGACGCTTACAGCTCCAATTGCAGATTCCTTTTGTGCTCGGCTCTGTCTTGCAAGGAGCACCGAAGATACCAAGGAGCCAACGACGCTTAGCAGAGACATGTACGTTGCGATCGTCGCCACTGACTGTGACCCTACCCCGCCGATATCGACGCCAGGGACAGCAAGAAAGCTGACATCCACCGCCAACATCACGGTGGACTTCGGAACGGTATCTCAAGCGACTGTGATTGTGACCAGAGAAGCAAGAACTCACATAGATCGTAAATCCGTTCCATTCGTTGTTCAGTCCGCTTACGAAGGTCTTCCAGCGCGTGTAGTGAACGACTTTATCGACCCATATCTCTTCGAGCTTTCGGATTTGCGCAGATGGTGCATAGAAAAAGAGGAAGTCGATAGGGGCAAAAAATATAGATGAACTTTGCTGCTCGTCGCCTGCCTTCGAGTACACAGATTGATCTGCTTCTAGGCGTGCTCCTGGCTGACCATGGAAGTTATAGAATTTTGTGCGAGCTAAAATCAAAGTCAGCTAGTTTACAGTCTCTTCTAACGAAGATTACGAACCAAAGAGGGCCATCAACCGAGCTAAGAAGAGCATTATAAAACAGTCAAGACCTTCATGATAACCAAATACTCGCCTACAACCCACAGAGCATAGTCATCGACCGTATTAACCCTCGCTGCGATCGCCATGTCAGCTTGATGAGCTGTCAATGTACTGACCAGTGGATACCTTGAAGATAGGGCACGAGGGCCAGGATCTGCCCGATCTCACCCTGATCAAGTGTTGACGACGGGGCTTCGGAGGTGAAGAGATCTACCGAGCATCGTGACTGCGTACTGCACAGAAGACAGGCATGACTAAACTAACCTACGCAAGCGTGAGCAAGCACTCCCCAGGCTTCAGTGACATGGTCCAGAGACAACGGTATGCAGCGAGGAAATAGTTCACAGTGCGACCTAACAAACAGTTTAGTTTGTGCTGTCCCACAAAGGTAGAACTTAGCTCAGTGTGCACAGACCAGTATTGTGACTCGATGGCATATCCTGCAAGATGAACGTCAGATGCAGATAGTTCGACTTAGAAGTAGTGTTTCCGGGTGCACCAATATGACTTTCCGCGACTACTCCCTGCAAATCTTGGAACAAATGCTCGGCATCGTAGTTGTCGACCCAGAAGATCACACGGCTGTCGTGGTTGACGAAATAATAGCACCATCCTCTGAAGCCGTCAAATTCTACCAGTATTATCACGAGTTGGGTAGGAGTTCCGATGGGTGGGTTTGGAAGGACCTGACGTTCTTTCTCTCTCAAGAAGTCAATGTAGACCTCGATATCTACGAGATTCCTCTGATCGGTCAGGTCAACGTCTGTGAAAATGTGCTGTGTAATGAAGAGATTTATTGTCTGAATACCAATATTAAGCGAAACATTCCGACCTTATCCTCTTTGAAGAAATAACAGGCTCCTTCTGGATGCACAATGCGCTCCCACCCATCTGGCGTCGCCCTGAAGCACCATGACTTATCAGCTCAGCTGCGTACCTAGTGAACAGTGAGCATACTCCGAGTATTTGATCTGACCAGGTTCAATGGTCGTCTTGTTCGCAGTTCTTTCGCTTTATGACGACCAAACACCGTTTTGACAATTAGCAACTCTCAATTGAATAAGATGATGAGTGCGCGAAACCATACATGCGTATTCGTCGTTCGTGCCTCTGTATCTCATAAGGTGCGACAGGGGTCGCAGAGAGTGTAGGGACGGTGCCAAAGGTGGTAGAGGAAGAATGCTGGGGAAGGTGCGACCCCGTATTGGTGAGACTTGATTGGGATTGATGCGGGGTACAATTTGCTGTCAAAGGAAGCGAATGGGACGAAGAAAGCGAGTGGGTCGTCGGGCAAATCGATGGTGAAGTAACCTGAACTTGGTCGTATTCAACGAGAGAAAAATTCATAGATGACTCTTTGCCATGAACGGAATCTCGGAAGTACGCTGCCAGTGACTTGAAGAGGCTGCATTTTGAGACACCGGTTGCTCGTAGTAAGAATATAGCCCGACGAGCGAAACGAACCCTGCCCGCCGCCAATACCACCACCCGGATCAACCACTTGAGCAAACTCATCAACCTTTGGATCGTCATCACCTGCAGCCCCGAGAATGTTGATTAGTCGCAAAGCTGAAGAACCACAAGGACTAACGAGGGCACAGCAGTACACGAGGTCCCATATGTAATATAACTTTAGACGCGCGGAACAGACGCCGCGCTTCAGATATAGTTATCACCCTATTATCGCCGAGCGACTCACAAGATGCTCAGAACGATCGCGTACCAGTATATAAACTAATACGTCTCCCAGGATTCTTCCGGGGTCTTCCTATGATATCGATGAGTGCTGAGATTATCGGTCAAAAGGCGTAATGTGACTCGCATCGAAGCTCGAATATGAGGCATGATACGAGTACGGCGGCCGAGGAGCCTGGCATAAAGCCCCGACTTCACGCAAGATCTCCCATCAGCCCAACCCCCACTTCCTTGATCAACTCTGCAGCACTGCTCACCTTCAAGAATTCCCAACTACTTATGTCTCCTTGCACATGTTCTAAGCCCACAGTAAACCTCCATAGCCCGCAACCAGAGCCAGAACTGTACCGGATTGAGCCCAGTTCTCTAGTGCCGTGTGAGGTGGCAACAGCCCACCTGGTGTTGGCGGTTAGCATTCATTTTCTTACCCTTTCGCTTTCCATTTCTCCTTGTCTAATAACGACTGACGTGGATGCCTACCATGTGCAGCGTATCTCAGGTCCACCGAGACGAGATGTGCGTTTCTTCCCTTTCCCTGTTCGCATTTGGATTCCTTCGCTGCTGAGATACTTGTTTTCCATGCATAGCAACGTGAGGAGGCTAGTCGGAGGACGGGGAACGGAACGTCCTCCGTGACTAGCACTCTGCTGGAGAACAAGATCCGAGCTTCGGCAGGGTTTAGGGGTGCTGCTGCTGCACAACAATCCGGTGCGAGCGCGGCTCCAGCCCAGAGAGCTCCGGGATCCCGATCCCGACTCCAAGCCCAGCCTCAGCCAACCAAGTCCAAGAGCAGAGGCCATAGCAACAAGACTAAAGGCCAGCAAAGCCAATACAGCCAAACCCAACAAGGAAAGGGCAGAAATAAATCCCAGCCTTCCAAAGCAACGCCATCGTCGACGACGGATGACCCTAATGGCCATGGGGCTCCGACTCGCGCAGGCAAACCGCGCAAGTTCCCTATCTCCTACTAAACCCCGGGTCTACCCGGTGTCTGGCCTGCAAATGGCCAAGCGGGGACGTTCGATGCCGGACCTCGGATGTTCCAGAGCGAGAGCTGGATTACCGCCTCGCCGGACTCTACTCTCATCTAGAGGGAGGGGTTCAAGATGTTCCAGTGGATCACCGTGGAACACCTACATCGAAGACCGAGTTTGGATCACCAACTCTGAGTCTAATGACCACAAGTCGGGGTACAGAAGCTGTTCCTGCGGATTTCCGTGGAACGAATACGCACATGCGAAAAACCGGCCGTTCAAGTTTGGACCTCCAATTTGACAAGACCTCTCATAGGAATACCATGAGAGATATGTTCCTGTGGTTTTACACGGAACACGCTCCTATGATGGAGATTGGCTGGTTGCCGGTTACCAGCACCAGCTGTTGATGTTCTCACACTAGTAGGATAGATCTTGGAATCAGATAAATTGCATCGAGAAGCTGTATGAAGTTCGCACTTGCGATTATTATTTCTTTGAACAAAGTGTCATAATCCTTGCCAAAGTCCGAGTTTCAAGATGCGACTCTAGGATAAAAGAATCCACAGAACCATGAGGGGCGGGACTCAATGACCGCAGGTAAAACGTAACACAGCTCACAAGTCCGATCAAGATACAAAAGTTAGACCAGAGTAGCACGAGTGATCCTAAAAAGCCTCTCAGGCCAGACACTTCCTGCGTTTCAACCTGTGACTCACCCGAAGCGCGGCGAACACAAGGCTGGGGTGAGGCTTGGAGGGGGTCATGCAGACGAGATCACAACTTGCTGTATCACATTATCGTAACCTTATTAGACCTTTAAAAACCCCCAACGTGACGAACACTCACTTTCAAACCCACCACGTCTCCACATACGAGATGATGCGCGCCATGACTTCGTCTTACAGCCGTAGAACGAGAACAAGATCACAAAGCCCTGAGTTAGACTCAGACTCAGATGCAGGATACGCTTCCAGTACCGACATCAGGTTCATCGGTAGAGTTACTCTGGTAAGCATCTTCCCTCCTTTACCCCTCCCATCTCACCGTCGCTAACATTTACCCTACAAGCGCGTTGCAGGTCCTCCTGAACGAGAGGTACGTGAAATCGTTTCGGCTTTCGAGAGACGGTCGAAAGAGTTTGGTGTTGATGGTTCTTAACGTCCCAGCCCGCTACCAATTCGCGTGCGGGGTCGAGCGTCATTGGTACAGGAGGGCGGACCGCGGCAACGTCCGCCACTCCCCGGCGACTCGAGGATAAGATCCGGGCTAGCGTGAGCACTACGTCCACGACGAGCACCCGGGCAGTCCAAAATCAACCTACGCCTAAGACCACCGGCAGCAGTAAACGAGAATCTCGGTCTCCGCCCCAAGGCCGACCTTCCAAAGCCAAAACGGCGGCCAAGGCTAAGAGCAGGCGTGATAACCCAACTCATACTGCGAGTCGGGAGAAGAAGGGTTTGGCGAGGCTGCTTACCACAATGAAAGAGTTTGATTTCTAGGAGATGGCACTGGGGAGGGTCTATGATGTGACGCATGACGATGGGCGGGCCCGGGGTGGAAAGGAGGTATGTTGCTCGGATGACAGCGAAGGAGACAATAAACAGAGATTTTAACCTTAAGTGAGGTCACCAGGACGCGACGATCACACCAGCGCCCTCTAGCGAGCCTCCACACGCCCATTCCAAAGCAGAGCAGAGCAAAGAGGAGTGTCCGCCGTTCCAAAACGTCGGAGACCAATCCATTATCGTACCTCTTTCAAGTCCTGTGCGTAAGAAAGAACAAAGGAGCGAAAAGGCTGAAAAGGCTTCTGCAAAGCCACGCGACGCATAAATTTAATCAAACCAGCACGCGTGCCGTCAGGCTGGGAGGGGAGTTCTTCGCGCGTAGTTCTTGAGTCCATCCGGATTTTATTTTCGTGCCTGAGGGGCGTGGTACGTGCCCAGGGATGAACGATCGACCGGGACATCGGGGCAGCTCCTAGTCTGATGGTCCGCGTCCGCCCGGAGAGCGTCCCACACGTTTTCGTTTCTCGTTTCTCGTGCTTTTGAAGATAGAAACTGTTCCGGGACGAACCCAAATACGGAGGCTATTTTGGCGCACGCAATGTACATACGCGTTCCGCTTTTGCGTGGATGCGGGGTGTGTGATGGCAAGCTCGTGGGGCGGTCATGTAAATAGCCTCGGTCAGCGAGGATACAGTCGAAAATGATTTGTTCGTAGGGTTGGAAGGGTTGGTGCGGGAGTATGTACGTCCGTGCAATATGTATGTGTGCTGTACCGGGACAGGACGAAGGGACATTTGAAGGAGAAGCGCCCGTCACCTTCTCGCGTAATCACGTAATCACGTGACCCACCGTAAACCCACGTGTCAAGCATTTTTCCGATCATAGAAAACCTGCAGCTGCTCTCGTCGCCGCCCCTCTCCCGCCACTATAATACTCGGTGCATGTTCTCCTTCTCTTCATCTCCCCCCGACGCCAACGTTAACACGAGCCCACCGTCGACCGCCAATGCGGGTTCCACATCCACGCCCGCAACCTCTGACACACCAACCACCCCCGAGACAACAGTAGGCCTCAAGTCCCTCCCCGGCACTCCCCGCTCCGAACCCGTACCGAAATGGATACCTATAACGCTCCTCGCGTTCTCGAGCGCTGCGATGGTTCTTCCTGTTGTTATGCTTCGGCGGTACCGGGCCAGTTTGGGGGGACGCGGGTCTTCGCCAATGTCTTCTGTGGTGGGGGGTGGTGCTCCGCCACGGAGAGGGAGGGGGAAAGAAACGGGATTTGGGGAGGGGGTTGGGGATGGTGTACGGGGTGCTAAGGCATCTACGTCAGCGTTTGTATCGACTGCACCTCCGCCACGGCGTATATGTACCCGAGGACACGCAGCACCACCTCCCACAACCACATCACCTCCTTCTTCCCCTTCGACCCACATCCAAGCGAACGTCCGCGCAGCAACCCCTACACGCATAGGCCCATCCCGCACAGAACCGAAAGACGAACCAACGATGGAACAGGACGGGTTCAACGCGCCACTGTACACGCTCAAAGCATTCAGTATCGCCACC
>KN839909.1:4746-22735 GCA_000827185.1 Hydnomerulius pinastri MD-312 | reverse complement strand
CATGGACGGTTTCGGTCACCTACATCACAACACCACACGCGTGAGCCCCGCCCCAACCGACGCGCAAACGCAAACGCACCTTCTTCCACCCCTCGACCTGCGCGTCGGTGTATATCCCCGGGACATGCGTGTACCCGCCTGCGTCGTGAGAGATGAAGGTTGCTTCTGTTATGAGGAGCGTGCCACGCGTGCTGCCGCGTTGGGCGTAGTATGTGGATGCCTGCGGGCCTGGGATGTGTGATGCGTGAGCGCGGAAACGCGTGAGGGGGGCTAGGACGATGCGGTGCTGGAGGGTGAGTGGACCGAGCCGGATGGGCTGGAATAGGGCTGGGGTACTGGGCTCTGTGGAAGGCATGACTTCGAGTCTGGGACGGCGTTTGAGTTGGGGTGTCTGGGAGGGTTATACCGCGTATCACTCACCTGTGGTTTATACCCTAGGATGCCTTGCTCTTACATGATTCATTGAGGAGATTTGTAAGTAAGACATGCTTGCGGCACGATGAAACTGTGATAATGAGACGAAGGGGATACGAAAGCACCCAGACGAGTCAGGTTTATCAGCACGTTCCCTTCCCCCTTGCGTATAACCCAGGGTGTTTGCTCAGGCTGGTCAACATAACGAGTCTTTGTAACGGCGGGTCTAGCGCAGATGACGTGAGTATGGCTCGAATTTACAAGATACAGAATAGCTTGAGCGCTTGATCGTTGCTGACAATCTTCAAAATCCAGGTTATATTGGTACGAACCCACCGAGCAACTTGAAAGCAAGTCGAATGTCAATGAAGCAGGAAGACAACAACACCGGAAATTTGCCGTAAGTTTCCACGCCTGACATCGATCCCTTGTTGATCACTGCCATAACCTCCGATGGACAACCACTCCCGGAACATCCATTTCCTGCCAGTGGACGAGTCCTCCAGTTCTTAGCGCAATTCCTACGTGACCGACACGTCAACCAAGGCAGACGGGCCAAGAAAGAATGAGTCTCTCCTACTAGTCTCGCTCTGTCACAGCTACTAGTAAATAGCTCCAGCAAGAGAGTAGTGGAGATGGAGCCGCTATCTTTTTTCGACACTTCGATTCGCATGGGGACTACTTGTGCACTATTGCAATGTCCAGGGTTCGTGGCACGGACTCGCTAGCACTCCTTCTGTGACAGTGGGGATCTTCTCGTGGGACTTTGAATCCTCAAGAAGCGTGCCAGCGCCGCTGTGATATGTACTCCTGCTTTTTGGATCATCATCATGTGGTTGGGCGATGGGCGATCCGACGAGTTACACTGGTGGGGCAGGGATACGATACCGAATCTTCCAATTGATTCGCGCAGACACCAGTGAACGCTCTCTGCTTAATGCCATGTTACGAGAAGTCTGAACTTCTATGAATACCTCGGGTGTACAGCTACTAAATATGCTGTATGGATTGGAGGCTTCTCCGGTGGGTGCCGTGCTGCGAATCTCTGAATCGGTCCTCACAATGATCATGATCAACAATCAACAAAAGCTTCTGGCGACACAATGCTCTGCACCTCCCTCCCATTCCCGCGTGGGGGTACTTTTAGTACGTCTGGTTCTCATGATCATCGCCGATGTATCACATTTCAAACTCATTGGCCTTTTTGGACTCTAGGAAGTCGCGGGGTGGTGGAAAAGGAATGTTGAACGAAGATAGCTCTGAGTCTGTAAGCTTGCTGCGGCATTTGGTGACCTTTCCTCACGCTGGAGGTTTTTTAAAGTGTTTTCACGGCAGCTTCATTCGACCAGCTGCGAATAGGTCAGATTGTTTGCTACTCAGAAGAATGTTGTTACACATGTCCAATTCTCTTGACTTATTAGAGTGAGCTTAATTCCCTTCCACCGGCAAAGAAGCCTGGCACGCGCGCTGTGCCAGCTCGTAGGATCTCACCGTCTTGACGGATGTGGCCACTTTACCGCTCGGCGAGCGACCTGCCCACTTATAAACTGTGCCGATCGCGGATCCAAGCACCCGGCGGCCTACGTTTTAGGGCGAGGAATGGCTGTACCGTCCAACTTGAAGTCGGCTTGATCGTCTGCCGAGGACTTTGTGCAAGCGTGAGATGGGGACTCAACATCCGTGATCTCATCGAATTCATCAATCTGAAGATCTTATAAAGCGGCGAGGACGAACTTCGTACGGTCAATTGTCCTCCATGTCACTCCGTCCACCTTCACCATTAGCTCTTCATCCGAGCTTCCGGAGGACACCGTCCCTTGATAGTTCAACACTAACTCTGTACGATACTGGGTCCTCGTTGGACGAGCGCGATTTAGATTGGCGCCCTTCATCTGCTCTAAGTCTCCTTTCTCACCGTGGCACCGCAGACTGTCAACGAACTCGTCGCACTCCGCCCCCGAGAGACCCCCTCCGTCGTTGGTGTTACATTCTCCATGGCGTCCTTGTCATCCTTCACGTTATTCTGCTTGGAATGTTGGTCGATCACCCCGAGCACCGGGTCACCATTGCATCCAATAGCAACGAACTGGCAACCTTGCTGAGTGCCTTGCTTCAAGCATTTTACACGGTCAGAATTTAAGCACTTCTTACGTTTTACCGGTCTTACATCTTCAATATCAGATATACACTGCGATCCTCGTCTTCGTCACCCAAAGACTTGCATTGTCCGGTGCCGTCGCGCGACGTCAAATGCTCACAGCTGTACACGATACATTTGCCGCTTGGAACGGACTCGGTGCATCAATCAATGTCCTCTGGCAACAAACCGAGGTCGCCGCATCGGTCTGGTCGACCCTTGCTATCGTTGTCTACTTGACCTGCATTTCTGTTCTACACATCGCTTCGTCGTCCATCATACAATTCCAGGCATTCAATAACACAATCACGAGTAATCTTCCGTCAACTTCGATGTGGCCAGGTACTTCCGTCAATCTCAGCGCACTTCATTGGTCGGCCCTCGCTCCTGTTGTCCCCCTCATGCGCCAGTTACCCGGTCTCACGATAGAAGGTTGCACGAATGCTACGCTCTATGACGTTCCGACAGAAGCTTCTAATTTCCTGAACGGCTCTGTGACCGCGACTACACTGCGTGCACGTTGTGGTCTTCTTTCGAACATTTCTCTTCAGGCTGTACCTCATTCTATGGATTTACTTAACGTCTCAATGAGTGGCATTGGGCCTGTGACGCTCTATATCCCGGGACCACCGTGTAAGCCTTTGCTGGTGGAGTCACTTTCTGGGCGCCGTTCTTATGTCCTGTCACAGGGAGAGATAGTGTCATGCAGCTTCGCTCTATTGGCACGTTGTCGGGGAGTAATCCTCCACAAAGGGTATATACTCTATTTTCCCGACCAAATCTGAACTGATTGGAGCATGCATTAGTGTAACCACTGCTTCGACCTTCTCTTCGTGAGCAGCACTGCCATGGAGCTCGGTAACATGAGCGCAAGTGATGTCAGTGTTGCAATGAACTGGACATATTTTCCGCCAGGTAGTAACCCTGTCCTCTCTGAACACATCATCTTTTCTGAACCACTGGCATAATATGTATCTTAGGGGGCAAGGTTCAAACTTCGACCACGTCGGTTTATTTTGCAGCATGTTCATTGGATGCGAGGAGTAACATAGCCGAACTTGTCGCACCGAACAATGCTCTCGAGCTGGTTCTGCCAGCTCAACCGGACACATCCTCACCGTGGTCAGTTTGGTCACCGGGGGGCAACAAAGATCTCACAGAGGGTGTGCGTCATAATTGCGAGCTGCCCCGTTGATACGTGCTAGAATGAAACTCAATTTGTCCAGATAACTACAGCACTCCAATATGTCGGCCCAGCACCACATCGTGGATTCCTTCAGCCAGTATACTACAAAGATAGTCACGTTCCGTTCTTTTGGTCTGGACTCACCCCGACAGGAATGGATATGTACTTGTAATTCCTGGATCATCCTTTCAATTTCTGACCTTGCATGCATTCCAGTTATATCTCCTCGTTACTGGGAATAAACTTGACGGATAATCTCGCTCTATCGTACTCTCAATCCAGCGAAGGTCCTAGGTTTACGCTCAGCCAAAACCAGCTTGAAAATGCAGTATCCCAGATGGCAGCAGAGCTCATCTGGCTAGGTAAGCACCGAGGAGTTACTAATGCGTACGGAGAACTTGTCTCACAAGGGCAAGCTTAGCGGGTTCAGCGAACACAGGCGGCGGAGGCTTTGAACGGACCACTGGAGAAAGCAGCGTTACGCAGCAGGTGCTGGAGTGGAGGCTGAATGTGAGTCACGATCCCTCGCTCGAGCTGCACTGCTTTTTCTAGACTGATCTGCATTTGATGTACACGCAGATCAACACAACACCGGTGAGCATTGATCTAATTCTTCTTTGCTTGTAGTGGTAGACCCTCACTTCACATAGATCTGTTTCGCGTCCCTCGCGTCGCTGATCATTCTCGTTCTGGGGATCAATATACTTCGTACTCATGGAAAGTGCGAGAGGCCGCTATCCGTGGCTGACCTTGGTGTGTTAGAGATAATATGGCTTGGTTCACAAACCCTTGCGCTTCATGGACAGTTGCACAGTGTTCAGATTCCGGCTTTGGACGGCTTGCGAGCTGCAGGGATGTTCGATGTTTGCCTTGCGGAGCCCCACCGGGCCCACCCTCGTAGCCGGGGGTCCTTGCACGGTGGAGACTCTGACAGCATCTCGCTGTGGGATCTACAATCCGGCGCTCTGGGGGTACAGAATCTTTTGGAACGAGGTATGTTCAACTTTGACTTTGACCCTTGTATGTGACTTGTGAAGATGCAACACTCAACCAGATGTACCTGACGATCCCCACCAAGACATATCCGGGAACAGCTTTCCGGATTCTCGAGCGAGATCTTCCCTCCGCCATTGGTGTTACATGCTCCATGGCCTTTTGGTCCTACTCCATGTCGTCCTTCTGGCCCTGTTGTCGTGTCACCCAGAACGCCGCATTGTTGTTTCGCTGAACAACGACGAAGCGACCACGCTTCTGAGTGCTATGTTGCAATCTTTCTACACTGTAAGCACAAGCAGCTTTGTGAAGGCACGACCAAGCTCATTCTCCGTGGCCAGTTGTACACAGCAGTTATAGTTTTCGTCACTCAGCGAGCCGTGGTAGTTGGGATCATCTCCCAAAAACAGAAGCTCACCACCTTGCACGACATCTCTGGCGCATGGAGTGGAATAGGAGCCGCAATCAACACCATGTGGCAACAAACCAACGTTGCCGTATCAACCTGGGCGGTGGCCAGTGTAACGCTCTATCTGGCCAGTATATCGGTTCTGCACATCACCTCATCGACAATAATGCAGTTCCAGGAGTTCAATTCCACAACCTCCCGTGCCGTGCAGTCAACTTTAACGTGGCCAGATCCAACTGTAAATCTTAGCTCACTCGACTGGAAGGGCTCAATTGTCGCTTCCGTTGTTCCACTCATGTACCAGATATCTGGTCTCTCCATCGACGGCTTACACCAGAGCACACTCTTCGATATCCCTAGCGCAGACACGTCATCCATTTATGCCACTGTAAACACAACGACAGTGCAAGCACATTGCGGATTGCTTTCCAACCTCTCCGTCTTTCCTGAGGTCGAATCGCGCACTGGCCAAATTTTTCTTGGCGTCAACTTCTCCATGCCTGGTGTCGGCTCTGGGCGTCTCCCTCAAGTAACATTGTGTAAGGTCACGCATGTTCCTCCACCCGTGTGCTATAGCATTGATCTCTCACAGGGAAGGATGTGGTCAAGTTCCTAGGCACTGGCAGTCCTGTCCCCCAGCGCTCGCAGGCAAGCTCAGCTGTTTGAATACCCTGCGCTGTCAAGAGATCTCAGCAATTTTTCTCCAGTGCCCTGCGTGCGCCCACAGTCTACTTTATATGGTGACCACCGCAATGGAACTGAGTGATTCCATCGATACTAGTGTTACTGCTGTGAAATCGAACTGGACATATAATCCACAAGGTAATAGCAGATCTCTCGGAGGGCATACACCTTTGGCCGTCTGAATACGGTTTCCTGTAGGTGGTGATACTCAGAATTCGACCACAACAACCTTCTACGTCGAATGTTCGCTGGACGTGGAAGCAGCTGTGAGCACACTGAACCTGCCGAGCAATCAACTCAGCTCCTCGGCGCTCGCGCAGGCAGCGGGTGCGCCGAAGCGAAAGTGGTCGGTGTGGTCACCTAGTGGCAGCCCAAACGTTGGCACAGGGGTTCGTAATGATCGTACTTGGCGACTGAGAGCCACAAGCTAATTCAGATGTTAGGTGTCAACGGCGCTCTCGCATGCTCTTTCTGTGGGGGGGAAATTTTTCCAGGGTCCAAGGGGTCCAATGTTCACAAACATGGATGAGTGCGTAAATGGGTCTTTATATCCACTCAGCGATCTTACAACACGCCAGTTACTTAAATACCTTGTTGGGGCTGAATTTGACCGCAAATAATGCCGCGTCTAAGTCTCAGTCCAGCTCCGATCCATCAGTCATGCTCACCCCGGACCAGATGGAAGAGGCTGTTTCTCAGATGGCAGCCCAGCTAATTTGGGCTGGTGAGGATTCCTCTTTCGTTGTCTTCTGTAGCACCAGGTTGATATGTTCACCTACAGCTGGTCAGGTAGGTGAGAACGAAGGGGGCTTTCAACGAAGGACAGGAGAAAGTCTGGTCACTGATGTGGTGACCGATCGCAGGCTCAATGTAAGTAACTAGATAACTCCCCTCTCGATGTGTGACTCAAGGTGACTGGTCTCTGCTTGTAGATCAACACATTGCCGGTAAGTCCCGTCGTTGTTATTTTCCCGCTGCGATTTCAACAGCGACCATTCCCAGATAATAATAGCTTCCGCTGCGTCGTTTGTCCTGTTGGTTCTTGCGTCTTACATGGTCAGACGATTTCCTCCGCGCCCAGCTCATATGTCTGGCGTCGGGGTTCTAGAAGCTCTGTGGCTAGAGGCCCACTCGCAGAAGCTTCACGAGTCTTTCGAGGACATCCGTGACCCAAGTACGAAGAGGTTGAGGGCCGCAGGAATGTTTGACATATGTCTCGCGGAGAGCTGCAGGCTCAGGTCAGATGGCGCCGAAGGATCTGATGAGCGTTGACTCCAATGAGCTCCGCTCCCCCTGTTTGCAGTATAGATTTTATGACAGGTGCTCGTTCTATAACAAGCGTCTGTCAATCGGAAGAGTTGCATCTACAACGCACTAATAGGAGTCTTGTTCGTCTATTGCCTACCTGACCTACTGGCCGTGCGAAATTATCATACTCCCATACTCTCGCTCAAGCGGGTGCATCCTACCCCCGTCCTCTCCCAGGCTATCTCCCCACCTCCTGTAAACAATACCACAGCGCTCTCCATCTTCACACGCACTATGTCATAGGACTTGTTCCAAAATGGCGTCGCGGACAGCCCTGTCCAGCTTTTTTAGACAAGGACAGTCACCCGGAGGCGAACTCCGAGTCGAGGCAGTATCTGCATGCCACGAATATGCCACGAGGCTTTCCGGTCGGCATTCGAGAAAGGCCCGCAGAGCCTCGGAGGGCTGAGTGGATTATACTCGGCGAGCACTATGTGAGGATTGGCGGTGTAGAATAGCATTTGGGGAGCAAGTCACTCACATGACGGTTGCCGCCGCAGCGTAGAGTAGTTCGTTAGGACTCATACAGATTCCTGTTCCCATGCTGAGCCTGGCCGCGGAACACGAGGGTGATATCGATTCGGATAGTGTAAGAGTAACGTGAGATGGGAACACGTTGCAGCAGAAGCCCGATCTTCAAAGAAGAATGCAATTCGTAATCCATCTGTCATTGTGCTTCAGAGGCTTCTAGCAGGGGCCTCGGCTGCCTCTGGTCGGGTTTGTTGTCGTGGGCTCATCTTGATAACAATTGCATGGCGATGATTTTGGTGAGCTGAAAACAGCACGGCTGGCTGTAGTGAAGGATTGCACATTGGACGAAGTCAGGCGCTAGTTTGGCGTTGTTTAATTCAGAACGCGCTGACTAAGCGGAGCGCTCTTGACTTTCCGCCTCAAACCTTATCCAAACATGGAAGGGCTGCTCACCGCCCACATCATCGTTGGGCTACTACACGCCCTCCGGTTCCTTTAGAACTCTGCAAGATCAGCGCGCAAAAGTTCCCCTCAGCAAAGGAGCAGAACCTACCCACAGTGAACATCTGCCCAGGTTGTATCTTCCTGCCTGACTTCCACCTGTTTCGACCCGCTACCCGCAAGCATAGTTCACTCGCTGCATGTTAGCGAGACGAGTACTTGAACAACACTCGAAAAGCTTCAGTAGGTCTTTCTCGTCAACGACATCGAGCTTAAGACCAGTCACCCACCGCCTTCTCATGCTCCAGCTCAGCGTGACACTGCCGCGAGACGAAGGACGTCAGTTGTCCACAGCCGTGTCTTACTTTGTGCCGCTGCGTCTTGGGCGTCTTCTACCTGCTCCAGCAAAATAACTATGGGTGTCCGTTATATGCCAGCCGCTGAATGGCGACTACTAATCTGGTGTACTCTGCACCATTTCAATCCCTGAGTACCGTACTGATGGTGTCGTTTTGTGCTCCAAGGCATTATCACTCACCACCGTCTTCATATCCACCAACTTGTGCTGTGCTTTATGCCCAATGACCACCAGCCGTGACTTGTACTTCTGGCACTTCTGCGAAGTGGTGATGCTGGACAACGCTTGAGGCGGAAAATGTCCAACTCATCAAAATGGTCTTCTTGACCCCTGGACTGAAACGCTTGTTTCGACCCAATGGATCAATACTGGTACGAATCCAGTGAGCCTTGTTTATCACGCCCCTCACCCTCGTCTATCCCAAACCTAAGCAGTTCTTCTGTGCGTTCTGTGTATCGCTAGTGAGTCCTCTTCGTCCTTTCAATTTACTTTCTATGCACGGACGTGAAATGACCATTGGCACCTGGTCCCAACTTTTACATTTCTAGCACTCCAGACGGAATGTATTGGTAAACGATCTCTGCAATTCTTGCGAGTCACAGGTATGTCCGGTGTTTGCGTTGCGGAACCTCGGGTAAAACAACAGAGCACACAAGAGCTTGGGGTCTCTTGACGCGGATTCATTATCAGATCCTGATACTAAGCCACTAGCCTGAAGTAAGTACCGCAGTCGGTAACCACCTCTCATCTGCATCTGCAAGCCAAAATAATAATTTATCGACCCCCGAGTGGATAAATGAGAGGCTTAAGGCGATGTCCCACTAACTCTGGTGCTCGCGATGTCCCTCATTGTCTTGTTTTCAGGTAGACGACGAATGCTCTAAGCTACAGCGCAGACTCCAGCTGTAAATCTGGGTCGTCCAGTTTGTACCTGTTAAACGCTGTATGGAAAGCGACGAAACCGTGACTGAACTGTTTGTGCACCTCGGGGCCGTTGCTCTAGCATGCAGCTCGAGTATGTGGAGGACGTTGTCATGGGTTTCGACAGCCACGTCAGCCAGTTGGAGAAGGACTTCGCCCTTTGAACATGGGCGACAAGCGGCCAGCAAGGAAATGCGGTTGACGGACTCGCCGTTCAGCTCCTCCTTATAGAAGGAGAGGACATCGCTTGGCGAATTTCAGCAACCCAAAGTCATTGCGATACGGAGCACTCACTTCGTGTTATTGATGAAAGTCGCTAAATCCGGTAGAGGTTGGATATAGGCATCCATCGGAACGTCCAGAGGAAACGCCAAGAGGCCATAGGCTTCCGACGCGCCCGACATCACTCTACAGAACGTTGGATAGTTGTAGGTGTGGTTCGACAACTACAAAGAGCAGGAGTTGTGAGGCATCGCGTAGACCTGTAGTTACTCGGTACTTGCCATCATGCCTTGAGTTTCGTGTTCCAATAAAAGTGCAGTAACGCCGTTCAAGTTAAGAGTCGACGTGATGATGATATTTGCAGCAACGCGATTATCGACTCGCGAGGTCTAGTAAACACCTCCGCAAACGCATCCATCATCTTGTCTCCTTGTTTTCTTCCTCGCAAGAACCTTTCGTTAAAGAGGTAAACCGATCCTATGTCTCATGTCTCGAGTTGAAGCGTTGTCTAGTGTTGTCAAGATAAATCATGCAAGCAGTGGATAGCGCGATCAGAATCTTTGTTTCATGGTCGAGGAGGTGTTCATAGTATGCAGTGGTACTAGTAGCAATTGTTACACCGGTGCCCGGTATGCCAGAAAAGTGCGGACAGAACACTTGTCGTCCATGGGGTAGCCACGACGAATCGCTTCCTCACAGCAGTCGTTGTAGAACGACTGATGGAACTTCGTCGATTCGCATGGGATACCGCACCTCCGGAGGAATGAGAGAATGACGGTACAGGTGTATCGCGCCTGTTTGGAAGGGGGACGTTAATGGACCGTCTCAGTACCAAGGAACAAGAATTGAGCTTAACGATATCTGCTTGCCCCGGAATCATGCCTTACGATCCCTCTCTCATAGCCCTATCCAAGACTCCTCGCTCGTGCGTTCAACGCGACAGACTCAGAGCCTGCTGGCGCGCATCTGAGCTTGGTTTAGCTCGAGAAGAATGGGTAGACCATTTTTTTTCTTTTAGAGAACTCAAGGAGCTGTGTGGTTTCAAAGAAGTACTAACTCAAGGTAGATCGCTTCGGATGAACGTGGCTATGACATGGGAGAATCGCCTCGTTGCGTGCTCCAACGCAGCTCAAGCATAAGAACGGTCCGAGTAGAAAGAAAGAGACCTCGATCCGACCGATGTAAAGATGGACTCTTTTCTTTCATGCGAGCTCCTATCATACGAATCCTAGATTCTTCAAAACTACTGCAAATTTGTTCGGGTGTGTCAGTCTTTGATCTAACGTTCCCTAATAACCTTCCAATTTGACCAGGGTATCTTTCGCTCTATTGTCCGGGATCCCGGTTGCAAAGCATACAAAGTCTCGGTCAGACCTTCCCCTCAATGGCCCCGATACTTCCATCAGCGAAGGGCCAGTCGCTGTATCCGTGAGGTGTCAGGTTCCCTGACAGGTAATAAGTCTCCCTGTCCCCAGCAGCAAGGGGTATATCCTTCCTCAGCCGAGCCGGAAGATCGGGCTAATGTTTGCGAGCAACAGAAATCAGTAACGACCCAAGAAGAAAAAACAGAAGAAAACCTCACGTTCGAAATGAACAGCCGCCCAAATGCAACGAGCCCCCCTTGTTCTTCCGCTGTCTGTAATGCCATTTCCCGGGTATACCCCCCAGCGGAAATAAACACCCTCTTCCCCCCACCTTCTCCGCCATTCCAAATCTTGCGCAAAAAGTCGTTCACTTCGTCCTCGGGAGTCTCTTTATCACCGTCTCCGCCTGCACGCGCCTCGGTCACGTGGAGATAGGCCATGTTGGGGTGGGCATCCCGGAGTGCTTGTACGAGGTAAGCGAACGTCGGTCGGGGGTCTTCCATCTTCATATCTACGGGCGAGCAACCAGGTCAGCCAGGCTCCCAGTTGAGTCTCGACGACTTTGCACAAAACGCAAGTGACCAACCATGGAACGTACTCCACGGGCTAATACGAAGTCCTACCCTGTCTTCTCCGACGGCATTCACAACAGCATCGACCACCTCCCTCGCAAATCTTGTCCGCCCCTCCTCGTCTCCTCCCCACCGATCCGTGCGGGTGTTACTCGTAGTCTGCAGGAACTGGTCGATCAAGAACCCATTCGCGCCGTGTATCTCTACACCGTCGAAGCCCGCCTCATGCACGGCCCGACGCGCAGCCTCAGCATACGCACCGACGTACGCAGCAATCTCGGCCTCAACAAGCGGTCTCGGGGCCTGGGACCTGCTCTTGAGCGCAATTGCGGAGGCGGAGACGTATGGGGAGGGCGGGTCCTGCGCCGCGAGGACCGCTGGGTCTGCGGCCCGCCCGAGAGCCCAGAGCTGGAGGAAGATGAACGACCCTTGGGCATGGACGGCCTCGGTCACCTATACGTCACACCACACGCGTGAGCCCTGCCCCAACCGACATGCAAACACAAACGCAAACGCACCTTCTTCCACCCCTCGACCTGCGCGTCGGTGTATATCCCCGGGACATGCGCATACCCACCTGCGTCATGGGAGATGAAGGTCGCTTCCGTTATGAGGAGCGTGCCCCGCGTGCTGCCACGCTGAGCGTAGTATGTGGGTGCCTGCGGGCCTGGGACGTGTGATGCGTGAGCGCGGAAACGCGTGAGGGGGGCTAGGACGACGCGGTGCTGAAGGGTGAGTGAGCCGAGCTGGATGGGCTGGAATAGGGCTGGTGTGCTGAGCTCTGTGGAAGGCATGGCGCTGAGTCTGCGATGGTGTTTGAGTTTGGGTGTTGGTGATGCTTACCCGTGAATTGCTCACCTGTTATTTATACCCTCAGAGGCCTTGCTCTTACATGATGAATCGAAGAGATTTGTAAGTAAGACATCCTTGCGGCACGATGAAATGAAACTGCGACAATGAGACGAAGGGGTACAAATGCACCCGGACGAGAGAGGTTTATCAGCACGTTCCTTCCCCTTGGGTATAACTCGCAACGTTTGCTGGTTATCATAATGAGTCTTTGTAACAGCAGGTCTAGCGCAGATGGCGTCAGTATGGCTCGGGTTTACAGAATAGCTTGAGCGCTTGATCGTTGCTGACAATCTTCAAAATCCAGGTTATATTGGTACGTATACGGGCGCATCAAACAACTTTACAAAAAGCAAGTCCGAGTCGAATGTCACTGAGGCGGGAACAACACAGGCTGAAGTTTGCTGAAAGTTTCCACGCCGCCTCGTCGTAAGCGCGCGTGTCAGGGAGTTTGAACTTGATCACTAGTTGATTACTGCCATGACCTCCGATGGATAACCACTCCCGGAACGTCCATTTCCTGGACGAGTCATCCAGTTCCTAGCGCAATTCCTATGTGACCGACACGTCAACCAAGGCAGACGGGCCAAGAAAGAACGAGTCCCTCCTAGTCTTGCTCTTTCGCAGCCAAATAGCTCCAGCCTGAGAACCGTCGACACCGTGGTGGTGAAGGAGCCACTACCTTCCTTCGACACTTCGATCTGCATGGAAACTACTTCTGCACTATTGCAATGTCTAGGGTTCGTCGCATGGACTCGCTAACACTCCTCCTGTGACAAAGGGGATCTTTTCGTGGGACTTTGGATCCTCGAGATGCGTGCCAGCACCGCTGTGATGTGCCAGTGTACTCCTGCTTTTTGCATCATCATCATGTGGTTTACCGTGTTACGAGAGATCTGAACTTCCTATATATGAATACCTCGGGTGTATAGATACTAAATATGCTGCATGGATTGGGGGCTTCTCCGGTGGGTGCTGTGCTCCGAATCTCTGAGTCGATCTACACAACGATCATGTGTCGGAAAATTCAAGAGTTTCTTATCAGGTCTGGCACGATCTTGCGTTGACTTGCCGTGTCTGCTGGTCTGATCAGTGCGCGGAGGGTTCTGATGTGTTGCGGTCAGAAACCTCCAGATTTCTCTATCCCTGACTGTTGTTGATCTTGACCGACACGGAGGAAATATGTCCATCACAGAAAAAGGGAAAATTCATCATACGTTCACAGTAGTCTAGATCTATTGGCCCGATACAGACTAATTACCTGCTCGCAAGAAGATATCACCGTCAACAAGGTCATTCAAAAAAAATCTCCCTTCTTTTGTGCCAAATGCCTTAATCATGTGCACTCCTCGTATGAGATATTTGATTGGAATGAATGCGTCAACGCTCGACTGCTCAAATACCTTGGCTCCACACCATTTCGTCTTGGGCTGCCAGGAGGAGGGACGAAAGGTATTGACCAACGCTACGTCGAAGGTGGCGGCGGATGATAGTGAGCATCGGTATAAGCCCCGTAGACGAGCAGGTGATAAATCACCCAATTCCGTGTTGACCAGGACGCAGTCGTATCGGGGCTCGCCATGGAACACTGGATTACACCGTAAGATGTCACGGCCTTCCTTCCAGTCCACCTGCGATTGATACGTCAAATATAAGCATTTAAACGGGCGGATCTGTCGCAGTGCATTAAGTTACTGCGGACGCTCAAACCAACTGAAACTCACTTTGATGGGGCCATCATTATTTTCCAGATCTTCCCCCGCATCTTGAAGACACTTTTTTAGCAGCCCGTGGAGGCGTAAAGCTGCCCGCTGGTCATCCAAGAGGTCGTGTGAGGTGCTGAGCTTCAGCGGCGAGCCGAGCTTCCAATGGACAGGAGGCCCGGGTGTTACGCTGGCAGGCTCTTCGAGGTTGGTGTCGCCGTCCTCCGTGGGTTCGGGGACGTGTAGCTCCGCTTGGCGCCTTTCTTCGTTGTCGATTAACATCCTGATGTGTGCGACTGCTTCTTGGTTCTCATCGATTCGGGCCATCTGTGTATTTCGTCAATGATCCTGTCACGTATCTCACGCGGAAGTAAACTGCATACCTGCGGGTCGGTGTTCTTGCAATTGGTCTGTTCATACGCCTCTTGAACCTCTTGGTGAAATCCTTCACCAGGTCTCGTACTATAGTTGTTGAGGGCCCCCTTTTGCTTGATGTCCTCAATGACGTGGTTGATAGCATGCTGCTTGTAGAAATTGAAATTCTTCCCCAAGACTCTGCTCACGCGCTGCAGAGGTTCTCGTAAATATCGTTGCCAATGGTGAGCAATCTTTGCTTACCTGACAACATTTTTTGTACGTAGTGATGTAGTTTTCCAACCGTGCGAACCGGTCAGTTGTCAAGCAGGGTAGGTCGATCATCATGCGATATTGCGAGTATGCTCGGATACAGTGGACGAGCTCGGAATTGACAGGGAGCAACTGAACAATACACGGCAGGATGCACTAGCATTGGTCCTGCGTAAGGGACGTGAATTACAAAAAAAGAGATTTGCTGACTCTGAGTATGTCGAGATGGGCGTCCCCGTCGGTATATTCAACGGTAGTGACATCGTTGAAATGCTTGAGGTTTGGCCAACGCGAAACATGTCGCATACTTGAGCCAACGTCCGAGTCAGTGGGCATCACAAACAGATTGGCACTAGGTCTTGCTTACTGGCATGCCAGTTGTCCCTTTGCTTTCAGCCTCTCTAATTCTTGCAACGTCAAAACCCACAGGTGCCTTCCCCACTTCCCCAGATCATCGGAATGCAATGCATCATATGAGGCAGCGAGATACGGATCTGAATGACGGAACGTCCAGAAAAAGTTCTTGATTACGTTTTTAGTCTCTAGACTTAGGAGCTGATGGTTCACCCTTTTACCTGAGTTCCGTGTAAGCCATGGCTTTGTAAAATCGACTCTGCCTCAGATTTTGTGCTCGCGCACGCCGCTTTCTGGTAGACGGCCATCATTGACTGCGTAGTTCGCTGAGTGAATGTTTCGTCGATGTTGTGGAGTTGTTCATGCCTGACGAGACATTTGGGGCACGGGTGATCTGCTAGTGCTGCGCGGGTAGCTGTTGTTTTACAGCTCTCCTCTCCGTCCAGAGACTCGATTGGTATTCCAGGGTAGATTACGCGATTTAAATCATCCCCACACTTGATTGCCTCTCCTGATCGGGCACGGTGACGAAGAGAGCCGAAAATGACCTGAAGTACTTTGTGGTAGACCTCACGCTTGAAGCAGGCCCACGCAAGGGTTTCTGCCGTGTTTCGACTGGAGGGATCACTGAGGTCACGAATCTGAGGAATGTTTCAAGCGACAAACTGAGGTAATCAAGAAAATCTACCTACAACTGGCATGTACCCAACCAGAACTCCTCCACCATTCCCAGAGCCATTCCGAATCTCACGAGGAACAAACGCGGCGCGGAGCAGAATGGGATGTTTTCGCACACGTTTCGTGATCATGCCTTTGTCAAGCCATAAGATGGACGGAAGAAAACAGTGTGGGATACCATCCTGCTTGGTTTCTGGGAGACTGCTCTACGCTTGATGTGAGCCAGGAGAACTCGTCAAAACCAACCGGAATGGCAGCTGTACCTGAATATCCCACCAACGCATCGCTGTGTAACTTTCATCGAAAATCTGTTGCTCGGAGCCACCGCAGTGAATAAACTTTTGGACGGGGTGCCAAAAGATGAAGGGCGCGAGAGTAGGATCAGTAATCCATTGGCAGTAGATCTCCCATGGGTCACGATACGGAAACTTGAATTCATACGACACTCCCTGGAAGGTTGCGGAGACAGTGCCCTCTCAAAACTTAACAAGAAATGTAAGTGTTGCACTAGGAAATGACTTGAAACTGCTCAGACAGCGAACCTGGACATAATACATGCGAGCTACTCTGAGAACTTCATCGACATCATGGTGATTCTTCAATGTAATTGAAGTTCCGCTCGCCCAGGAGCTTTGTATCCCACGTAATAGCGAATCAATTGTCCCCTTTCTCATTGCTCCTTGTACTGCTGTCTCCGTAAACTCGAAGTCCTGTAGCGTTGCAAAAGGCGCCCAGCACCGGTCGGGAGCCAATGACTGATATGTCTGAGTCTGAGAGATCGCCTGGAGTGACGTGGACGAATGTAGATTGTTGCTTTGTAGAGGGATTATGTCCAGCGGCAGCCCAGCATGTGGGTGATGTACGACCTTGATATAAAACTGCTGGTCTGTGTTTGCTGGATGGATGGATGCGGACGACTGTGCATGCACGGAAAGATCTTGGGCACGATGGTTAACATAGTGAGGATTCAGTGGAGGGGTCGTTTCGCACCTTGAGCCCCTACAGACTTGGGTGCTTCTGTTGCTGTGGCCTTCAAGTCGGGCTGGTTGACGAAGGTTGAGATTGTGCGTCTTGTGGTTAGCAAAACGCAACATACCCGCAATGGCTGGTCGAAACGTATCCTCTTCCTTGGTGATGACTGCATTTCACCCAGGTTGGATGTATCCGCCACCCGCTTTGGTTGCTGGGAGTCAGTGATTAGTCCCTGTCTTGATTCTTGATTATTCTTGCAGGCTACGACATGTCTTTGGTATCCTCGTGGATCACGAAGCTCATCGCAATGAGGACATAACTGCCCTTGAGAGACGCATGCAGTCCTTGTGTACGGGCGGGATTTCTTAGAATGACGGGGTGCCATTTTTCGATGATATGAGTGATCTTCAAGTGAACGGAAAGGTCATCTTGACGATGCTAAGCGATGGGGTAATGCAGTGACTTTCAGCCACAACCAACGTCACTGGCCACCGTCAGTCTTTCTCTTCATCTCCAGCATTGGTGTGGACCTACCAAGTAACTTGGTTCCAACTGAATCCAACATGACACGCCACACCAAAACCAAAAAATCACACCAAACCATTCAAACTGTCCAGTCAAGCAAGGACTCGTCAGACGTGCACAAGACTGATGAAGAATCAAACTCCGAGGATACCGAGTTTGAGGTGGATCGAGAGATGTCACCCGACACGATGTATGAAGTGTGTACAATATCCATGTATAAAGCTTTCCATGCTGACGATGCAACATTGAGGTTGTCCGCAAGCTGCAAGCTCGTCTTCACACACAGAGAAAGAAGGAAAGGGTGGCTCGAAGACGTGCTGCAGAGGTGGAAATCAATCAGGGTAACACAAGAGCTGAAAAAAGACAGAAGATCACGCACGAGGATGCAGAAGATGACTGGCACGCTATCAAACGACTGGGCCAGAGATTCGTGGTCGAAAAGATGATCTGGCTATGAAAATTGGACTGCCTGTTTCAAACGGAGATAGATGAAGAATATGAGGTGTCCATGAGGTTCCGAAACCCAGGGTCCAAGGTTCAAGCACCCTTGGCAGCACTTTTGGGACGTTCCCACGGCCTTTAGGGGGGGTTTTTTGGCATGGTAAAACCTACCTTATAGGTATCCTCCTTCAGAGATGGTTCCTGCTAATTCCCAGTTTGGATTTGCTGCTTTCCTGATCCCTCTGCAGTCCATCCACCATTATATACATATGTCAGCTCAATTTCTAGCTGCCTTGTATGCTGTATTTCTGTTAGATTATCCATCCTCTGAGGCTCCCCAGAGCATCTCAAGACCTTTTG
>KN839908.1:60957-79063 GCA_000827185.1 Hydnomerulius pinastri MD-312 | reverse complement strand
TAGCGGGCTTAGCATCTTATGCATTCTCGCCAAGCACGTTAAGTCAATATAAGTTCATTTAAGATCAAATAAGTAAATTGCCGATTTACTGATGTACCTCACTGGGCTAGGTGCATTTCTGATCCAAGGAATAATACTGTCATCCTTCCCCAACATATCACTAGGGCTGACTTTACAGATTTTGCCTATGGACAGTTGTGGACCCAGTGCTGGGCTTAATTTTCTGATATTTAATGCAGATATTGATTTGTGCATGTATGGTTAGTGATAGCATTTGTTACAAAGGACTTTATTTTTCGTATATGACTTGTCTCAAACACTGTGGGCCTCACGTAAGTCACGCGTTGTCACCATAGCCACCCATGGTCCCAAAAGCTCAAAATAAGTGCTCATGTAGATTAGCAATTTCATCATCTTAGTGGTCGTCCAAGATCCACATCGACGAGGACAAGCACGAGCAACACCAATGAGCATCCTGGTCTTGGACACTCACTGCGATGTCACTGAGGTTGAACAAACACCAGCAACGAGAGCAAGAAGAGTTCCTCACACTTGCTCGTAGCAAACCGTCCAAGTCTCTTGTGAGGCTTAATCCCCATGAATCCAGCGAGGAACAAGTGGTAGCTGTGCCTGCAAAGGCTGGATTTGCAGCGGTAAGTGACCATCTAGAGAGCTCTGTGATATTCGTGGGATCGTGACGATGAATGCCAGCTTTTCACGCCAGAGGAGGAACCGGACGTAGCAGAAACCGAGGAAGACAACACTGCCAAACCAACGAAATTTCGCAAAGTATGTTCTTTTTTGTTCTTCGGAATGGCTGGCATGAGATGGTCTGTCGTTATGCAAAGAAAAAGAAGAAAAAAGTGGCACCTGCATACAATGATGCACCTGCAGATAGTCCTCCACCATCCAAACCTGCCGTCCGTGTTCAGCCCTCGGCACTGGTTGTTGGAGGTCGGGGTATCTGGGTGTTCTGTCATCCTGGGAAAGAGAACAAGCATACTTGACGGAAAGCTTGGTGAGGGCTTTGTCCAGATCGTCCAGATCGTCTTTCTTCAAGTTCTCGTCTTTACCTTTACCTTTCTTTGAGGCTCGCTTCGGGCTCCTCCACCAACACCCGCTCAACGACACCCTCCGCCCTCCTCTCCGTCCCCGTCAACCACCTCGACGTAGAATCTGAACTCAAGAAATTATTTGGTTCAAAAGCCATCTCAGCAACCCAATCCGCCACCGCTTCGTCGCCTGCAAACAAGAAGCACCGAGGAGTTCTGCCTTAGACACAACGTTTTCAGCTGCCGCGTCCCCAGTAATCATGGGGGATGATAAAGCAGCGCGAGGGCCTTTCGTCGAGGGCATTGACTGAAGAGTAAACAAGGTGCTTGCCGGAGCTGGGAAGTGGTGGACTGTGGAGTATAGTAAACGTTATAAAGGCATTATGAAGATGTTCATGCAGGCTGTTATGATCAGTGGTACGTGCATATGTGTGTCTCACACGCTCTTACAGCTCGCAGAAGTATACCGGCAGCGAGAAGGTCAGATCCACACCGCATACACGTATCTTCCTCACTCACACGAACCACCGCAGAGTATAGTTCAGCAATTGACTATGTCTCACGAACTCTCTATGCTTACGGACGTGCGTTCCTCGGCGCCTTCAGCTTCACGAGTGGAACCAACAGACTCGACTTTGACCGCATTGAGAACCGACCGTTTTTCCTTGCCATTCACCGACAAGTCATGTGAGCCCTCTTCTACTCCCCCAATCCACTCTTATCGACTAACCGAACGAGAGACTTGCAGCGCCGCGGCTGCCCACGAACGGCCTTCGAACATGCACGCCTCCTTGTCTCCCTTGATCCCCTCACAGACCCACACGGCGTCCTCCTCCACCTTGACTATCTCTCTATGAAAGCCGGGATGGGCGATTGGTTGCTGAACGTGTGGAATGTATATCTGGGTGGGGAAGCCGAGGAAACGGAGGGGTGCACGGATCCGAGCGTGTTACCTGGGTGGGGGTATGCGAGAGCGTTGCTTTTGAGGGAAAAGGAGAAGGAGAGGAAGGATCGAGGGGAGGTTAGTCTTTCGCTGTTTATTGGACTTTTGGAAGGTCTTGCTGACATGATTGTGATCGCAGGATGTAGAAGAGGAGAGCACGGAAGCGCTCAGATAGGCTATACTCGCGTTCCCGTCTGTGATTCCTCTTCTTGCTGATAAATGCGATATATCGCTACCTACAGAGGTAAGATCGCATAAAGCGTCCCGAATCTGGACGGACGGAAGGTGACATCGCTTGTACACACTGTGTCTTGCTTTAGCTCGTCGTCGATCTTTAGTGGCCTGTCACCGGCCGAAAGCGCTCTGCACCCCCTCTCCCACCTGTACGCCCAACGTTCCTCACCTCTCTGGAAATCCACCCCCATCAGCACCTGGCTCTCACGCACAACAGCCTTCCTCCTTCCCCTACTATCTACAACCAGCCAATCACTCACCCGCACACGCTTCCTCAAAGCTTCCACCTTCCCCACCCTCCTACACTCTATCTACAGACATGTCCTCGTCCTCGACGCAACTCACGCCCAACCACATAAGCACACGCTCACAGCCTTCGTACCCACCTCCATAACCCTCGGCGGACGTGACCAACTCGCCTGCGATCCTCTCTCCACACCAACAGCCCTATCAATCTACGACGCCGCCTTCTTCGTCAGCTCCGAGGACCCCTTCGCCCCGAGCACCAACCCCCACTGGCGCCGAACCCAAGCAGACAAGTGGCTCCTCGCGTAGTTAATCCCACACGCTGCCACGAGGAACCAGATCATCGCGTTCCTTGATCAGAACCCTGGGATTGCAGCGCAGGTTGCTGGGGGGTTGTAGAGTTTGTGGTGATGGTGGGGGAGATGCCAGAGGACGCGTTGGAGGATTTGATGCTTGGGGCTGCTATGATGCGCGAGGGAGGTGGGGGGATGGGAGTAATGGGGGTGCACCCGGGATTGGCGGGTAGGGAGATTATGCCTGGGGATATGCTTGATGAGGAGATTGAGGTTTTTTTTGAGCCTGAGGTGGAGGCGGATGATGTGGATGATTTACTGCCTGCACAAGCGGGGCGATTCGTACCGGCGGAAGACGAGGACGAGGAGGACGAGGACGAGGAAGATGGGGTCGAAGACGAGGAAGATGTTACTCTAAGTCCTGCTTCCCGTTCATGTTTTACGTTGTGCACTATCTCACATGGATATAGCCAATGCTGGTTCGCGTGGTTCGTATCATCTTGAATCGGCTTTGGGGAGGTGGTGCTGCCCAGGAAGAGTCGTCTGGCGATGATCGCGACCAGGACGGCGTAAATTGAGCGTAGTAGGGGTCGGTGAAACGACATGTTTGACCGGAGAGCATCTAGCCTACGCACTACAACTTGGAGCTCGTCTTCATGTTTCTCACACCCAGCTAAACGTGATTGGTCTTGCGGGCAATGGTGAGCATATCATTCTTGCTCCGCCAGATTCGACTCATTCGCCCCAAGTTGGTGTGTACAGCTATGGCCCTGTCTGGGGTCGCATTTTAGATCTCAGAGGCCCACGTATCCCGTTCATCGGAGCTTCCATCTATCTTCTACTTGGTTATTCGGGCATCAAGCGTATCTACGACGATGGTGTAGGTGGTAGGACGACCGTCTCAGCGCTGCACTTTGCAGTGCTTGTCGTGTGCGGGTTCATGGCTGGCCTGGGAGGCAATGCGGGGCTGGGTGCTGTCGTTAATGCGACGGCGAAGAGTTTCCCGGATACAGCAGTGCGTACCTCCTCTTCTCCTACTCGACACTTTGGTCTGCATTCTCTGTCCTCCTGTAATCGCATTGCATGGACTGATCAAGATAACATGTTCCATAGCGCAGCTACGACTGGTTTGGTACTTTCTGGCTTCGGTCTCTCACCGTTCTGGTTGTCTATGCTCGCACACTTACCCCCCCCCAGGCAACACATCCGCCTTCCTCCTTATCCTTGCGTTCGGCACAGCCATACCGATGCTTGTAGACTTGTTATCCTCAGCAACAAGTAATATTCGCAACGCCCTTCGGGCAACCCTGTACTGCTTGCGGGCTGGATGTTGTGCTGCCAATATGCTCTAATATATTGTTGAAGCGGATCAATATCAGTCTTCTAAGTGCGACTTTGTATCACATGAAGATTTCTCACAATGGGTTGATGGGTCCATAGAGCAAGCACTCCTCTTGTTTAGATAGAGCATATAGACGAGTCATTCGTAAACTCATAGACTCGCAACATTGTCCAATCATGCAGACGGGCATAAAATACGAACAGTTTCCCTCCGCACCCACTCCCCGATCGGACATTTCTCATCGCCGACGATGTTTCTCCATATGAGCAACCTCTGCGTCAACACATCCCAAGCACGAGTCCTATCTTCCAATGTCATGCTGACCCGCCAGAGCCCCTCCACGATTTCACCCCACGTCCGGAGCGGATCCGATACGGTGGGCATCTCGTGCAGTCCCTGGGCATGATGAGGTGGGCTGGAAAGCGGTCGAGAATCTCGTCTTGGTGCGAGGCGGTTGCGGAGGTTAATGGAGGGCTCCAGTTGCTTCAGATACTCGACCGCGTGTTCGAGCACCAGTCCCAAAGAGTGATGTGATATGCCCGGGACCAAGCTGAGCCTCAAGATGACGAGAGCACTTTGATTCAAAATGCTCATATCTTTATCTACGAGGGTGCAAGGTGAGCGGAAATTCTCAAGGGTGATTATAATTTTTCTTACCTCCGGACGTCTGGAGAAGGGAAGATAAACATCTGCATATGATTACGCACCATTCGCCTCCTGTAGCGCGCTCGAGCTTGGAGACATCGGCGAGGAAGACGATATTCTCCAAGATTCGGAGCCACGCTATCGTGTGATTCGTGTCAGAGCCTGCCTCATGTCCAAGCACCATCTCAATCCACGTCAAAAGGGACGATTTTAGAACAAGAGACGTGCAAGCTTGGGAGTTGGACGTCAAGTTCGCGAGCATCTAGGAAATGCGTCAGTTCGATGTTTTACGTGCAAATTGGTGCCAACTGAGTGGTGAATAACACACCTCCAATATCCCAGCACGCAGAGTCTTATCTCTTCCCGAGCTCTGGAACAAACTGGCAACCAAATCCCACGTGTGTCTTCTCCTTAGCACCTTCCAGTCCTCTGCGCTTGCCATGCCATCGCCCAACAACCGCACGATCCACCCACGCTCCTTCTTCCACTCATCCGAGCTACTATACAACATTCCAAACAGCATCGGTACGTCTGATACGTCGAGTTCTGGGCGTTGTAGTAGGAAGCGTGCCGTGCGTGGGTATATGAAATTAGAGGGGTAGAAGATGCCGCGCAGGGCATGGAGCAGGATGAGCGAGGCGTAGGTGGGGAGGCGTCTTGGCGGGTCTCGAGCGTTTGCGGGGGGATGCATCACGTTCTTAAGTAGGCGGGAGACGTAGAGGACCTGAGGCTTTTCTTGCATATCTGATTGCTAAAAGAAACATATCGGTTGAGTTGTGGCCGGAACGCCTACGTGAAATCAGAGCTTACCTGAATGCACTCCGAGTATCTAGCAATCTGATAGAGTGCCGCCTCCCGGATGTTCGAGTCTTTCGATGAGAGACATCGAATGAGCAAGCTGACAATATTCGTCCGGAATACCTTCACCCAACCCAGCGCCGACGTTGGAGGACATTCTACGAGCATCTGCGCCGACAAGACGATCACGATCAACGGATCGTACATGAACTCATCAGCAGGCCCTTGCGTGGCGTCTTTCTCCTCGCCAAATCGCCTCCAGTTAGGAAATGCAAGGCACGTCCGAATCATTCGAATGGGATCGAAATTCTGGACGACTTCCAATACATTCGTGACAGATGCGTCTGGAGACGGCGACCATCGGGCAAAAAATGCGGAAACGGAGGTGTGCTTCTCAGCCTCGAACAATCTCATGATGGAAAGAAGCCGCCTGTCTGACGCTGACATCGTTCCCCCGTAGATCCGAAGGAGCGGCTCAGCGTGCGACGGTTGACATGTGTTGGTGGGATGGAGATGGAATAGGGCATCAAGTAAACGAGTTGTTGAATCCTTTTGAGAGGGCTTTCCATCGGAGCTGCAAAGTCTGTAGAAAGACGGATGTTGGAGAACATTTTGCAAAAGCCGATTGACGACAACAGGCTAACAAAGGAAATCGAGGTGCTTGAATTACGGATAGAAACTAAAGCACTGCGAAGAAACTGACCTTCAGCGCGGTGTTATTCACTAGAATCACAGCGAGTTCAATAACGTCGGCGTCTGCAAGGCGATTTTGGATAACAATGGTTAATAGTGGTTCTACTAAATGTGCCTTGAGCTTCGGATGGCGTTTTGCAAGATGTTCTACACTCGGGATGATTAGTTAGATAATACAGACGAGTTCGGGATGCATACCAAGATTCGCTAGGGCGTCCTCGGAGTCTTCCCAGTCTGCATCCTCACTGGAAAAGTGTCGGACAGCCCACCGCAGAGCACGATCTACGAGACTAGACACCAAAGCTTCGGATCCAGTGAGCCCAAGGACCCGACGCGCAATATAAGTCGTCTCGAACGCGAGGTCCACGACAGGAATCTCTTGAATTCTCTCCTGTAGCGTAGACGAAAGTCGTGACTGCCTCGTGCCTCCAAGCTGCAACATTTGACACATACATTCGAGGCGTACGAGCCGGCTGTGGCCTGTGCGCGACCCCTGCGGTAGAAGCTGCTCGAGTAAGCTGTGCAGAACCCCATCGTTTATCTGCGACAGGTCGCCTCCTGTTAAAGCAACACAGTCCAGAAAGGCAGCGAGCGTGGAGGCAACGTGATCGATCGAGATATCATTCCACTTCTTGCCGTTCAGCCAGCTTGTGTATATGTGCGAAGACGACGTGTTGACATAGATCAACATCATGATCACTTTTGCGGTTGACTCGGTCCATATGTCTTTTTCGAGGAAGCGGGAGATAAGGTCGGGCGAAAGGGAAGCATGGCGGCTGGCTCCGACCGATCGGAGGCTCGGAACAACAGTGGAAAGAGATTGGCCACTGGATAGCATGGTTAATCCACTAATGCCATATGGAAGCTCAGACGTCAGCGCCGTGGAGGTCATCTCCTCTAGAAGATCAGATCCAGGGAGCAGAGCTTGCAAACCCAAAAGTCTTGAGACCGAAAGCTTCGATTTCGTAGGACGATGGGGATCCGTTATCGCTTGCTGGATAGCAGTGAGAATGTCTTCCAGGATCACGCAAACCGAAAATGATCTTGGTTCTGGATTAGCCTGGATGACATCGATGGCGGAGAATAGCTCTTCCGCATCCATGAACTTGACCCATGGTCTCGCGTATTTCAGCTAGCAAATACATATTTGAGAATGTCAGGAAGCCCGGGACGCATCAACAGCTTACCGCTTCGAAGTAGCCAGATTCAAGCCAAGCTTTCATTCCTTCTGCCCAGTGGGAGCTAATCGGTGATACGAGTATTTTGTCCTCCGCGTCGGTGCTACTGAAAGATACCTCGACGAGTTTTTGCAGCTCTGCAATGCAACCATCAAGAAAGCATTCCGCTATGATCGACTGTCCTGACCTTCGTGAACGCCACTGGCGAGGCCGTCGGAAACACAAAGTTCGTGGATGACGGCGGAGCCCACAACGGTGCCGACTTTCAGTCGTCGTAAATCCTCTTTGCTTAGGCGGCTGCTCGCCCCCTCCAAAATAGCAGAGAGAAGTGAGAGCAGGGCGGCCATCAAGCTCGGACGGCCCTTTGAGACGCTGATGCCACAAGTGATGAGGCATATTGCCCCCCCAATTTTCGTGCAGGTCACCGTGTGGGAATAGAGCGCGTTCAACAGTATACCGCGCAACCCCTCATCCTCGAGCCGCACATCGTTGCACTGGAAAAAGAGCCAGTCGAAGCCACCTTCGATGGAAGATCTGTTCAGTGTCGTCGATCAGTGATTGAAAGGTAAGCTGGGGGCACGGCGTACGCTTCGATGAGTAGTTCTGAGAGGCTGGAGTCCCACAGATGGCCATCAGAGGGATGCAAATGTTCGACCAGTGTCCAGAGCGCAGGCTCGTGGAAGCGGCGGACGACCGACACGATGCGGTTGATGTCAGAGGGTGAAGGGTGGACGTCCGCCAAACGAAGCCAGTCTACCAGCTCAAAGGCACCAGCGATGCGACCGTTCTCTGATGTAGCTATAGATTTTGCCAGTGGGACAGGGACAATCCATTGAGTCGTTAATTGGCCACAAAAGGGAGTCTCACTCACGGACAGGTATTTGTTCGATGCGGTCTAGAAAAGCTGCTATGGCGTTTTCGCCGTTTCCTTCGCTTCCGTGATGACGAGGCCAATCCTTGAGATGCCCAAGACATGCGCTCATTATGGACAACTCGCGTCGAATTGCAAACGCTATGCTTGGATAATCTGCGAAGAATTCACCACCAGATCCACCTTCCTCGAGTTTGTCGAGGATCGCGTGCAAGCCACCATAGCCAACATCCCCTTGCTTACTCGCAAGCTTGACCACCAGGCGCCGTACGAAGGTGAAGACGGCAAGTGTATCAGATGGCGACATCAGCCTCCCGCCCACCTTTGCCCCAGCTTGTTCGAGTACAGCCATCAGAAGCGGACTCGCGAATGCCTCCCCGTGCTGATAGGTTGATGCATTCGACAATGACAATGCATGAGATTGTAGGAGGTCCGCCATGGCTTCCATGTAACGATATGGCGTCTTCAAACAACGTTGTGCGCAGTCGTCGAGGAATGCCACCACACCGTCGACCTCGTCCGTGAGGGGCGCGCCATCTGGTGTTTCGGTGCGCTGTCCTCGCCGCACAGTGCCGGATGGCAATGCTGCAAGCCAGAGTTCAACTTCACTGGGGTCCTCCTGGAAAAGCACGCTCTCGGCGAGGACGTGTTGCAGAACCTCGCGTAACGTGGTACGCAGAGCACGGACACGAGTGATGCAAAATGTCTTGAGGAGAACATGGAGGTATGTGTGTGAAGACGACGCTATTCGTGGAATACGGTGACATCAGACGGCTGAAAAACACGAGACTTTTGAGTCAAGGATCGATCACTTACCGACCTTCCCAGCCCAGGTGAACTGGTCGCTTCCGCTTAGCAGACGTAGAACATGTAGCTGCTTTACGCTCTGCAATGGCGACAGTCGTTGATCGTGGTCCCTTCCACCATCCGAAACAGCAGGATGTTCGCCAGAGAGTGAAGCCAATGATCCCTCTACCAAGTTCAGGACCAACTTGCCGACTTCGAATCTCGCCTCAGCGACCACGTCCGGCAAGCACTCTTGGTACAACCACAGAAGCCTCTGAGAACTCTCGCTTAAGAGAGCATTCTTGGTCGCGCTCGGAGAGCTCCCCGCGCTCAGATTTTGCTGCGAAAACGCGACGATGACTTGAAACTCGGGTACGCGCCGTCTTGCCTCCTTTTCGACTTCCTTCCGACGTCGACTCCATTGACCCTCGCCCTCCTCCTCTTCAAGCGCCGCCTCCACCGTCTTGAACAAGCGTACTACCTCAGCAAGCTTTCGCAGGCATTTGACGAGGACAAGTGCTGTGCAATGCTGAACAAGCCCTGCTGAACCTGCCTGCAAACCCTTCGAAAGGTGTGCCTTTATACCTACTGGGGGGAGCACATTCGCCATTATCGAAGAGAGCGGCGGAGGTGTAGGGTTGTACAGCTCGGTACTACCGGGTATAAGGAACGACGAAGTTGGGACCGCTTGCGAGAGCACTTGCCCTGCGAATGTGATATTGGCGATCCATTTAGACGAAAGTCGTGGTTCGAGGGTGAGCGCAGCTCCGGCCCAGTATCTGATGGATATTAGTTAATTCCAGTCGTCCTACAGGTCTGTGCTACGGACGAACCCGGAAACGAGTTCAGGACATGCCGTCATGATTTTCAGAGCAAGCTCCTGTTGCCGAGCGTCCTCGTTTACCCCGAGCGTTCGTAGAACGTTTGCTAATATCTTGTTATACACTCTCCCTGTAAATCCACCCTTTTGTCGTGTAACTTCGGCGTCTTCTTCATCGATGACGCTCCCGTCGTCCGTTTCTCGAGGATACCAGCCGCGATCTTTGAAGCAGATGCCTTGTCCCGGTCGCGTGCATATAGCAAGGAGGAAATGATGCACGACGTCCGCTGGGACGTGCTCGCCTCCCTGTTTTTCGGGAACGGCGCGGTCGTATAATTTCAAAAGCTTTTGGCTTTTCAGCCATCGCTTTCAAACGCGCACTCCAAGAAACATACTCACGTGCGAGATCGTCACTTCGTTGAAAATTCCTACTTTGATGGTCCTTTTGATTTTTGGGTCTGACCAGATGCCTTCCCAACAGACTTGAAGAACTTTTTGGATGACTGAGTAGTGATCCTGGATGAGACCTCTGAAAACGCTCATGAAGGTGTCGCGTCGATGTTCCAAGAATGCCGCCTTGAGTACTGACGGCGTGTCTTGGTCGATGAAAGATAGGATGAATAAGATGTAGTATGTCCGGATGTCTGGTCCAAGTTAAGTAGGAGAACGATATAACGGACAGGTTGGCCTACCTGGCCGAACGAGCATATCATCGCCCTCACCATCCTTGCCTTTTCGACGCATGTGAAGTAGCTTTGGCAAAGTCTACAGCCATGATCAGAAGTCAATTACGAATATCCAGGGGGTTGACGCACTTTATTGTCCCAAGTAAAAGCCTCGAAGACTGCCTTGCGTTCACGCCCGCTACCAAAGATGGATATCGCGTGGAACAATTTGAGCGTGGAGAGTATGAGCTCGTTGTGAGTTCCACTGAGGTAGGAATTTAACCGTCGTAACCACTGCGGAGAAAGGAGCGCCTTGATGATGGGGACGCCGTGTACGTGGTACGGGAAGTGGGAAGAGAGCAGAGAGAGAATCGAGGAGAGAAGGGAGATCACAATGGCCTGTGTGGAGACCTGGACAGTATCAACTCGAGCAAGCATCCTTGACGATGTGTGGCCTCGTACCTGGTTCATCCCATCCCACACGTTGAACAAGTCCTGAGCACCTGGTGAGCTCTCCAACCATCCTTCTACGAGGGTTAGACGGTCATCTTGTGGAGCTACTGTCTCGCCAGATTTCAGTGACAATCGGGCGCGCAACGCGGACAGAGCTGCTGGAATATTAGGGAATCATTTGTGACTGGTATTAGGTTGCCTGCGAACCTTTGGGGAGAACATTTGGATCTTGGGTGCGAAAAGCCTGAGTAATATCATGGGTGTTTGCGAAAGTGAATTGATCGTGACCCTGCGAAACGGATTGATCAAACTTGGCTCGCTTTCGTGGCCGATCGAATGTAGTTTGAGGCATTCGTGTTTTCAACCGTAGTCTAGGAATGCGGACGGAGACAGAGAGTTTTCAGCAGATGATGCTTCGTTTTCAAGGCGATAATAATGTTCTCCTCGTGTGTAGTATATGCATAGATCGGCGTTTACCCCCAGTCACTGTTGCTAAAATTTCCGAAGCGGTTGTTTGGATCTAAAGCCTTTGCCAAACACTGGAATGAAGCGCAGGAAGGCACGCACGTAAGCTTGCTGACATGATGGCAGTACACGTGCGAAACGTTTCCCCACACGCAACTTTTCCGATTTGTCGATTGAGCATCCGAGTCCACAGGCACCCACAGCTGATCACAGGCCGCTTCCTGCAAACTTGACGGGCGCATCATTACAGATGCCAATTGGTATTATCTTTCCTTTTCATTTCTAGTCTGTTCGTATCGCGATCTGGTATCCGTCTGACTCGGATGTTAATGACTGTCGATTCAATTCTTTCCCCGATACACTGAGTTGAAGTTCGTGTCCTGCTGCGGAGTAAGTCCCGGGGTTGGGGCTCCCTGCTGACATTCCGTTGATCTCGCAACGGTGTTGGGGTGCCGTCCCCGCTGTAAGCAGCAGCAGCCGCAGGGCTTCACAAGCCATGACCGACTTGACACGACCCAAGCAAATGTAATGAAGACATTGTAAGTGCCGGCACGAGCTCAAGTTATTCGAGTCTGACGCAGAGTCAATGACTCCACGGGCGGATATGCGGCGCCGTGGGCCCCCCCTATTTTTCCACAGTACCTGCCGGCCGATCTCTGACGCAAACAAAGAACACGCAAAGTGTATCAGGTTGTCAGTGATCGATGCCGCAGCTTCGCAAACCCTAAATACCCGATCTCCCAACATAATGACGCTGAGTCGTATAAAACGGTATGGGAAGGAGCACAAATACCATAGCAATCACTCCTAGCAGCTGTCACAATGTCCTCCCTCACAATGGACGCACTCCCATCAGGCGCCACTGACGCATTGAACAAAGTTTTAGCCTCTGCTCGCCCAGCTCACGCCCTCGACGCAGCCGCCGCATTGGCTGCGCTATGGACATTCGTGAAGCTTTATCGTGCAGCCCGAAGGCGACTACGAACCACCCGGCTCCGGGGGCCTTCTAGCCCCAGTTTTGTCTACGGTGTCGGAAAGGAGCTTATGGAGTCTGACGACGCAGGAGCCATGTACGAAACTTGGGCCGAGGAATATGGTGTTGTGTACCAGGTGCCGTCGACGCTAGGGAAAACAAGGATTGTTTTGTGCGATCCAAAGGCTATCGCACATTTCTATGCAAGAGAGACGTGGACATACATCCAGACCCCTGTGACGAAGGCAGCTCTCGAACACGGGGTGAGGATTTTGTGCTTGCGTTAGCGAACCTTGCCCCTGACCTTTTTCTGCATCCTTGAATATAGTTTGGCAGAGGCCTTTTGTGGTCACACGGTGAAAGCCATAGGAGGTATGTCCGTAAATTCAAGTATTACCGAGTGGGTATATTGAAATGAAATACAGACAACGCAAGTCGTTGACCCCAGCGTTCAGCAACGCTGCGATTCGAAGGCTGACATCGGTATTCTACGACTCTGCGTACAAGGTATGTTACGCCACTGTCTGATAGCTACCAATTGCGTATGCATCCACATCTATTAGGCGAAGGGGGTTTGGGACGCTCTCATCGAGTCTAGCGGCAACGACAGTACGATCATCGACGTCCAAAACTGGTGAGCTTCATTTGAGATTCATCTCTACAGTACCGAGCCACTGAGTCACATCATGAATTGATTCACAGGATGAACCACATCTCGTAAGTTCTATGTTTTACCTGCCCTTCTCAATGGCAATTAATTCGATCATTCCCCTGGCAGACTCGATACCATCGGCCTCGCTGGCTTTTCCCACGATTTTGGTTCACTTGATGGTAAACCCGCATCGGTCACCGAAATCTTCGACACCTTCGGTTCCTCCCCGCGCTCCTCGACGCTCAACATTGGCGCCACTCTCTTGGCACAGGCCTTCCCATTCCTCGTCAGGATCCCCACTGCACGCACAAAGCTCATTGGGAAGCTTAATAATGCGATGGGGGACATTTCGAACATCTTGCTGGAGAGAACGAGGAAAGAGGTGGAGATTGGCGTGACCAGCGAGAAGGAGGACAAATCCATTATTGGACTGTTGAGTGCGTCGCGTTTGATTTCTTGACCAAGTATGTGTCTGAATTAATTCGACAGTCAAGGGGGAGAGTTCGGATGGAGAACTTCATCTCTCTCAGGAAGAGATTATGGCTCAGGTAATCTAAATTGTTGTGTTGCATAGAAAGGTCTAAAGTCACAATCTCGTAGATGAAAGTATTGCTTCTTGCTGGTTACGAGACGACCTCAAGTACGTGATTTCTTCGATCGTCACGCATCGACTTCATTACTCACTTCTGCTCTAGTTAGCTTGACGGTTAATACATCTCCACCTTGTTTCTCGTATTTGTCTCACTTAATGCGTTCCGTCAGTGGGCTCTGATCGAGTTGTCACAAAACCCCGATGTTCAAACAAAACTACGCAACGAGCTTCTCGAGCACGGTACGGACCCAACGTACGACCAGCTTTCTAGCAATCTTCCATACCTGGATGCTGTCGTGCACGAAATCCTTCGTATTCACCCTCCCGTCCCCGAGTTTACACGCATCGTACGTCCTCTGACGCATGGTATTCCCGGCTGTTGACTTAACCCTTGCTCGAACCACTCGTAGGCCCTCGAAGACGATGTCATACCGCTGTCCGAGCCTGTTCGCACAAAGTCTGGTAAGCTGGTAGACAGCCTTTCCATCGCCAAAGGGACTCTCCTGGCCATCTCCATTCCGTCCATCAACCGCTCAACGGCGATATGGGGACCGGACGCTAAAGTGTTCAGGCCGAGTCGATGGCTCGAGGACGAAACCGGCCAGGATGGTATCCCAACCAAGGCGAAGGAGGTCCAGGGACACCGTCATCTGTTGACCTTCGTCGATGGACCTAGAACATGCCTTGGGAAAAGCTTCGCGGTGGCTGAGTTCAAGGTGCGTGTTCAGTACTCCAACACAAGGAGCTCGTAAACTGGGGCTAACGAACACGTCATAATTAGACTGTCTTGTCCGTGCTCGTGAAGAACTTCGTGTTTGAGATGCGGGATGGGCCCGAGACGAAGCTCGAGATGGGAAGAGGAGTGCTGCCCCGGCCTAAGGTTGTTGGTGAGGTTGGATGCAAAATGCCATTGCGTGTGAGGCGTTTTGAGGGCTGAGGATCGAGTAGTTGTGACGGACCATTTCTTCTGTTGGACTCTTTTGTATGTATCCCCGTGTTTTCTTCCATGAACTTCGATCAGGGGCACTGGGCAATGTTCCTGCAGAGCGCGGGATAAGTTATTTATGGCTCCATTGCACCGCGTTGTTGGCCGGGCTTCACTGGAGTAACCATCCGTGCAGACCCCACGAGTGCCACGGGCACAGATATCGAATTGCGAGTGCATCGCTACCTAACTATACTATATCTCTACTTGGTCTAGTGACCAGCCTGTCAACGAGGCAAACCGTCGGTAGACGGTCAATTGCCGGAACTCGCTCACTGTCTGATCAATTATTAGATGTTGCAGAGATGTCCCCGGTGGTGTGGTTCGGCGAGCCAAGAGTGTCGGAATTGTAGTCCATGCTGAAACGAAAGGATGAGGCCTTCGGGAACAGAGGCTCGCTGAAGTATGAGTCGACGGGCTGATTACCCTCGCGAAACAGGGCAGTGCAAATACGAAATTGGTAATTGGCAACAAGTGGTGGTAAATAAAAGACAGAACACCATTGGAACGTAAGTTGCAGCGGAACGCACTGCGAGACTTCGTCGAGGACCTAGGCAAGGACTTATCCATTCGATCACTAACTTATCAGCGTGGCGCGTGCTCCTAAACAAGTCCAAAAGAGGGTCATCGGTCACGTTATTTATCGCATGAGCGCCCGGCTCAGCGCCGATGTGGATTAGCAATTGTCATCCACGATCTACATCGACGAGGACGAGGACGGGAACGTCAACGAGCATCTGGGTCCTGGATACTCATTGTGATGCCACCGAGGTTGAACAAACGCCAACAACGAGAGCAAGAAGAGCTCCTCGCACTCGCTGATAGGAAACCATCGCCTGTGAGCCCTAATCCCCATGAATCTAGCGAGGAGGAAGTGGTAGCTGCGCCTGCAAAGTCTGGATTTGCAGCGGTAAGCAACCTTCTGGAGAACTCTTTGATGTTCATGAGATCGTGACGATGAACGCCAGCTTTTCACGCCAGAGGATGAACCCGACGTACCAGAAACCGAGGAGGATGACACCGCCAAACCAATGAAATCTCGCAAAGTATGTTTTTTTTGTTCTTCGGAATTGCTGGCATTAGATCGTCTATCGTTAGGCAAAGAAAAAGAAGAGAAAAGCGGCATCTGCACGCGATGATTCACCTGCAGACAGTCCGCCGCCATCCAAACCTGCTGTCCGTGCTCAGCCCTCGGCACTGGCCTCAAAGAAAGGTAAAGGTAAAGACAAGAAGAAAGACGATCTGGACGATCTGGACAAAGCCCTCGCCGAGCTTTCCGTCAAGTACGCTCGTTCTCTTCCCCAGGATACCCAGATCTCACAGAACACCCAGATACCCCGACCTCCAACAGCTCGCTTCAGGCTCTTCCACCGACACCCGCTCAACAACGCTCTCCGCCCTCCTTTCCGTCTCCGTCAACCACCTCGATGCAGAATTGGAACTCAAGAAATTCTTCGGTTCAAAAGCCGTCTCAGCAGCCCAATCCGCCACCGCATCGTCCCCCGCAAACAAGAAGCGCCGAGGAGTCCAGCCCCAGACACAACGTTCCCAGCTGACGCGTCCCCAGCAATCATGGGGGATGATAAAGCAGCGCGAGGGCCTTTCGTCGAGGGCATTGACTGAAGAGGAGGTGGCGAAGAAAGTGAACAAGGGGCCTGCCGGAGCTGGGAAGTGGTGGACTGTGGAGTATAGCAAGCGTTATAAGGGTGTGACGAAGACGTTCATGCAAGCTGTTATGACCGGAGGTACGTGCATACGTGTGTGTGATGATGTTGTGTCTCATGGCTTGTCGTAGATCCTGAGACTCTGTGGGGAGTGCTGCAGAGGATGCCCTGGCACGCTGACACACTCTTACAGCTCGCAGAAGTGTACCGGCACCGCGAAGGTCAGTTTTACAGCGCATACACGCATCTTCCTCACTCACACTCACCACCGCAGAGTACAGTTCAGCAATTGATTACGTCTCACGAGCTCTCTACGCTTACGAACGTGCCTTCCTTGGCGCCTTCAGCTTCACGAGTGGAACCAACAGACTCGACTTTGACCGCGTTGAGAACCGACCGTTCTTTCTCGCCGTTCACCGACAAGTCATGTGGGCCCTCTTCTACTCCTCTTCCCCCAATCCACCCTTATTGACTAATTGAACCAGAGACTTGCAGCGCCGCGGCTGTCCGCGAACAGCCTTCGAACATGCCCGCCTCCTCCTCTCCCTAGATCCCCTCACCGACCCACACGGCGTCCTCCTCCATCTTGACTACCTCTCCGTGAAAGCCGGCATGGGTGATTGGTTACTGGACGTGTGGAATGTATATCAGGGTGGGAAAGTGGAGGAAACGGAGGGGTGCATGGATCCGAGCGTCTTGCCGGGGTGGGCGTATGCGAGAGCGTTGCTATTGAGGGGAAAGGAGAAGGAGAGGAGGGATCGAGGGGAGGTTAGTCATTGGCTGTTTATTGGACTCCTGGAAGGTCTTGCTGACATAATTGTGATCGTAGGATGTAGAAGAAGAGAGCACGGAAGCGCTCAGACAGGCCATACTCACGTTCCCGTCTGTGATTCCTCTTCTTGCTGATAAATGCGATATATCGCTACCTACAGAGGTAAGATCGCATAAAGCGTTCCGAATCCGGACGGACGGAAGGTAATATCGCTTGTACACATTGTTTCTTGCTTTAGCTCACCGTCGATCTTTAGTGGTCTGTCACAGGCCGAAAGCGCTCTGCACCTCCTCTCCCATCTCTACGTCCAACGTTCCTCGCCTCTCTGGAAATCCACCCCCATCAGTACCTGGCTCTCGCGCACAACAGCCTCCCTCCTTCCGCTACTATCCACTACCAGTCAGTCACCCACCCGCACACGCTTCCTCAAAGCCTTCACCTCCCCCACCCTACTGCACTCTATCTATAGACACGTTCTCGTCCTCGACGCAACCCACGCCCAACCCCAGAACCGCACTCTCACAGCCTTCATACCCACCTCCATCACCCTCGGCGGACGCACCCAGCTCGCCTGCGATCCTCTCCCCCCACCGACAGCCCTATCGATCTACGACGCCACCTTCTTCGCCAACTCCGAAGACCCCTTCGCTCCGAGCACCAACCCCCGCCGGCGCCGAACCCAAGCAGACGAGCGGCTCCTCGCGCAGTTAATCCCCGACGCTGCCACGAGGAACCAGATCATCGCGTTCTTTGATCAGAACCCCGGGATTGCGGCGCAGGTTCCAGGGGGGGTTGTAGAGTTTGTGAGGATGATGGGGGAGATGCCGGAGGATGCGTTGGAGGATTTGATGCTTGGGGCTGCTATGATGCGTGAGGGAGGCGGGGGGATGGGAGGAATTGGGGTACAGCCGGGGTTGGCGGATAGGGGGATCATGCCTGGGGATATGCTTGATGAGGAGATTGAGGTTTTCTTTGAGCCTGAGG
>KN839908.1:16862-42386 GCA_000827185.1 Hydnomerulius pinastri MD-312 | reverse complement strand
CCAAAGAGCGTGAACCCTGTCCCAGCAACGAAAGCAACAGCAGCTGTAAGAGTACGCCCCCGCATAGAGGGCGCATGAGCAGCAATCTCTTCGTCACTAATTCCATGCTCATGAAACTCGATTTCTTCACGGTGAGCTTTCTCGTCAAAGGAGGAGTGCTGCTTCTCCGTAGGCGTTGCTGATGTGGACGTTGGTGTAGACATGAAATCTGAAGGCGAAACAAAGCCTGTGAAAAGCAATAGAAGCTGTAACAGAAAGAGCTTATATACGATGGTATTCCTCCTGTATATGGCACCGGCGTTCTGGGATCACGAGGCATGACAGAAGCAGTAGCCCAGGTCTGCTGATGAGGGGGTTTGTGAGCTGTTTGTGGCACAAAGGAACCATTAGAGACAGGGCTACTAACACTCGCGCTTCTCGGCATGGAGCCGGGAACGGGGATCACGGTACGATGAATTTCGGTGTCTGCGCTGCAGACAACCAGCGCGGTGAGTACCACGAGTGGGGCAGTATGACGGCTATGACGGTGAGGTGAGTGTACGTACCATGTTCCACATTTAGTAGGGTGTGGGGCCCCGCAAGCTTCTTGTAGGTCAAGCCGGGACTCCAGCTATCCTTCTTGCCGTCCTACCGGCGTGAACTTGGTAGAGCGTTGTGGCCCGGTGACATGAGTGCCTAAAATAACTGGAAACCGCTTACCATTCAGGTAATAAGGAGAGCTGCCTTTTCAGATCTTGCAAACTAGTTGATTAGTCGGGTGTGCCGCCAGTCTGAACGCCAGTGGCGAGAACTAGACATCCGTTAGCCAGCGAGACTCACGAGGCTTCGTAGCTTTTGATGTTCTGAGCGGAAATTAATGAAATCAACTCTCCAAGCGATAAAAACAACAAGCCTTGATGGCGAAGAAGCCATTCAGAGAAAAGTCTGTGCGTATGACTTACTTGACCTATTTTTTGATATGAGCAGACATCGGATTTCTCACACAGGCTCGGAGATCTGACGAGACATCCAGCTAGACCCTCGTAAGCTGGAGCCGCGTCATGGTCGTTATCTTTATGGTTGTAATACATATGATATTCGAATGGAAGGCGGAGTGCCTATACTCGTGGGTTCGCCTAGTGCAGTTCGTACAGATAACGCTAGGATGAAGTCCATGAGCCCTACTATCTCGGTAGTGGTGAGGAATTGAGACTCGTACCTTAGCTTCACCGGCCCCCAGCAACATTGGTGGCGCCGACACCTGGGTACTATGCCCAATTTCATGAGATGGGTGACGGGCCCATCATCATCATGCCATGCATCATCTCCTAAGAGGAGGGAGTCCAACGGTACCTGCATGGTTGTTGTTGTTGTTGTTGGCGACAAAGGCAGCGACAGAATCAGCAATGGGCTGGGGTTGGTTTCAATATCTGAGCTGCCAGGTGTCGCTTGTCCTCTTGAAAGAGGAGCAAATTTTGGTTCTCGTCGTCTATGATGGAGACGTCCGTCGTGTCATCACCGCTGCAGACCATCGATCGACGCTTCGACAGGCTTGAGTCGTCCAGAACGACACAAGGGAGAGATGACCTTGGGAAATCAGGACCCGGAGAACGTCCATTCGCTGTTGGGCTTTGCGGAGCGAGCAATTCAACGGCCATCGCCCTCGCTATAATCCTATCAAATTATCACGGTACCGATAAGCGTCCACCTCTTCGACTCTCCCAACTTACATTATGACGAATATAACCTTTGAAGTTTGAGACAGATGATGTTCCAAAGTTTCCCGATTTTTCCCATAGCCCTATGCCTGGCAGTCGGCCCCGGTTGGACGACGTCGACCCACAAAGAGTACAATGTGACATTGTCAAGCGACTTAGACGCTGGACGTGCTAGTGGTCTCATGATCAGGCTAACCGAACAGCCCTGAAAAGGCTTCCACGCCTTCCTTGAGTCTACCACATGCACTGGCACTGCTATCTTGACGCCTCACTCGCCACTGTGACCAATGACAGGATGTTGTTCCCGGTTCAATTCGAGTATGAGCAAGCAATGGACACGCCAGTGTATCGGCATCCTCACACACCAGTTAATCACATAATCGACTAGCATCACCGAGGTCAAGTTACGTTTTTGCGATGGCAACGCCAAAGCGCTAAAATTCAGACCTTGATCAAGCCTCTTGGTACTTCCGGCTGGAGTGGACCCATCTTGATAGCGTTCATGTCGATGGCGGCCGATCTCGTCGTCGGGTAGGAGACCATGAATGCGCGTTTTCGCAGATGGACGCCCGAGGAACTCGGTTCTTCAGGTGAGCTGTCACTTGCTTGTTCCTTTGACCCAGCTTTCTTACGCGGACGTATCTAGTTAAAACTCATTGCAGCGAGAGCAGCTGTGAACCTTGTATTATAACATCTCATCTCATCAGATACCTGGGTCTCGGCGTTCTCCGTCGATGCTCGTTGCAACCCGGCATAGTTCCTTTATTCAAGTAGTTGTCGGAGTCTGGCGAACCGCGGAGTCATCGATGAGTCTACCGCCACAACAACTACCTGTCGAAACGCGACAAGTGCTGACCTATGCTCCTAACTCACAATTCACCTTCTTAGTGGTGAATTTTGAAGCGCATTGTTACCCTTCTCACAAGACGATGGCATGTGGTCTTGATCTCCATTCCTCAATCGCCGCCCTCCATTTCGCAATCAGCAAGTGAACCTGACTCCTCGATGGACCCACTGATCCTACATGCCATCATCTTCCTGAAACAAGTAGCTCGGCTTCTTTTGGCACACTAACGTCGGCACTTTTCGACGTGTTACCAGGTTTAGCAGGAGAATAGCCATCGCTCGAATCATACCGCCAAAGAAGCTTCAAGTGGCGTAGTTCATTTCCTCGTTCGAGAGCGTCAGATGCGTGTCGACGAGGGAAATACAAGACATGCCGTAACTTTCATAGGTCGTTAGATTTCATAACCAACAACCTTTTCACTTGTGACCCGACCGCCCTGAGAGGAAGCACCATTTCCTCCATCCCCACCTTTTAACTGGCAGGTACTACCCGCATATTAAGCCCTGGGGACGCCAACTGCTCTCATCGGGAACCTGTACCTGGTACAAGGTGCCGTAATCCCTCTGATTGCGGCACGGCTTTGACTTTTCTCGAAGCAATGAACACGAGGCCATATAATAATTTGGCTTTTCCTCAGCCAACGAGGTTGATCTTGTCTCATTAGCCGCTTTTTCTTTGATCCTATCAGCTACTGCCAATGTGACGGTTGGCATCCCTTTCACTCCTTGTTCAGGTGATTGTATGATTGCGGTGCTCCCCTCGAGGGATATAAAGTGCCCTCGGATTTTCAAGAATTCGACAGAATCACAACATCCCCCTCAAAAGACAAAAAAGCAGAAATGTCATATTTCGACAGACGAACCAGCAGCCGAGACGATCGTCCCTCTCGTTCGACTTCGCACCAGCCGTCTGGGCACGAACGACTCGGGCTTTCACCACCGTTCGCCCCTCTCCAGCCTCCCGCGCAGCCCAACCATGGTCAGCAGCAACAACAAGGCTCCCTTCACCAAGCTCCCATGGGGCGCGGCGGCGGAGGCCACATTCCCCCTCCGCCCGGACACACCCGGGGAAGCCCCGTATTCCATTGCCCGCGCTGTAGACACCAATTCCGGTCCCAGGCAGAATTGGACCAGCACTCGCTCGTCTGCGCAGCAGCGGCCCTCGTTACCGGGATGTTTTCCCCGTATTCATATCCCCACCAGCCGCATTCTCATGCGCCTCGTGCACCACCGCTTAACCCCAACGCTCACCATCAGAACGCAGGCCAGCAGTCCCCTGGGCAGCCACAGGGCCAGGCCCAAGGGTCTTCGTTCGGTGCATTGTTCGGTGGGACGAGTAACAGCGCCCCTCATGCCCATACGGGGCAAGCGGGTCGAGGACAAGGTGGACATGGAACTTCTTCTCATCAACAGCACCAACATGCTCCTTCTGACCGAAGCGGCACAGCACAGCACCGGAAACATCATCGTTGATGATCTGCGCTGTCTGTCGTGCTGTTCGGCGCTTCGTATCGTTGTCAAGGACGTCACAGCTCTTCGTAGTGCGTTCTCGTCGCCGTCCACTCTCTTTATGGTTCATGCCTTGCTTTCTTGTGTATTACGTGGTAATTGTCTCTCACTAGATCTGTAGATTTCGATCCGTTGTAGATCTATATGTAGATGATACTTACTGTAGCGCTTTCGTCATGTATCTATACTTGCATGTTTTGTTTTTGGAATACTTATCAGTTCTCTATGCCTAAATAACGTCCTGAGAATGCGACGTCCTGAGATTGCGGCTCCGAGCAGTGCAATCAATTGACCTGTATGATACGCCACTGATCATATGAGTATTGCTTGAGACCAAAGCCAGCACCACAGATCGTCTAATCTAACAGTGGCTATGTAAACTAGCGCTGCCTACATCAGGACAACGTAGGAATGCATACACGTGTAGCTTTACAAAGTTGTACGTATAAGAAGACAAGAGTACTCTGGCTATGTATACAGCATGAACACGGGCATCAAGAAAGTACACATGCCGCAAGGAGTATCTGAGGATGTCAAAATGTCCTCGCAGCAGTGACAACGGAAAGGATGGGAGCATGGGTCGAAAAGGAGCGGAAGGGTATCACGACAATACAAAACGTCCGATCTACGCACGACGATTCGGAAAATACGAGCGTCCGTCCATCAAGCGCCGATCAAGCGGAGTTCACAAGTAAGCCAAGTGCGCGGGTATCAAAGTCAGGTATACCAAGAAATGCGGATCATCACTCAAGTGAGATGTGATGATGGAGACGACAGCTCGAAGATCAAAGAAAGAGGATCATGAGCCGCTGATTTAAACGCTCGGAGCCAGCCCCTGATGTTTTTCGGGTTGCATCTCCTCCGAGCTGCGCGGACTAGCGAAACCGTCGAGTCCTGTGAGCCCGAGACCCATGACGGCCGAGAGTCCCGTTTGGTCCGTTGCGCGCTCGCGGTCGCTGGGCTCATTCCGGCCCCGCTCGGCTCGCCGTGTACGTTCGCGTCCGCGGGAGCTGCGCATTGTCTCGCGGCCCCTTTCTTCTCTGTCTCTGTCTCGTTCCCTTTCCTGCTCCCTCTCTCTCGCGCGTTCCCTCTCCCGCTCATCCCGCTCCCCCGCACCAGCACCGTTTCCAGGTCCGGCTCCCACGGCGCCCCTCCTCCTCTCAACATCCTCCCTGACCCTCCCATAATTATGCAGTGTCTTCACGATCGCTCCGAAATAAATCAATCCCAGCAAGAAGAGGCTCGATACTGCTATCCTGGGACCCAGTTCGGCGGATGGGCCGAGCGGGGCCGGGGAAGCGGGGTCGGTTGTGGAGCCAGAACGCCAGACGAAGGAGAGGATGGCTGTTATGAAGAAGATCATTGACCTGGGAAGGGGGGTAAGTAATGGAAGGTTTATGAGTGTTTCGTATGGCCTGGAGAGAGGACATGGACGTACCAAGCAAGCCAGATGGCAGGCATAGCCAACAACACCCAAATATTCCAGAGGATAAACGTGGTCGTTCTCCCCGCTTCCTGTATTCCGCCACGGAATTTAGCACCCGCTCGTCAGTTGGAACGGAAGTAAATAAAAAAATCAGGAGAAAAGCTCACCTCGGCCCACCTCGTCGCCTTATACATACTCCTCATAGTCCCAAACCTCACAATGTACACACACCCGTACAACAAACTCATCAGCGCACACGTCAGCGAAAGGAGCGCCGCAGTCCTCGTGACCGGATCACCCGCCATCTCCTGGTTCTGGAACATAGAAAGAATAGCCCTGCCGTCATTTCCAGTACAGTGAACCTTCGCAACACACGGGAAAGCAAGAGAGGTGGATACTGACGAGAGGAGTAGTGCGGAGACGAGATTGAGCGTCTTCCACTCGCGGAGGAGGGAATCGATGAATGCTTCCCAGGAATGTTTGAAGCGGACTAATGCGGGGGGCACGTTTGCCGTTGTCCATTCTTCGGGGAAGGGGAGGAGGGGGCCCGGGTGGAAGTGGGCGCCTGGGGGTAGAGGGCTTGAAGTACGTGGGCGCTGTTGTTGTTGTTGTTGGCGAGAACCGAAGTAACATTCGATCATACGGTCTAGGTCGGGTTTACCTAGCTGAGCGTCTTCGTACACCCTTGCGATCCTCGAAAAATACAGCGAAGGGAGGCGGAGTAAGAGGTGGAGGTATATCTGTCGAGGCAGCGTGTCGATGATGAAATAGCGGGAGTCGCGGAGGAAGGAAAGGACGCGGTCTTTGGGGCTGCAACTCAGAGGAGGGAGGCAGCAGAACGGACCGTCGTCGCAGCTGGGGTCGAAGGGGAGGTGGTTGTTTTCTAGGTCGGGGCTGTGGAAGGAGAACCGGCGGAAACGGGTGCGGAGCTGGAAGGGGTCAACAGGAACGAACGGCTCCTCGCGAGAGTGGGTGCGGTGGAAAGCTGACCAGTTGAAGATGCGCATTGGGGAAGCCGCGCGGGAGTGGGGAGCAGAGTTGGATATCGGGGAGTCGTAGCTTGCTTTCCGCGAGGAGCTGACGCCTCCCATGCGAGCGACAGAAGGGGGTCGTGGGGGATCACTCGAGTGGGGTATTGTCGCCATTGTAGAGTCAATCCCTCGAGGTGAAGCGGTGGTTGCATCCCGGAGGAGAGGATGAACATGGACATTGGCACGTGGACTGTGATTTGGAGTGGGGGAAAAACTGCGGCTCCCCTCAAACGAGACGCGCTGGTGGGGACTGTTCTTGCCTACAGATCCCTCTGACGTTGTCGCTCTAAGCGCGTCGTGATCAGATGGTGAAGGGAATGGCCGAACGCCTAGTAGGCTCTGTAACGAGGGAGCAGAGGGGGAGGTGGGGATTGCGTTGCGCTCAGCTCGGTTCGCGCGATTTCGGCCACTCGGAGATGGTGCTTCGCCAGGAAGGGCGGATAACTTATCCGAACTTGTACCCTCTGAGTTCTCGCTGGACTCGGACGCTGTAAAACCATGTCGGTATCAGCAAAACGAGGCTAGCGTGCATCGTGACATACCACGAGGATCGCCATGCTGCGCAGTGGGAAAAGGAAAAGTGTGACTGCTCGCTGGCTGGGGTAGAGGTACATCCGAGTGCTGAGGTGAATCAGAGAGCGGTGGTGAATTGTTCATTTAATTAGATGGAAGGGTCGTTAAAATGGTCGTGGAGAATGGTCGTAAATACGTCGTGATGGTATGGAGATAAAAGGGTGAAGTCACTTGATACCGCGGTGTGCTTAAATATGGCGAAGCCCTCCCTTCCATTGCCGTAAACTGGCACCGTGTGCTGGCTGCTTGGTTCCCCACAACGCCGCTGGGATGACAAGGATAGGCTTCATTCACCACGCCTGCCAAATTGGGGATGCTTTGGTCAGCCAATGAGTCTAGTCACGCCATGACAGTGTCACGCTGAGTCACGGTTCCGCAAAATGCCGCTCTGGCGCCAAGTGCTGAATTGCGAGTTGCAAGTTGGCGAAAAAGTTGAGCAAAGACGACGAAAAACGAGCACTTCTTGCCTTGGAACTTCCACCATCTCTGCAAATCAGCTCACCGAAACTTGACTTTTCTGTTTGTTTTTTCCGCTCATTTTTCTGCCAAAATTTCAAGATTTCGACGGGTACATGTTCAGCTCTCCTGTTTTACAGAAATCCGCGGGGATCTTGCGGTGCAATGGGAGAGGGATGGGTGGAGTTTGCCCTGGAGGGGAGGGGGGGAAACGGCGAGGCATCGATTCGGAGGAGTAGGAACAGCATGCGCCATCAGAAACAAACAAAGGTAAACAGAATACATCGCCACTCGCAAACAAAGGTCGTTACAAGTCTTGTCAGTGTTTCTAACAGCGTTCAGCGCAAAAGTAATGAGATACTAACCTGACATTTTACTTTTTATTTTATTCAGGTATCAACTACCGATCAGTAGTAATTGATATCACAGCGTATATCATTTACAGTAAAAAGTCGCTTTCTGTCGGCTTTTTCTGCTCAAACTTTGGTTTATGCAACATCCGGACTCGAATATCCTTCCACCGCACTTCATTTCTACCGACATCAGCCACATATTCGACACAGACATCTCCCAGCCTCCCAAACAGGAATCTCCACCCGAACGTCTCACTATAAAACTCCCTCCAATGACCACAGATGTCCCCCTACGTCGCTCAGGTCGCGGTCGGACAGGCTCTGTCATGAATAGTCCCCCTTCTGGCTCAGAATACCATGAAAGCGAAAGGTCAGTGATGGACGAAGACCCCCCTCCACCTGAGCCAGAGGAAGAGCCAGAGGAGCAGCCAGTCTTCACTAGATCTCAGAGGGGTCGCAAGGTCAAGAAAAGTAATTACAGGGAGTCTGCGAGCGAAGATGACGTACATGGCATATTCAACGACGATGAAGATCATGTTGTCAATGGGAAAGTAGAGCCGGATCCCGATGACGAAGACGATGCACAACCTCGGAGGTTGACGCGCTCTCGTGGGGTATCGAGGCCGAACACCTTGAGCGGATTCATTGCTAGCGATGATGACATGCCGACTCGTTATGGCCTTCGCAATAGACGCAAACCGCCCCCACCGACAACTTCTAGTGGACGCGTCACCCGTCAGCCGAACCGATTCATTCCAAACGCCACTAGCCAACCCCGACGTCCCGCTCGCGCCAGAAGCCGTGCCGCCGTTGAGAACGACGATGGTTATGTTGACGATGGATCGGATGGATCAGAAGACGCCGACGGCTCGCTTGATGATGCCCCACGCACGTCATCAGACCTCGAGGCGGACGCTGACGCGGAGGGCGAACCTGACCTTGACGGCGAGGGAGAACCCGATCCCGAAGTAGAAGGAGATGGCAGACCCTACGCGCTCAGACAACGAACCAAAATAAACTATGCCATTCCCCCGCCCCTTGAAGAGATCAAACCACCTCCTAAGCCTCGACCAACAGGGGGCCGCGGCGGTGGACGTAATAACAAACGCGGGCCTGGGTGGAGTGCTACAGGAGCTGAATTGAGCAGGTGGATGGGTATGCCTGCTGATGACTCTGTATGCAATGTTCATGTGTGAAAATTTGTGACTGGGAGCTAATGATAGTTATAGGACTCGGACATTGGCACTCGTGGGCCTGCCAAGGGCTTTGGAGTGGCGGGTGGGTTGTTTGGGGGGGCTGGCGCGGTGGGGGCGGGTGGAGCGGGTATGCTGTCCGGCGACTTGGCTGCCGCCGCCGCTGGCACCCCATCCAATCTGGGCAAGATTGGCGATTCAGGTTGGCAAAACTCCCTTCGGCCCTCTTCCACTTACTTAGCGTAATCCTAGCTCTTGCCGATGCCGACCCATTAGGAGTCAACACTAACGTCACCTTTGACGAGGTTGGTGGCTTGGACGACCGTAAGTGTTATGCCACGTATGCATATATGCGTGATTTCTGATTTTAGAATGTTGTGAAAAGATATCCATTCATTGAAGGAGATGACTCTCCTTCCCCTACTGTACCCTGAGATATTTCAACGCTTCAATCTTACCCCTCCTCGCGGTGTCTTATTCCATGGCCCTCCTGGCACGGGTAAGACCCTCCTGGCACGGGCACTCGCAGCAAGCTGTCGTTCCAATGGCAAAAGCATCTGTATGTCCTCCTCATCACCTACCAATACCACACACCTCACCTCTTCTCCCTTCCCCTAGCCTTCTTCATGCGCAAAGGCGCCGACTGCCTCTCCAAATGGGTCGGCGAAGCCGAACGCCAACTCCGCCTCCTCTTCGAAGAAGCCCGCAACTGTCAACCCAGCATCATCTTCTTCGACGAAATCGACGGCCTCGCGCCTGTCCGATCCTCCAAACAAGACCAGATCCACGCTTCGATCGTGTCTACGCTTCTCGCCCTCATGGACGGGATGGACGGGAGGGGTCAGGTTATCGTCATTGGGGCTACGAATAGGCCTGATGCAATTGATCCTGCGCTGAGGAGACCGGGGAGGTTTGATAGGGAGTTTTATTTCCCGTTGCCTTCGCTTGAGGCGCGGGAGAAAATTTTGGGGATTATGACCAAGGATTGGGAGGGATGGACTGGGGAGAAGGGTCAGGAGAATATTAGGGGGTTGGCTAAGCTTACCAAGGGGTATGGAGGTGCTGATTTACGGGTGAGTAGTATCGCTATGATTGTCGGATGTGATGGTTGATGATGGTGATTCCGTTTGGCGGAGTAGGCTCTCTGCACGGAAGCTGCGCTGAACGCTATTCAAAGACGGTATCCGCAGATATACCAGTCTAATGATCGTCTGTTGCTTAAACCTGAGACGATCGGCGTTTCCTTCCGCGATTTCATGATATCCGTTAAGAGTACGTGGTTTTCGTCAGCGCTAGATATTGACCGGTTTTTCTGACGCTAAATCCGATCAGAGCTCGTGCCATCCTCTGCCCGGTCATCGTCTTCAGCCGCATCACCCCTTCCAACCCAGCTCGTACCGTTATTGGCTGATACTGTTGAGCAAGTCAAGGAGTCTATCAATAGGGTGTTACCAGTCAGCAAGAAGCGATCAGCATTAGAGGAGGCACAATGGGAAGAGGACAGCGAGGAAGGAGCTTTAGAGCGAGAGATGTTGATGCAGTGTAAGTTCCAGCCTTTTGCCTTGAAGACATACCTGATCAGTTGAAAATAGCGATGGAGACACTGCGGGTGTACCGACCTCGACTGGTACTACACGGACCGTCGGGCATGGGACAGGAGTATATTGGTTCTGCTGCGCTGCATTACTTGGAAGGGTACCACGTTCAAAACCTTGACCTTGGAACGCTGCTGGGTGATTCGACGAGGGTGAGTCGAGCATCTTTTCTGTGCACGTTTCAACCTCGCTCAACACATCGCTTCATCAGACTGTCGAGGCAGCAGTCGTTCAATTATTCGTAGAGGCAAAGCGGCACCAGCCTTCCGTCATTTACATCCCTTCCCTCCTAGGGTGGTGCGCAGCTGTCTCGGAGACCTCGCGCTCTACCGTTCGCGCGATGCTTGATTCGCTTGCCCCTACGGACCCCATATTACTTCTTGCGATCGTCGATGGATCCTTCTCCTCGCTGCCACCCGACGTCCGTGCATGGTTCGGGTTAACAAGGGAGAACCGGCTCGCGCTCCGGAGCCCAAGCGACCATCAGCGCGAAGACTTCTTCGGAAGTATCATTGCGGATGTGCGGCGTCCCCCGAACCAGTTCGCAGATGGGATCAAAAGGAGGAAGAGAGTCCTTGAAGAGCTACCGATCGCGCCGCCCATTGAGCCTCGTCAGCCTACAGCCGCTGAGCTTGCTCTCCAGGAGGAGAATGATCAGCGCGTCGTTACTCTTTTGAAATATCGTCTTGGGCCTATCCTTACCGAACTCAAGCGGAAGTTCAAGAGGTTCACGAAGAGGGCGACTGTGAGTTCTTCTTGATTATTGATAGTCTCGGCGAGTCGCTGACGGAGCCTCTTCTTATGACAGGAGGAATACGATTTCGAACTCCCTGCTCCCGTTGTCACAGAGGTAGAGATTGTTTCTACCAATGTGACTATACAAGACCAGAACGGTATCGTCGAGGTCCTCGAAAACGGAGTTACTCAAGAAAGTCAGAATGGAGAAGTCAACGGAGTACATCCCGAGGGCCAGCCATCTGAGCCACAATCCCAGATGCAAACGCAGGCTCAAATCCAACTCCAACCTCTGCCTCAGGTGCAACTGCCTCTCCTTTTCGACATGGATCTCGAGCGCATGCATATGGACCTGTACAAGGGCAAATACCTCACGCCACAGGACTTCCTCGACGACGTCCTCAAAATCGTGCACAACGCCAACGTGCGCGTGTACGAGGATAACGAGCGGCTCCATAAAGCCCAGGCGATGTTGACAGCTGCCGAAGTCAGCGTACAGGAGTTCGACCCTCAGTTCAGACTTGAGTGTCAGCGTATGGCCGAACGTGAGCGGAAACGGCGGATGGAGCGGAAAAAGGCGAAAGGCAAGGGTCGTGCGGAGGAGAACGGGATGTGTGCCCCGGTGAGAAGGAGTGCACGCCACAATGGGCAACAGCCCGAGATGGCTATCACAGATCCACTTCAGCTCGAGAGACGCTTGAAAAGGGCACGGTCTGGGGAGAGACCTAGTGGGTCGCCGGAGTCTGTCGAAGACAAGCAGGAGAACGGTGGGACGCCGAGGCAACTGAAGAGACCCAGGACTGTGCTCAGTGACGATGATGATCATGACCCTATTGATCTACTCGGTCCGATGTCATCGCAGCAAGCACGAGCCGCTACCGTCAGGTTCGCCAACGACGGGCAACCGAATCAAGTCGAGCCAACTGCCGCGCTGGAGCCTCAACCAGCAGCTTCTCAGGGAATGGTGGACGGATCACTGGACGCAATGGCAGTAGATCCTCCAGCTCCAAGACGTACCGGCTTCGATCCGTTCCTACTAAACCCCATGCCACCTGAGCAGGACAGAATGCGGTCTGCGTCTATCCCTCCTTTCCTCAACGGGGTTGCTTCCGGTTCTGGCTCTCATACTCCAACGTTCAGCCCACTGCCACTACCGCACAACCAGATTCAGCCTCTTCCACAGGCATTCCCAGCATACTCACCACCGCGGACTCCTATGCCGTCTGCTGACCCTGTTCCTGGGGCTGACCTCATGTCAATTGTGTCTCCTCCACGAGAGCCCACGAGGTCGCCTACGCCCCTTCCTGATTTCCATGTGGACGAGGAGCTGCTTTCAAGTTTGCAGTATCAGCTCAAGTCCAGAACAGGCCAGCTCTCGGTTGAACTATTGGAACAACTGCGAGCGACATGTCTCGGCTGTATATGGCGACACAGGACAGAGTGGAACAGAGATGCTCTCGTTCACGAGCTCCTCGGTGTACTCGGCGAATTCCTAGATGATTTTGCTACAGGAGTAGACCCAGATCCTTCGTCCCCCTCGAACGCTGCTTATTAGATACATATGCGCCAACGATATCACCACTTTTTTGTCATAGATTATTGTCTTTATTTCGACTTTTCGTGTATCTTACATTGTCACTACTGTAGCTCTGCCATGACTCGGACGACATATGTCATTTTCTGCTTTGCATAACTCTTTGCATGTCGGGTGAATGATATAAGAATGTGCAGACGAAAGAGCAAAGGTAATAGCAGTGAAAAGGTAGTAGACGTGAAGGTCGACAAGACAGAAAATATGCAATAGAGAAAAAGGAAATGCGAACATCTGACTAGTAGCGGCGACCACCTCTGCCACCTCCCCCTACTCCTCCGGGACCTGTATACGGCCCGTAATCTGGGGGTGGGCGTCCAGCTGTTGGACATTGATCAGAACACGGCACAAGCGCTGACAGAAACAGTCGCGTACCTCCACGCGGCGGAGCAGCTGGGGGCGGCGGTGTGGCCCGCCGAGTGGCGCTCGGGATTACAGCATTCCGGAAAACCATCATCAAATCGTCGGTCCTGAAGATAGGTCCTGCGAAACAATACCAAACCGGTTGAGATCAATAACCATCATTCCACGCGCTACAGCCGAAGCCCAAGTGAACTGACCATCGAAGGAGGCTGGATTTGGCAACTGTCCAACAAACCACGATAGGACAGCAGGTAAGGTAGATGATTTGTCATCCTGTTGCTCTCGTTCTCTCTTTATTGGGTGGAGCTCCCTATCTCTTTCTTTCTCCCATCCGGCCGGGCTACCAAAACGTCTCCCCCTAGGTGGGCCATCGTTGAATCTCTCTCGATCCCTGTCACGCACGGGGGATGATGGCCGCTGGCGCTTGGCGGGAGGTGCAAAGTCTGGCTTGACTGAGTCCTCGCGACGCTTGAGATCTGGCGATGACCGTCTCTTGATGGGTGGCTCGGTCTGCATGTGCGAGGTGGATGTGATCGACAGCATAGAATCCGTGCGCTTCTCAAGTGACGCCGTAGAGCCAGACGACCCAGGTCCGGTCTGCTGACGAGCAGCCATAGCAAAGCCAAGGTCTCTCGCTGCGATGGCATCCGTGCCCAGATAGGTATGTCGTTGCGCAAAACGTTTGATAGGGGGATCTGTGATAGATGGATATCAGCTCCGGCTTCCGTTACCCAAAGCTCGTGGACGAACCCGTTGGGTAAACCTCGGCAATCCGCTTCTCAAGCTTCTGTGCAGCCTCGAGATCACCAAACTGATACTCGTAACGTGCCCACCTTTCCCAGAGTGGACGCGCTCGCTCAGCAGAGAACGTCGGAATGACACGCTCGAACAGTGCCCGTGCATCTGGAAAAAAGCTCGAGATCGGGACGGAGACACGTCACAAGGGAAGGACTCACTGTTATCATCATTGACGGATATCAAAAATCCAAGATATCTCAAAACAAACTCAATCTCGTCACCAAAGCTTTCCAGACCTTTCTCGAAGATGCGAGACGCAACACCCATCCCACCTTCTTTGTTACAGTGATACTCCATCAGAGCTATTGATGGCCGTCAATCTCATAGTCCAGCATCGACGCTCACGCACGTACCTGCAGCTTCGTACACCTCCCATGGTGTCCAGCGATCCTTTCTGGCTTTCGCGAATACAGCTCGGAACGTTTTGAGGTCATGCGCACGGCGAGCATAACGAATATACATAATCCAGACAAGTCCATACTCAGTCCGACGTTCTTGCAGCTCCTTCGACTTCGGCGGTTTCTCATCGGCACTCTGGGTAGCGAAAGACGAGTTGTTCGAAATCGTTCCAGCCTCCATAGAAGTCGTCGATGTGTTGGGAGCCACCACAGGCACAGTACGACCGGAAGCATCAGACGAGAACGATGAGTTGGCGGAATTCACTCGGCTCTCAAGTTCCTCGAGATTGGCGCGAAGAACGTCAAGGAACTTGTCGAACGTTGCGGTCACCTCGGTGTGCTCTTTTCGGCTTTCTTGAAGCTCAGCGTACGCGAAATGGAGTAAGAAACTCGTCGGATTCGCTTCCATGCCGGCTTTCAGGATGTTCAGCGCTTCCTCCTGCTTACCAATGCTGTTGGTCCATACAAACGCCATGTACCTGCGAGATGGTCGTGTGACATTTAGAAGACGGGAGTTGGAGCGATAGACTGACCATATTTCGCCATAATATCGCATTCGGATGACTGCCTTGCGATAGACTCCTTGAATGCGTGAGATCAAAGTGGCTTTGTCTTTCTCCTCAAATTCAAGCGGATTGCTCTCCTCCCACTTGAGATATGTTTTCCAAGATCCTACAAGAGCTCTCTCAGCTGCATTGAATGTCGGAGCAGGAGGTAGATAAAGCGTTGGTCGTGACGACGAAGATGGTGGAGGTGGCGGGAATAGAGGTCCGAGGTGCCGCTGCAATTGGCGGAGCACAGTTCGAGCTTGCATGTACGATGGAGAAAGATCAGACATGAATTTCTTGGCCTGCATCATCATGAGTAAAAGTTGTTCGGGAGGAAGAATAGATCGCACCGTGATTTTATTCAGAGTATTTTCAAAGCTCTCGAGCTCGGACCAGAGTTTCTCAACGTTCTCAAGAGGGATCTGAACAGCCCGATGATAGACCTTACGAAGCGAGTCCATCTTTTGCTGCTCCTCCCAAGTGGTGGTGGTCTGCCGTCACCATGAGATGAGTCCATTGAGAGCGACGTATTAGCATACCTCTCCGGCTTTGAGGAACTGGATGTAGTCGTTCCATATTTCACCGCTGTCCTTGTCTTGACCGATACGATTGAGCGCAAATTCATATGCCCGACTGACAGCTTCCCGACTATTCGGAGCTGTGTTCACGCGTCTGCAGAGAAGTGATTCAATCTTCCGCTCTTGTCGGACTGCAAATGCACTCGTTACTGACCTGACATATGTGAGGTAGAACTTCCAAAGATCAACTAGCGGAGAAGTTCTTAAGAATCTCTTGAACAATTCTTCGGCGTACTGGAACAATCCGGGGCTCAAAAAGTGATTGAGATAGGCAATTTGGGCCGAGGACTTGATATCGGACTTTTGTCAAACCACGCTGCTGCAAGATAAAGACGACGAGACCTCATACCGTGTTCGGATACGTTTCAAGCAAAGCTTCGTATGTTTGTTTAATTTGTTCAAGGTCACCAGCATTTTCAGCGATGTCGACAAGCTTGTTCCAGCCTTCCGGGTCCTGGGGATGTTCACGCAATTTCTCGCGCAACGCATGCCACTCAGAAGGCGGGTCCTGCTGAGCATCTTGGTCGTTCTCTTGATGTGCAAGGTCTGGTTCGTGGCCATTTTGAGTGGCTTTGTGGATTGACTTGGGTTGGAGAGCGTTCAAAGCATTCATAATTTCCTCGGATGGCTGAGTCTTGTCACCGGTGTAGGCAACATCCTGAGAAGCGATTTCCGTTGGCGTTTCTTCGATGTCGTTTCTACTGTCTTGTTGTTCAGACATGTCCGTCATGAAACCGTCGAAAAACGTTTCAAAGGGAAGGTCAACAACTTTAAATCTCTGTACACCAAGTCACCGTTTCCCACGCTTGGTTGAGAGGTTAGAAGGCGTCAATGACAACAGCTGTTAACAGATCTGTTGACTGGCAGCTTCGTCCACGATAGATCACGATAAAGTAGACAGTAAACAGGTTCTTGCCTCATTTTCTTCGTTCGATAGCCATGCCGTTGCGTGGTGTTGGCCATTCGAGGCTCGTTGGCGATGAAGAGCCGTATTTCAAGTCACTAGCAGAACTTGATGCGTGGTTTGCCCAACCTCACGCAAAGTTGTCGGGCGTCTTGGGATATCAGTCTCGTCCTCTCACTGAAGGGCAATCGGGCAGCAGAGGGAAGCTATTGGTGAAGAGCAAAAAATTCTAGCTCTTCCGCGATGCCACTAATCTTCCGATCAAAGGTGTGCCACGATTATAAAGTTAGTAGGTGACTCGTTTTCATTTTGATTTATGTCACTGCCCAGAAGTAGTGAAGTGACTCAACATCCTCCGTGGAATCTTCTGATAGGGAGGTTACACCGAGTCACCAGCCGGCCTGTGTTACACCTTCAATTTTTGGTCGCTTTGTGACACGTTTGTATAGTGCGTGGATCTCATCTAATGAGCCCCTGAGTGATTGACGTGAACCGAACATGTAGTTTCTCGCACCACCGTATCACCGTCCCTCCTTCGGGATGGACCAACGCTGCCCATAAACAGGGTACAAAGATGCTTGGCACTTTGTGAGCGCGCTCTGGCTAAGTTACTTCCCTCCTCCTCATCCTTCAATCAGGATCTTCGAAGGGGGCGCGGAGGCTGATTGCCTCCAGCTAATAGTGGGCTGTGCTCAACGCACAAACCTGGGACCAACAACTTTGACAGGAAATATACCCCTATCTAAGCACTACGCAGCCCTTCTAGCCGAACTAGCTTACCAACGCGGTTTCGACGGGTATCTGCTAAACTTCGAGTGTCCTCTTAAACAAGGCGGATTCGAAGAAGCGCGCGCTCTAACTGCGTGGATTACACTTCTGAGAGCAGAACTTCAAACCAAAGTCGGTCCTCACGCGCAAGCTGTGTGGTAGGGTTCCATGTCGGGGGGTCAGTTCCGGTGCTGATAGCGATATGAACCAGGTATGATAGCGTGATAATCGACGGTCGATTAAGATGGCAGGATAGGCTCAACAATTACAACTTGCCATTCTTCCTTGCGTCCGATGCTTTCTTCACCAATTATACAGTAAGTTCGCATGCGGTCCGGGTTAAACTTGGGTTCTGACAAGTCATAAAGTGGCCTCCCAACTACCCTTTACTCACAGCCCAGTACTTCATGAGTCTCGACCCAGCCCTCGTGAATGGCAGTTCCCCTGATACCAACTCGCTTTTTAGCGCCAAATCCCTCCAAAGCATCTTCACGGGCGTTGACGTCTGGGGTCGCAATCAATACGGAGGTGGTGGCTTCAACAGTTATCGCGCCATTCACCACATCGACCCCAAGTCCCTCGGACTCAGTGTCGCCTTCTTCGGACAAGCCTGGACTTGGGAGTCAGAGCAGGACAAACCTGGCTGGAACTGGGATCAGTGGTGGGATTACGAGCGGAAGCTATGGATCGGGCCTCCGAATGCTGGGGATGTCGTTCCTGTCCCTGATCCGCCGAAGAAGCGGCCTGGTATTCCGGATATCGACGAGGGCCCATTCATGCCTATGACCGCGTTCTTCGAGGACCTTCCACCTCCAGATCCTGCCAGGTTCACGTTTTACACTTCGTTCTCGCCCGGCGTTGGGCACAGCTGGTTTGTCGATGGGACGAAGGTCTTAGAGACGGAGAAAGGATGGACGGATGTTGATAAGCAGTGTTCCATTGGTAACCTTGTCTGGCCCCGACCAAATCCGGTTTGGGAAGGCGATGAGCGCGAGGAAGCTGTGCCTACGGCATCATCCAGGCTCGACATGACAGATGGGTTTAACGGTGGAAATACCCTCAAGTTATCTTTCACCTGTGCTGGGAGCACCGCAGAGGATGCGTTTTTCAGGTCTATCTGGCTCCCAGTCCAATCGCTCAACGTGACAGTACAGCGGTCGTACGAAGTATGTCTCGTCTACAAAACCACTGCAGGCGATGGGATCGATCTGGACTTTGGTGTTTCCGTCAAGGCGCTCTCAAATGAATCCAATCATACAAGTGACGTTGTTGTCGAGCAAGCGATTGTGTCTGAGCTGTCGGAGGGGTGGTCCCAGCAGAATCTCAAATTTACTACGTCTTCCCCCCTCGGCTCTGCACAAGTTGCCGCAGGCCTCGTCATCGGCTTCGCCGCAGAAGACCCCTCGCTCCCATGCAACTTTTCCATCTCCCTCGGCCAGCTCGCCATATACCCATCTCCACCACCTCCACCAGTTTCTGTCGGCACTCCAGCGATCCTCTGGGCAAAGTTTGAACATTCCTCGAACCGCACCGTGCCCCTCAGCGTTGTCGAAGGTGTCCTGACATGGGACACGTCCTCGTCCTTCCCACGTTTCAGCAGTATTCGTACTACCTCCCCTGAAGACCCGAACCCCGCCTGGATCCTCGAAGACAACCCCACCTACCGCTTCCCCACATTCACGTACTTCAACATCTACGTCTTACCATTCACGCCGGACACGCATACCATGAATCCCACTACTGCGGTGTTCATAGGAACCACTGGGCTCGATGGGCGCGCGAATAGGTTTTATGTTGAACCGCAGTGTTTGCCTGCGAGTGTGGAGGGCTGCAGTGCGACAAGGTTTTATGTGCAGGGGGTGACCAGTAGTGGGGAGGTTCTGGGATGGGATAGGTGTGCGTATGTGGATTATGTGAAGCTCGCTCTGGGGATGACGGTTTCGGGAGTTGTTTGAAGGTTTGCTGTTAGTGGGGTTCGTGATCAGGATTTGTCACATCATGCTCGGATTTCTCACCGCCACAATGTCTTATGTCCTTTCAACGTAGCCCACTTTGCGGGTTGCATGGTCGGGGTTTTCGATGACCTCCTCCGGGTGCATAAGCACTGCGAAATGATCCGGGCCGTACGTATCAAGTACTGGCAGGTTTGAAAGTGGATTCCTTTCTGTTGGTGACTAAGATGACTGGGTCAGATAGTACTCGAGGACTGACAAGATGCCGGATGCCGGGACTCACCAGTACAGTACTTGACGGTAAGAGTGGCAATAAATGGGTCGATGATAGAAATTGGTCGTCAATGAGATCGCAAGAGTAAAGCTTCGTACCACCCCAGCTTCCCGACTAGCCTCTCTCCCTTACCCGTCTCCTCGACATGTTCCTTCATAGTATTGGTCACGGCGGAAGTCCCTTGCCTGGGACTCGGAGTCAAAAGAACTTTAGCATTTGAACACGACGTAGATATCCAGGCAAACCGTTTGCCTTAAGGTCAGAACGTTGGCCGAGCTTCTGCCAGTGCAATTAGCAACTTGCACGTTTTTCGGATTGCCCGACGTCGCGGAGACTAGAGACGTGAGAAAGGCTGTCATCCTCATGGTCCATGGGTCCTCGTCTCCCGTGAGTCCACCGAAACCCAAATCATAAAGCCAGTGGACCTTCCCGTGAGTAACTAAATTCGCGCTTTCGTTCTTGCCATCATAACAACGATTTCTGCGATGTCTCTCAATATTGTAGTTTGTTCCCCAAAATCAGTCTCGGTTACTGGTCAAATCCGAATTTTATCACTAGCCACGCCGAACGAGGATGTCCATTCAGATGGACCGCGTGCATACCCTAGCAGCCGCTAGACCGTCTCCTCAGATCGCCCCTGTAAATGGGCAGACTCTCATGCAGCACTTGCAGAACGGTAACGCAGGGCATACAATCGAAAAATCCCCATCCCCCGAACGTGCCCAACCCCATCCTCTGGGCAGTACCCCTGATGAGAGACAATGTCAGATGGAACAATCTCTGAAACGTTCCGTTACGCTCGTCATATGGTACAAGGTAAGAAGACCACTTGATGCGTTTCCTTGAGTGCTAACATTGAGAGCCGCTCAGTCGAACTGCGATCCTATCCGTCTCACACATGAAATATCCACTTTCCCCCTTTTCCAACTTTCCTACTATTCTTCGTCGTGTCTGATCTCGAGCTGACACCGGCGTCATACCTCGATGCATATAACTACACCACCGGAAATTGGGAGCAACATATGATCACCACTGTACGCACCATCGAGTCCGAGCAACGACTATTGTATAAGCTCAGAAAGAGCTTGCTCGCTGGGCTCGCTGACGAGGAGTGTCGAAGCCTCGCTGAAGAACGCACCTTACAGCTCAAGAAGAAACAACAAGGATCAGGCGGTAACAATCTCACTCTACCCCCGACCCAACTCAAGAGACCCGCCTCGGAAAGCGCTGAGGTCCCATCTGCGAAACGGTTCTACCTCCCTGAAGGCTATCCCGCTCGCCATGTCTATATCCCTCCTCCGATGAACTACATGATTCCCCCGCAAACTATGCCCTACGCACCTCCTCTTGCAAGCCCACCGCTCAGTAGACCACATGCAAGGAACGGAGGACAGCTGGATGAGATGGGGTCGCCCATGGGCAGCCCCTTCCCCAGCCCCGGTATGAACCTCCAATCTCCCGTTGTCCCCCAAACCCCACTCTACGGCGCCAACACACCTTCCACCTCCCCCAGCACCGCAATCCGCACCTCCTTCCCCCAGCACCCGCACCCGCCTCTCAAACGCTGGCCAAACGACTACACCGTCTTCGAAATCGCAGCCGGCTTCCGCGCGATGGACACCATGGTTGCGCAAACCCCGACAGCGACACAGCGCATGGCCTTTGAGCGCGTGTTTGGGTGCAGGTATGTCAAGAGTACGGTGTGTAGGCATCGAGGGGTGTACAGGGAGGCGGATGCGGCTGTGAGGGCTTTGTTCGAGGGGATGGGGAATGATGAGAGGGCGGTGGGGGGGGAGTTTGTGAGGAGGGTGGAGGGACGGTCGTCGGCGGGGAAAATCGGTGGAACAGGGGAAGAGGAAGCGGGGTTGCATGGGGAGATGCAAGGTGGGTCTGGTCAGCAAGGGGAGCAGACTTCTGCGGGCTCTGCTGAGCAGAGCCCGCAGAGCGCGGTTATGGGGCAGGAGCAGCGGGGTGAAACGAATACCAACCAGATGATGGCACAGATGGGGGTGCCACATATGGGCATGCAGCAGGGTGCGTGGAAAGTGTTGTGCTCGAGCCCTAAGAGCGGGTTTTGACCTCGTGCTTTGAATGATTACAACTGATCCCCAGTGGTGAGCGATGAACGCGGGCTTGAAGACGAGCGAAACTGACCTCGTGACTTGCACAGGGCACGCGCCAGCTTATGACCCAAGTTTCGTTGAAACTGGCACGACCATACCAGAGGCATAATGTTCGCCACGACACGTCTTCCCAAGCTATCAGCTATGAAAACGTGCATCGCTACTTATAACGCATCTCGGAACGTTGGCTCGCGCTAAGCTATTCGCGATCTGGGTTGTATCCGTGGTGGATGAATGGCCCACCCCACCAGAGCTGCTGGTAAACGCCAACTTAGCCAGGCGTCAGCATTGGCCCAAGGTATGACCGGCTTGTACCTCGCGGTAGGATCACCAACAGCTCTCACAACCAAGTAACTTTGTGATTTCACTGTCTCTGTTGATACTGCGTACTTATACATTCGCCTTCAGTCTGTCTATGAAACGGAAGGTGCTAGCGTGTACCAAGCTCCTGATAGGCCTCTATGTATAATGTGTGGCAAGCGGACTGTTGATGGACGAGCGTCCATTGTAGAGGAGATTTTTGACTAAGGGGAGCTAAGAGTTGTCGGAGGTGAACTAACCGTAGTTCTGCTGTGCTCGCCGAGAACTTTTATACTATCGCGATTACCAGCCCCAAGTACGGGTGCTCCCTCATCGTAAGCAGAGAAGAGGCGGGATTGGGAAGTGAGAGAACGGGCTGCTGAGCTGGCGAACGTTGTCGTCGTTGGCTTTTGTCGCGAAGGGAGGAGGAAGAGGAGCGGTGGTGAGTACCAGTGGAAGATGGATTTTGACGGAGAGAAGTGGTCGCGTTCAATTACACAAAAAGATGACAGCGTGCCGCGAGATGCCGCCTCGGGGATTCATTTCGCGGTGCAATGTCAACGACCAACGCCGAATCTCGTTTGCGTTCAGCTACGTAGGTCTATCGTATCAACATTTAGGATACGATCTGCAGATATACTGTATGACTTTCCTCACACTGACCCCAGGGGAAGTATTTTCTGTTCCGTGCTGAGAATCGGTGCTCTGGTGGAGTCCTATGGAACACCGCGCGCGGCGACGCATGAGGATGCTCATTCAGGAAGGATTGGCGTTAGGACTTTGAAGTCGCTGTTTTGGTTAGCTTGGCACACCACCACCTGTCCGCTACCCTCTTGCCATCTAATTTGATTTGCGGGATGCCTCCAATCCGCCTAGGGGGCAGGTGATCTTGTAGTAGAACGTATCGGGCGACCTTGGTCACCAAACCTTGGAAGCACCACGGCTAAGTTCTGGATTGGTGTATCTGCCAATTTCTTCCATGTCTTTGTGTCGTCTTTTGATGTCTTTTTCTCTATCTTGTGTTTTTTTGTCTGCGTTTTCTTTTCGGGGGTGTGTGCTGTGTCTGTGTAGGTTACCGGAGCGCTTGTCTCTGCACTGGCGCTCATGGCAAGCGCTCACAGCTGAAAACGTGGTTGCCTGCAGCTTTCGGCACCCACATCACCAACTTGTTCTCTTCCTCATCGTACACTCACAGATTTCTTTTCTAGCATGAATACAGACAATCAGACTCAAAATCGAGACGCAGTAGGGTACGTGGTTTCGTCGTAGGGTATCAGGGACTCGCACTCAAGGCGGTTTAGGCAACCGATGGACGGGCGATTCAACATCAAGGCATCGGGTGTGGTTTCTACCCTAGACGTCTAACCGGCCCCTTGATTCACTCTTTTGGTGCTTAGGAATCGAAATTCGCAATTTCAACAAAGCACGGCGCTGGCCCAAATCAAGGCGATTCTATGTCAAGTTCTCCGTTGACGGCGCTATACGATGGACTAGCCACGCAAAGGAGAAAAAGAAGTGCACGTCGTGGGGGAATACTTTCTTTTTGTAAGTTGTCAGCATTTTGGTCATCTAGGTTGCTAAACGTTATCAGCGATGGAACGGAAACCTCCAACCTGGAGATAGAACTTTACCGAAAGCATTCTTTTACACGGGATAAGCATGTGGGAGGCTTCAAGGGCGCCGTTGGCGCACTCGCGGAGAGAACGGCGGATGGAGGTACGGGAGTCGTCTGTGCGTCTTCGTTTTCGCTGACACGTTCTGCGTGGTTATAGTCGTCGAAGAAGCTCTCAATAAGGCCACCGCCGCGGGCCAGGTCGCTCCCACCGGAATCACGATCAAGTTTGTGTTATCAGGGGAGAGATCGGCGGGGACCGCTGGCGCACAAGACCTTCAGGCCGAGGACGCGCAGATCGAGGCCAATGTAGCAGTACAAGAGCTGGGTTCTACCCAAGCTGTCGGCATTGTGACGGGTGCGGTGGACACGATTGGAAACGTCGTGGTTGAAGCACAGACAGTCGAGAACACGTGGGGTGTCCTGCTTGACAGAATCCAGCTCTTCACGAAAATCGTAGATTGTATCGCCGAGGTATATATCATATTCTTCGCAAACCTTCTTTGAAGTCTGAACGTGCTACAGATTCACCCATATGTGTCATTGGCGTGGTCTGTCTTATCAGCCGCAAATAAGGTCTGTAGACTGAAGTCAACACTTGATATCGCTGAGCGCTATCTTGGCAGGTGATCATCAATCAACAAGGTCGTGACGATCGCATCGTTCGTTTGGCAGGTGCCATGAACGACGCTTTCGCCTTCGTCCACGACGCAGAACCCTTGAAGGCCGTTAAGGCGCACTTGAAGGTCATCACCCTTCTCGTCCAGCAAGCGACAGAGTGCGGGTACTTCATCGCTGAATATGCGAAGGAGAATAGTTTCTGTGAGTTACTGTTCCTTCGGTTTTTATTAGCGCTAATCTTTGGTCGCTAGTGACCCGAACGATGAGATATGCGTTCTCCGACATCGATGCCAGGATAACGGAGTACGAGAAGAAACTCCTTGAGTTGAAGAACGCGTTCCTTCAAGGTGTCGCCGTGCATTCCGCAGTGACAGTCTTCCGTATCATGAATCAGGTTCAGGATATCAGTACGTGGCTCGTGGCGAGCGCTATGGCCGTTCGCTAACAGTTTGATGCAGCCACGGCCATTGATCTCAACGACATGCCATATGCTTCCGGAGCGAGATACACTAGGGAGAAAGGATGTTTACCGGGTACCCGCGAGACTTTCATCAGCGAGATTTGCGACATTATCAATAACCCTGCTGACGACGCTCCCCGTGTCTGCTTGCTCACTGGCGTCGCCGGCTCGGGAAAGTCTGCGATAGCGCATACTGTCGCTCGCCTGTATGACCAGCAACGTCGTCTAGGCTCGTCGTACTGCTTCGATAACTCGCATGCCGCCGCGCGTCACCCTGGCAATTTCTTCAGTACTATTGCTCGTGATCTTTCAGACCACGACCGTCAATACAAGGAATCTCTTTGGGAGGTCGTGAAGGATAACCGCGCGCTTCGAATGTCAACCTCTCCTGTCGAGCAGGTCGAGGAGTTCATCGTGAGACCCACTGAGCGCCTTGATGTCATCGGGCCGATACTCGTCGTCGTCGATGCCCTCGATGAAAGTGGTGATCGCACTGCCCGAAAAAGCCTCCTATCTGCCCTTTCCAAGCAGATCACCCAGTCCAAACTCCCTGCCAACCTCCGATTGCTCATCACTGCTTGCCCTGAGAGTGACATCCTCGAGATGCTTCCTAGCTCGCAGGTTGCTCATAAGCAGCTAGATGAAGTGGATACCACCATGGTGGATGCCGATATTGGGAAGTTCGTCGAGGACTCTCTCTGTGGCTACCATAAACTCGATCTTCGTTGGCGTGATCAGGAGTGGTGTCGACTTCTTGTCCATCATTCCCAACATCTCTTTCAGTGGGCATCAACTGCCTGCAACTTCATTAAAGGAGAGG
>KN839907.1:36916-69588 GCA_000827185.1 Hydnomerulius pinastri MD-312 | reverse complement strand
TGGTCCTGAATTCAAGGGAGCCCTTTTAGCATCACTAGTTCAGCATGACATACCTCAAATTACAATATCTCCATATAACTCCCAGGCCAATGGAGTGGTGGAAAGAGGGCACTTCACTATAAGGGAGGCTCTCGTAAAAGCCTGTGAAGGAAATGTCAAGTTATGGCCAACAAAGTTTAGACAAGCACTATTCGCAGACAATGTCACAACTAACTGTACCACTGGATTCTCTCCCTTCTACTTGCTTTATGGTGTTCACCCTGTGTTGCCCTTCAATTTCACTGAAGCAACCTTTCTACTAGAAGGATACCAGAGTGAAATGTCCACCATTGACTTATTAGCAATGAGAATTTGACAGCTGGAAAGACGACAAGAGGACATTGACCAGGCTGCTCAGACCCTGAGAAATGCATGTTTTGAATCCAATGAACAATTTGAAAAGAAGTTTCAAAATCAGCTAATTCAGACAGAATACCAAACTGGTGATCTGATTCTTGTGCAAAATTCACAAGTGGAAAAGGAACTGAACCATAAAACCAAGCCAAGGTATCTAGGACCCTTTAAGATTAATCGACAGACTCAAGCTGGAGCATACATAATTGAAGAATTGGACAGAACTGTCTCCCAACAAGGAATTGCTGCATTCAGAATTATTCCGTATATATCTAGGTCCTCTCCAGAACTGGCTCAGTTGGTGCACATTCAGGAATAATCAGACCAGGACCTTGAAGAAACTAGGTCACCAGGAAACTCCACTGAATCTGCAACTGATTTGGACCAAAGCCATGAATAGCCTTGAGTTATACCAAATGCATGTGGAATCATTATTAGCTAGTCAACAGATCTGGCAGCATACTCATCAAACAAGTCAGCACCATCTGTTCAGAAGATCACACTATTCAACTAATGGATCTCACACAAGTCTGTTTGAAATGCATAGTCATCTAGAAACCAACTTTCAAATATCTAGTTGTTTTGACTATATATACTACATAGAACGTGAACAGATCATTCATCAATACATGCTATGACTGGAATCTGGGGAGTTGTATTTCTGAGAGCTGAGATCCCTGGCAGATTACCTTCAGCAAAGCCAGATAATCCTGATGCAGCAATTGCAGTGGTTAAGTAGTGATTGATGGAGATCTCATCAGCCATTTTAGTATATGATCGGAGATACTGTCATAATATTGGTAATGATCAGGCCATCTTTATCTTGCAATATATAATTAAGTGCCAAGGAACAGACTGGTCGGGTTACCATTGAAGGTAAAAACTGAAATAGCCGCAAAAGGCCACTGACCCTGTTGTGCTAAAAACCCTGTCGATAGCAAGAGATTTGCCCATTAAGTACACTAGCAACAAGAAAAGGGTTCAGTTGTGCCTATTAAAGGTACAAAATACACCTAGTGTACAATGTACCCGTTGGTGTTCTATCTCCCCATTTCCACAGTTCATCATCTGTTACCATACACTCATCACTCTAATTTTACCATGCCATACCAGAAGCATCAAATCATTCACAATGCTGTCAATGGCTCAGCCATTCTACCAGAACCACTGGGCACCTCTCCAGCGTCAGTACCTATTGGCAGGACTAGCTGGATGTTAAAATCACCCCATCCCATCAACGCTACCACCGGCAACTAGTCCCGCCCACCATAATCTTGCATATCCCCTGCTGTTGGGTGCATCTACAGCCTCATCATTGTATTTGGCAATACCCTATTCTCTACCATACACCAACCACAACCTCCACTAGTCCACAAGGTCATTTACCTGTCCACGACACCCAACCCATGTCCTATTCCAGATCATAATACTCCAGCTCAGCCGCTTGCCACTTATGGCTTTCTTGTAAGCCTAACTGTTTACCTACCCATCCCTACACATTAGCAAACTAGCCCTCTACTGGACAGCACTGGACAGCACCACAAGGCTTCCAGACACCTCCAGCAAGGTACCTAACTGGCTAGTACCAGACAGATTCCCAAAGTCTGTTCCAGTCCCATCCCAGACTGGCAAAACCCCAGAGTTATTGGTATTTATTGTGCTGTAGTGTGTTGTCCACCCTGGATAGCCATCCTGGACAGTCTGGACCACATTGGGCAGTCAAGGCAATTATTCAGGCACAGCTTATGACAATAATTGCCAATGAGATCAGGGAGGTGATATTTCTGGAAACTACATCATCAGGAACAATCAAGTACACATGGGGGAAAGATATGAAATAGATATGAATGCTATGCTAGTCGAGGTCAACATCAAAATCGGTGGCTGCAGCTGGTCTTCTGCCCATGGAGATGCTATTGAGGGGTGAGCCTGAAACACAGACCAGACATGTATGCCAATGAGGTACCTCCCCACCCTTGCCCCTGCTCCCTCAAGGCCTTTGTCTTCGCGTGATGTATTTCGGAAGAGTCGCATTTGGCCATAAGGCCAAGGATGTTGAGATAGACCTCTCAGTACACATTAACCTTGAAGTTGACTTTGCCCCGGCCACAGACAACCTCATTGAGAGTGACCTTCAACTAGATCAGGATTAGCATTAATTCCATGAAACAAAAAGATTGGTTCTTTACTGCAGTGGCAGAAATTGCAACTGCTACCCTCGGCACCTCGTTAGTGAAAACTTTTGGAACAAAGTGCCAACAGTGTTGGGACTGGTATAGAAAAAATCAATGATGAGGCCCGTGAGGGCGGGATGTGCCAGGTTGTTGGTACGACCCTAATGAGCAGCATTAACAATGTCACTTATGACCCGCAAAACTTAGCTGGTCATCGGTGCCATTTTTCAGGAATCTGCCACTGTTTGCCAGAAGGTCTTTGGCAATTTCGGCATTTATTTTGGGGTGGTTTTGCGAGTCCCACTGGTACCACTGTGTGACATAGTTACAAGCCTTCTTTTTAAGTGCTGATTGCCAGTTCCTGTGGTCCTCCCAGAGCTGAACATGTCAGCATATGAACATGAGACGGGTGCGGTACTTACCAGTTTCGTGATGCCAGCATTGTGCTGGGGCCACCAACCTAGCAGCGCGTTTTAGCCAACAATGCTGTGATGGGATCTCGACTTACCATCCATGATGAATAATCCTTGAGATTGACATTCAGCAATAGCTTCATTAATGTATTCAATAACCTTGCCAGCAAAATCAGCACGGAGAGGGAAGGCATTGATAGATGCAGCGTCGCAGTGGGAGAATTGTTTTGCTCTTTCAATTATGTCATGGGCTGCCAGTTTGTAGAACTGCATCTGGGAGGGATCAGCGCTGTCCATGCCAATGGGTGCAGCCTGGGGAGGGTTTGCAGAATGCATAGATGGTGGTGGTGGCTGAACATGAGAGGGTTCCACATCAGATTTTCCACCCTCATCCTGAGTAATGAAGCACATGCCACCACAATCATTGTGTTGAGGCAGTAGAGATGCTTGCTGGTTATGGATGGTGGTGAGCTGGGTATTATCAGGTAGACGAGGCAGACAGTTTCATTGGTGATGCTGAGCTACAACATCTTCAATGGGGCCGCTGACCATACGACCTGCGGGGCAAGACATTAGAGATAATTGCAATGACAAACCCAACTTACCAAGGGCTTTGTGATCGGGAACACTACATGTGGGCAGATTGCCTGTAGTGGGACCACCATTGGACATATGACCTGTGGCACAAGATGTTAGAGATAATTGCGGTGACAGGCCCAGCTTACCAAGGGTTTCACGATCAGGAACACTATGCATGGGCAGATTGCAACCTGCAGTGCAAGACATTAGAGATAATTAAGATGACAAACCTGACTTACCAAGGGCTTTGCAATCGGGAACATTACACATGGGCAGATTGCCTGTAGTGGGACTGCTATTGAACACACGACCTGCAGCACAAGACATTAGAGATAATTGTGGCAACAAACCCAACTTACCAAGGGTTTTGCAATCAGGAACACTATGTGTGGGCAGATTGCAACCTGCAGCACAAGACATTAGAGATAATTAAGATGACAAACCTGACTTACCAAGGGCTTTGCGATTGGGAATACTACGTGTGGGCAGATTACCTGCAGTGGGACTGGAACCTTGACCTTGACCATGAAGGGCAGCTTCAGCCATGCGATCATCCTCACTTGGAGAGGCTTCATCAATGAAAGGTGACGTATCATAGTGGGCATTTGTCTCAACATCATCCTCTTCAACCTGATTAGTAGAAGCAAATAGACTCAATGATGTAGTGCTGGACTGCTTAGTAATTGCGACCAGTCACCTGCTTGAGTTTTGAGATCCCTTCAAGAAAATGCTGGTAACCAACAGGTACCTGAAGGACAGAGAAGCGGAAGTCTAGCTCAGCAGGTCTGACAGCAGCAATGCACCACTTGGCATCGTGATCCCAGAACATGCAGTGAAAATGGTGGAGAGGCTTCGGAGTGAGAAACTCCGAAGGACCTGAGAGTGCCCATCCTTTCCAGAATGGTTCAACGGCACCATTCAAGCGATATGGTTTGATCACTTTTAAGAAGGGTTTGAAATCTGATGGCTTGTGCTGGGCATAAGTGGTGCTAATGGCAGCAAGTGTAGATTCTCCAGTGTGTGCTGGATGTCGAAAACTATTGCCGAACTGCTTGAAAGTGGCTGTGGTGACGGGAGACACTTTGGAGCTTGTGGCTGAGAGAAGGCTTTCTTTGGGTGTGTCTGCAATCCATGAAGCTAAAGGGGTGAAACAATAGCATAAATTGCTGACTGGATTGTTCATCATAATGCCACAGAGGCTGCAACTTTCAAAGGTGATAAAACAGTGTTGAGCACCTGATGAACCAGGCAATCCTGGAGCAAACTTTGAACCCGACTTTCCTTGTGAATAAACTTGGAGATTGGGAGTAGCACGAGGAGTAAATAAGTGTGAAGCGATGTTTTGCTATGGATGCTCACGTCTATGTTGGCAAGACTGATTAAGACAGGATGAGCCATGCAATTGCTGAACATAATGGAAATGTTCATCTTGTCAGAGGAGAGTACCACACCCAGAACTGTGGAGCCACTAGGCAATGCATCCTTCGGTACATGTCAATGTCTGGATTTGCAGAGGAAGGGGTAGAAACTCACTTGAATTCTCCATGCACGATCACCGCTTAACCATTTGTCGTAGATACAACAGATCTTCGACACTGATATCCAAACCTGCCATGGAACAAAAGATATGGGTGACTCAAAAAGCAGATGGCTGAGGAGGGCCTGGAGACACTAGATGGGGTCATGGTAAAAAGCCAGATAGGTCATTTAGTAGGATGTTGGGGCATTATTGATGTACACAACCAGTGTGGCCCAGAAGGCAGCATCTCTGCTTGAGATCTGAGCTGCTTTCCTGTGTGAAATGACAGCAGAATTTGCTTGAGCTAGAAAGTTGTCAGTGAGCATATTAGGGATCACCAGGTCACTAATTATTGCTCACCAGTTTAAGCGATAACAATGAGTCGATAGCTGCCAGGCTGAGTCTGGAGCACAGTAACCACAATGCAAACCCCCATTCATCCCCAGACACAAAAGGATGATATGGGTTCTGCTGCCTTTCAGCAGCAAAATGATCCTCCCTGAATGTGTCCATGAACATTTTGCCACCTGGAAAGGCTTTGCTACAGCCTTCATAAATCTCCGCAAATCTTCCAGTGCGAGATCCTTCAGGAGGTCCTTGTCATATCCCATACCGCCAAGTCCAACTCCGGACCAACTCCGACCCCAATACCGCTCTCCACCCCTCGCGCCCCAATTCCAGGCAACTCCATCCAACTCTGGACTTTGTTCCTAATTGGTTCCAACCCTTTTGTACTCCCCATTGCATTCTGACTAATCTTTATTCTTGTACCTACCTACCATATGGCTCCTCCATTTTATGATATCATCTCCATTCCGTCCTGACATCGCTTCCGAACCTTCTTATTGTTTTATTGTCATTCATATCCCCGTCCTCTCCACTTCCACATGCTCTGCAGCCTCCGCAGTACTTACTCCATATATAGTTAACTCTCGTCCTCTGTATATAAGACCCTAGTAACAACTCCTGTGTTATGCAAGAGGTCCGAGTTCAGGAGGGTCTGTTCTGCAACAAGTTCTTGAGACTGCGAGTTGCTAGGCAACGAGCTCTTGAGGCTTCTAGTTGCCGGCCTTAGTTCTCTAGGGAGTCTTCCCTAGAGGTTCTCTAAGGTTCAGGAGTTCAGAGAGGAGCCAAGTAAAAGGTAAGATTGCGTAGCTCAAGTTAGGGTTTCCTACACTTGAGCTGCGAGACTAAATACATTGTACAAGTAACATGTGGTCTATGCATGTACTAGGGTTAAGGAGAAAGTGTCCATGCTTCTAACGCATGTGGATGGAGATAAGAGAACACAAGGAGGCAGCATGGGCGATAAGGAAACATGAGGAGGAAGCATGGGTAAATGGAAAGGGGAAGAAAGATAGTTCATGATGGACACAAGGTAAAGGTGAGGATAAGAAGTGAGTAGGGGACTGTAACAAGGTCGTTTACCATAACATCCTGTACTCCTTAGTTCAAATATTGATTCAAGTTACTCCTCTACCTGCCCGATCCTTTCTGACGCTAGTCGTCTACTCTGACACTCTGACCCTCTGACAAATCTTTGGACTGAACTCGTATAAGGGCGCAGCACATACACTGAAGCCGAAGTCCATTCTGCCTCTATCAAACTCCGGACTTCCTATCTCCGACCTGGAGTTCTCCCTTAAGCCCGGAGGAGATCCGGACTTAACAGTCCTCCACAACTTGCCGGGTCATGAGACATATCTGGTGCACCATCATCATAAAGATCTGGGGGGAAATCGGGCCTGCTGGCACTGTTTGGTTGCTCAGAGGCAACTGCTGTAGTAGATGTACTGCTGCTTGAGGTTGGAACATCATTTTTGTGCAGATGTGAACCCTCGAACCCAAGTTGTGCAATTTCCTCATACCAAACGCCATAGCAGGAGCCCATCAGCTGATTCATGTGCTGAAGGACATTTGTCTTGGTGCAGAATGTCTTGCTGCAACGGGGGCAGCTAATGGTTTTGTGCTGACCACGGTTGGTCTTGACCTTGGGCATAGGGATCAGCAATGTGGAGGGTACTAGAGTGAAAGCAGGCTGTCACTGTCACCTTAGTGTGGTGCTGTGCTAAGTGTTGCGTGTTCCTGATTTAGCTACAATACGAGCAGCTACGACACTCACAATATTACCTACAAGCTACTGCATACTTTCACCACTTCTCAGAAGTTGCCCCTTGACGACTACTACAATGTCATGAACCCATATATCCACACCCACAGCAGAGGCCATCCAGAAACCACTTTCCAGCAGATCTCCTAGCCATTCTCCAAATCTCCATGATAGCCGTTCTTGGCCATCCCATGGGACTTGGCTTTTCCATATCTCACCAGTGGCAGATCTCAACTCCTTTCCCGCTGACAATTTTCCCTCCATGGCTCCAGAGGAGGTGTCAGAATCTCCATGTTCTGAGCTCAATCATCTGGTATGCCGTGCTACTTTGGAACATAGTACTGGTTAGTACTAACCTTTGACCCACATAGCATTCTGTACACCAGAGCATTCCGCCTCCATCTAGCAGTGTGGAGGCCTATCTTCTCCTTGAAGCTGCTTGCACCGACTGAGAAATTCACCTCAGAGAGCAAAATCTCATACACAAAATCATCCATTGCAACATCATTACCCTACAACTTAACCATTTGAAACTAGAAAAGGCACAACATGATCTGCATGCAGCAGACAAGTTCATTGGGCACATTCATTGGACAATCAAAGCAAGCAGACATCCTGTTGCCTCAGAGTACGCAATGCACAAGGACTACACCCAACTTGCACATACCTGTAGGTTTTTTTTGCCACTTCCTATTTGCTGTATTGCTCACAGATCGACTTCATGCTCAGACTGTTTTGCCTCTTCAACTCACAACTTATGTCTGCCATCTGTATTTGATGTAGTGTTAGATTAGTTGTGTACATAATGATGTCCTTCAAATCAACTGTACTACTAGAGCTAGCTGTCAAATGCTAGAGCACCTGTAATACTGTCAGTGACACCTTGAGAGTCAACAGAGATTTCATAAGCAAACTACCCAATCTGTACAACACTGGACCAGGCTGTGCTGAGTCTGGGCATTGCCGAAAATCTGTGGCCTTGGCTAAGTCAAGAGGCCAGTTTGCTGATGCACCTTGTTACTAACCAACCAAATCCAGTAATCAGCATATTACCATACATACATACTCATGTTTTTACACCTGTCAGCACATTCTGTCATTTTGGACTTTTTCTTTGATCCCATACCCTATCCCCCCTTTTCTTTAAGCATCTACCTATACTTCCTCCTCTCGCATTGTATACTATGTCTACAGAACACGTGGATCATATGGGGTTAGTTGCTTGTACTTCCCCCTTGGTGGGTCGACTCAGGGAGTGCTAGGGAGCTAGGACTGGAGTCCACTGTGAGTAACTAGATAGATTGGAGTAGATAAGACTGTCTACAGTACCTGGAGTCCACTGTGAGTAACTAGAGAATAGCTACAGTGGACTCAGAGGGCTAAGTGCGCTCTACAGTAAACAAATGTAAACAAGTCAGCCACAGAGCGGACACTACACTACAAGTCATTGCTCTGCTTGTGCAGAGCGATGGGAACAAGCTAGAATGATGAAGCAAAGTGGTAGTAGGGGTAGTTTTACCCCAGGAATCAAATGGGAATGGTTAGAAGTTCATAGGAGCACTGTATGGTGCGATATAAGAGAAATGAATAGTAGAAGGGGAGAAATCACCCAAAGTAACAGTAACATGTCCAAGCACCTTTTGGAATTGTACCGGGGGCATGCAGAGCATGATCATCCCCGCCAAAGTAGGTTCTACCAAGTGGTCATTGAATTGAACATGGATAGAGGCTACAAAGGCATGGTTAGAGTAACCTGGAATTGCTCTACCTGTTGGTTTCTATCACTCATTGAAAGGGAGTTGGATATTCTTAGTCCATTAGGATTACCTACTTCCCGACATCTCATTAACTCTGACATGACTGATATCTATCACTTCCCATTCCCCCCATTTTAGGAGACCGCCATCACTGAGGTGTTGAGTGAGTATACTAGTAGGAAAAACTCTCTGCCTGAACCTCATGCTCCACCAGGATCCCCAGCCAGTGATGCAACAGACCCAGCTTCTAATGGTCATCATGCTAGACACCCTCTCCAAGATATTGGTCATAGATTCTGTGAACTTCATTCCAACAACTGAGAACAGTTGATTTAATTGTTCCCACAGATGATGTACATGAGTAGTGACTCATGTACAGTCGTAGTTATACAGGTGCCAATATAAATTGAACAACTATCCATTAGGTAGACTTACTACTAAACTACACATAATTAATTATTGAAGCACTGCCAGCTCTCATAATGTATGGTGCTGGTACTATACCATGCCCCTGTACATCCCCTTATTTTTTTCATATTTTTAGCACTGTCCGTTCTCAAGATACAGCCTAATCTTTACTACACTACTATTGCACTAATAACTTTCACTAGCAAGATGTCTGCTTCTTAACATGTTAGCAAGACCCTGAGCAGTTCCTGGGTCAGGGCTGGTGTTTTGAAGGTTCCTGAAAAATCCTGTGTGTTACTACCCAGTAACATACCAACTTTACATTTTAACAGGTACATCCTGTGTAGCTGTCAACTTGTTGCACTCATCCCTGGTAACAAAGCTAATAATAGACAGATTCAGGTACATGGCTGAGTAATCAGGGGCTCTGATTACAAATGCTGAGAAATTGCTTATTAATGGCTTAGGAATCAAGGCACAGATTTGTAATCAGCTACAGATATATCCTAGAATAGAATGACACAGGTAGTTCATAGCCTTTAGCTACTAAGTATAAATAGCAGCCATTCTTGGCCAATGGAAATAGACAAGTTTTTACTCTGACATCAGAACTTCACACCTGTGTGATCTAAGAAGCTAGCTACAAGTCTCTACTGTAAGACTTTGCTAAAGCAGCCAGTAACCTAAGGACTATCTATCAGTTAGAAAGTCACCCTAGTACTGTCTACGGACCCATATAGGAAAACCCAGCCTCATTACACTAAGTATTCCCTAGTCTCCATTAGAAAAGCTAACTATCATTCTTTTGTTTAAAGCAGTAGCCCAAGGCTACTAGCATCAGAAGTTGTCTAGCTAGAATCCATCAGACTAACCTTGCTAGTAGAACAGGTATCATAGGAATTACCTCCTTTCAAGAACAACTATGCTATTAGCCATATGAATAGGGAAGGAACTGTAGACGTATTGCTAGTTGTAGAGGTAGCAAAATTAGTATACTTTCTTTTAAAGGGTACTACTTCAAACCTACCTACAACAGACACCGTCTCCCAGAGACCACCCACTCCTGGATTGCATTACCCCTCTCCTATTCAGGAGGATGTCTTTGAAGATGATGTGTAAGACCACTCCCCCATCCACCCAGCTGTACTGGCAGGCCCAGGAATCCCTGGCCCTACCTTCCCTGACACTGACACTGCATAGCAGGTATTTGAGGACTTGTGCTACAACTATAACCCACATGGCCAAGTTCCCCACACCTTCCTTGTACCTCCTCAACCCATTGTGGAGATGACTAGTGAAGAAAATTGAAGACTGGGTCTTCAAGGGTAGAGAGTGGGTAATGTTATGGTAAACATCCTCATTGCAACCCCTTACTTACTTTCACCTCACCGTTGCCTCATATCCATCACAAACTCTCTTTCTTTCCTCTTTCATCTACCTTTTGCCACTATCCCATCTTGTACCTCACACACCTCCTCCACATGTTCATACATGCTTTCTCCTCATGTTTCCTTATCACCATCTACATGCGCTAGAGGCATAGATGCTGTCCCCTTAACCCTAGTACATGCATAGACCTCATGTTACTTGTACAACATATTTAGTCTTGTCTAACTTGAGCTACACAATCATACCTTCTACTTGGCTCTTTCCAGAACCCTCAAAACCTTAGGGAACCCTCAGGGAAGACTCCCTCAAGAACTAAGGCAAGCAACTAGAAGCTTCAAGAACTCATTTCCCAGCAACTCACAGTCACAAGAACTTGTTGCAGAACAGACCCTCCAGAACCCAGACCTCTTGTGTAACAAAGACAGTGGTTATGATACAAAGAACCTGGAAGAACAGTGGGCTCTGCAGAAGAAAGCTCAACTTTCCCTACATGCTTGTATGTTTTTTGTTCATCTATGCTACTCAGACTTCTCAAGCCCTTTGTGATATAGATGCTCCAGCATGCCTGAAGAAAGAGCTTGACACTGTCATTTTGCTGCAAGCTGACCTCAATGTGACAGACCATGCACTGCAGGCTGCAAGGATGATTATCAAGAAGGAATGTGCATCAACTAATACACTTGATGTGCTCTTGATAGTTTGGAGCACACCCATGTCCAATTAATGTCCAAAGTTAACACATTGTATGCATCCCTTAATGTAAATATATAAGTCATATTTCCAGAGCCTGAAGGCATTAGCTTTGAACTCATCAGGGTGCTTCTTTTGGCACACAACCTGAAAATGAACATCTAAAAGAGGGCAGTAGGTTTATTTTTTGAATGGGACAAATTGGATCAAGTAGTTGGTGGTTGTCATATCCTGTACTGCCAAGTCCAACTCCGGACCAACTCCAACCCCAATACTGCTCTCCACCCCTTGCACCCCAATTCCGGGCGACTCCGTCCATTGCCTTCTGTTGAACTCCAGACTTCCTATCTCCATCCCGGAGTTCCCCCCACAGCTCGGAGGAGATCTGGACTTAACAGTTGTGGACAGAAGCTGCTTGGTAAGATATTACTTCTACACAAATCTGAAATGAATTATAGGTATGAAACTTCATCAGCAGACTTACAAGGCCATTGTCAAACATCAACCAGTGCTTATGGCTGCTATCTGCAAGTTTAACTTATACCGTGAACAACTTGGGGAGCTCTACAATCCCTCCTGGTTGATTCCACTTCCAACTCCACTTCCAATCAAACTTGCAGAGCTTTGCATAGAATAGTCTTTGATGAAGGATATTTGAATCACACCATCTTTGGAGCACATTCTACTCTGGATGAAAGATCAGGATGTTTGCCAGGGGGTCTGTGGGATGCTCCAGCAAGATTGGTGCCTGGAAAAATAGTGCTACCTGGGTGTTGAAGCTGACAACTTATGCCACTGGTATGGCAATGAGCTTGCTCTGCTAAAGATCTCATTGCACACCTCTGGATGTAGGTTAACCTCCATTGGCTTTGACACTATTCATACTGATGATACAAAGACAAGATCTTCTCATTTTTATTTCAGCAGCAATGCAAAAACCTCCTTAGGCTAGGTGCCCAATGGGCAAATCCTCTCATCTTCACCACATGCTTTCACAATAAGGAAAAGGAAGCTACTTCCCTTACAACTACTCTCTTAGACTCAACCCCACAAATCTTGCTTTATCCTAGAAGAGGATATTGCCCATGTGGAACCTACTTCCAATTGCAAGGATAACAGAGGAAATGTAGTGTTGGCAGACTACCTCATAGAGGACCTGTAAGTGCCAAATGAGGAAGAAGGCACTGAGGAGCAGCACTGCCCATTGATAAACACAGAGATTATCTGAGAGATACCTCAGGTGCATTTTTTGACCCTACCAAGCAATGAAAGTACTTACTGTGTTCTAGGGCATATCAGTGAATAGGACTCCAGCTCCAGTCAGAGGCAACTGCACAGCTGTTGAGGGGAACCTTGTTAGAAGGGTTTGGCCACCTCAGAATGACTTTCTTTGAGATGCTCAAGTCTCCAACTGCTTGTGTGAATGATGTTTGCATTAATGGCTGCATTCCATTGCTGTTCTCTGCTATCAAATCTGCTAACACCAAGCAAATTGCAGTTTTTTTGATACACAATCTACCTTACACTTGGTATAATGCTTCTGAGGAAGTTTTGTGGAGGTCCTCAGAACAGATAGTTTTTTGGAGGAAGGACATATAGATCATCCCCATACACTGCCCCTCCCCAGTAGGACACTGGGTCCTGTGCATTGTGCATTTAGTGCACAAGGAGCTTTTGATCTTTGACAGCTTCATGGAACAATGTCCATGGTGTGGTGATGTTTAAGTAGGACCTGCATTATTTACATCTATAATGCTTGTGTGCTAACAAAATCTCTAGAACATTACAATAGGCAGATCCCATCTTTTATCCCTTGCTTGCCAGCACTACTCTGAGGTCCTTGTCAATGCACATGGCTGGGTTGCTTGTTGTAACAATTGTACCTCTTAAGGGTAGTACTTTACTACTGATTATTTAGTTTACTTACTGTAGACCTTATCTCATCTTATCATTGGACCATATCTTATCTATGGTGATTTTATTTTATTGAACACATGGCTATCTTATTGTAGTGTAGTGTCTTATCTCATTACATGGTCTTACATTATGATGATATCATTGGGCTAGACCATGACATTATAGCTCTGGACTATGATGTCATGCCTCATGTACATTCTAGACTAACATCATACCTCATGTAGTAGGCATGTACAGTAGTATTTAAGTAGCTGACTATGGACTTTAAGTCACCAGTCTAATCAACTTGTATGATGGTCTTCATAACCCATAGTGTGAGCTCTGAGAAAACTCCCAGTCAGGCTCTGGTGATGCCTAGTCCTTTTCTTGAGTGGTCTGTTGTCCCCATCATGCCAAGGGTGGCCTAGATGTTAATGTTTGGGTTGTGTTGTAACACTTGTCCTCTTATGGTGAAGACCTTTACTTTTTATGTACATTTTTTCCGTTGTTGCCTAGTTATAGATGTAACCTCTGCATTTTGACTATGGGATATTGGATTTTTGCTGTAGCAGCTGCTATGCTCAGAGGGGTATGGCCTTACCAGGCTGTGAGAGGAGGTCATATTAGCACTTTGGCACTACCTATACATGAGAGTGCTATCCATCCTTGAATGCTAGTTACTGTATGGGTTCTCTTCTCTTCATAGCTCCTGAAGTTCTCAATACCATGAGTGTATGAGATATGAGTGCCATTGTAATAGACTTTTTGCCCTCTTTGTGTCTTCTGGGCATGTAACTGTCAATCCTGTCATTAAGCAACTGCCAGAGTGTATAAGTCTCAGCAATATCTTGCTCCAAGTCAATTACAACAACATGGGGGTCCCCAGTCTGATACCTCATTTCCCACCCTTTTCTAGACTCCTTCTCTTGTTGCATGCAACAGCCAAACATTATGTCCTCTAGGTTTTTGATGAAACATGCCTCTTTTGTGGTGTCTGCAAGCTTGGGCTCCTGGTATGGAGGATTGTCATCCCACTGAGGTAATAGTGATTCATCCAGTTCATCTGCACTCTGTAGTACCTGGTGAAACAGGTACAAGTTGAGGAGAGGTAGGGTAGCTAGTCTGACGAGTTCAGAAGGGAGGGGTGTTGGATATGAGGGTGTATTTGAAGTGACATTAGCCTGTCAAGACTTTTCATAGGTACAGCAGTTTTGTATTGATTGTGTTAAATGACCTTTAGACAGCTGTAAACTCCCCCTGGCCAGACTGTATTGTAAAACAGGTATACCCCAGTGAATGACTGTATGCTCTCTGCTGTACTTGTCAGGCAACATGTTTCTGTGCTAGGGTGTGATATTTCACTTGTTAACCATGTAAACTCTAAAGCATAGTGACTAAGGACAATAAATCTTAAGTATATGTAACAGGCATGTATATTATCAGCCTTCAATGATGACTCTGTCTTTCACAAGCATTGTTTGCCTCTAAAGACACCTTAGAAGTGTGGTGAATACACCAATTTGTCTTTCTGCATGGCTCAAACCCAGTGAAAACTGACTATGATCAGGTCGGGTTCTTGATGTTTGGATATGCTTGTACACATAATTATCATAGTTAGACATATCAAATATGTTTACTTCTGCTTCCGAATATGTCCGGTGCGATCACGCTGATGTAAGTTTATGATATTAGCGCTTGATTAGCACTATGCTTCCTTACCTGTGTCTTCCTTACCTGCGTCTCTCAGCTCTAAGAGCCAACTGACTCTCTTCTTAGTTATAGGTGCTTCCGAATATGTCTGGTTCTCTCGGGATGGGTTCACACTGAGGTAGGTACACGACATTAGTGCTACGTTTCCTTAACTGCGTCTCTCAGCTGTAAGAGCCAGTTGCATCTCCTTATTACACGCTAGCTGCGCGTGCAACAAGCAGACACAATTTGCTCCTAACGCAAGGCTAACACGCGGCCACCACACAGCTCTCAGTTGCATGTCGTAGCCTCTCCTCTCCCCTTTTCTAGGTTTCTTCCACTACGTCCTTGTCTCAGTTGTATTCGACTCCATGCAACCCGGTCCTAGCTCGCAGAATGATGACTCTCTATGGACATGCATATGTGTGAGGTATGGTTACGGTAAACCCCACCAAGTCTCTAAGGCGACTTGGTATCGACACCTCGAGCAAGCAACTACACAAGAGGAGAAGGACAGAATACGTGTAGCAAATTTCTGAGTACTTGGACTGCTAGAGCAGCCTGTGTCGAGTGTAGGCCCCAGCCATGCAGGAGCGCAGCCGCCTAGTGCTGCTGACGATGGAGCGTCATCCAAGCATGCTATAGAAGGTGACAGTTATTACCTCGGACGACGCAAGCACCCGAAAAATGCGACTTTACAGGTGAGTTATTTTTTTGACTCTATACACTCAGAAGAAACTAACTAGTATGATTTTACAGACGAATGAGTCAGCCATTCCAGCTGAGGGTGTGCAAGACACTGAAGAACCCTCTTCACCACCTTCTCCTCTGCATTCACCACCTCGGTCACTGTCTCCTCTGCCTCCACCATCTCCTCTGCCTCCACCCTCTCCTCCACGTTCACCACCTTGGTCCCCGTCCCCGTTGCCTCCTCCACCTCCACCATCACCATCTCCTCCACCTCCACCTCCACCTCTGCCATCTCCTCCACATTCAAATGACGAAGACAAGGACAATATTCAATTTGAGCACAGAAAGCCACTAGACATCGACATCGACGAATTAGCAGACTCTTCTGTCCTCTCCTGGATAAAAGACAAGCTGCGCTTCGTTACCTTAATACAGGACGCCTCATTGGATGATCCCATCAACAAGATGAGCTGCGAAGGAGTGGAGCATTTGTGGAATCCTCTGCGAGCCCCTATCGAAATTGAAAATGCAGGAGTCCGCCATAGCATCTCCATGTATTTGGCACTCAAACATCCGTCTCAGGATGCTTATGAGCAAATCTGCCAATCAACTCAACTCAACTTCACTGACTCCCTTTTGGTTGATGGCATTCTCAGCTTTCAAGCTGTAGAGAAGAAAATTGCTGAGTATACCAGGGTTGAGTACGTCAAGCATGATATGTGCCCAGACACCTGTGTCGCCTTCACCGGCCCCTTTGCTGACCTTGAGACCTGTCCTGTGTGCAAGACATCTCGCTGGGACTCTGGTCACTTGCGTGCTAGCGGCGGTTGTGTCAAATTCGCTGCCAAAAAGTTCACCACCATTCCACTCGGCCCTCAGCTACAAGCGCAGTACTGTGACCCCCAGTCTGCCCACGACATGCGCTACCTCCATGAGCGCACTCAGGAAATCATTGCCCACCTCCGGGAGACAGGGGAGATCCCAGTCATTGATGATATTGCCATGGGCTTGGATTACCTCGGCCCAGTTCTAGACAGCGACATCAAAGAGAACGACATTGTTCTTATGGTCTCTCTTGATGGGGCTCAGCTATATGAACACAAAGATTCCAACTGCTGGATTTATGTATGGATCATTGTTAACCTTGCTCCTGACAAGCGCTACCGGAAAGTCTATGTCCATCCCAGCAGCTTCATCCCAGGGCCGAACAAACCCAAGAACTTGGACTCCTTCCTATGTGTCAGCATGCATCACATCTCAGCACTTCAGAAAGAAGGGCTCAAGATCTGGGATGCAGACCGCAATGCTGTCTTCTGCTCTGACCTTTACCTTCTATTTCCCACTGCTGACGGCCCAGGTTTGGTCTACTGGGATGGGATGGTGGGGCACAGCGGTAAGAATGGTTGTCGCATTTACTGTGGCATTCGTGGTCGCTGAAAGTCTCACAGTAGACATTACTACCCCGTTCTCGTCAAACTGCGGGACAGGTGTGTCGCTGGGAGTGACCACCCCGACATCACGTTTTTGATCTTCCCTCCGGCGGTTCAGAAGCATATGCAGAGAACCTCAAGGAACTCATTTCCTCCCCGAACCAAGCTCAATATGACCAGCGCAAGACCAAGACAGGGATCACCAAAGCCCCTCTTATCCTTGGACTCAACCCCTCCCGTTCTCTTGGCATCCCCTATTGCATGACAACTGACACCATGCATCTTGCCAGCAATCTCAGTGATCTTCTCATCTCACTTTGGCATGGAATGATTGATTGCAACGCCACTGATGACACTGATGACTGGGATTGGGCGGTCCTATCAGCCGGCAAGACTTGGGATACATATGGGGTATCTGTCCATATGGCCGGTTCTCACTTACTTGGCTCGTTTGGCACTCAACCCCACAATATTGCTGAGAAGCTCACATCAGGATACAAGACCTGGGAGTTTGAGCTTTACACGTTCGGTCTCGGCCCTATTTTACTCTACAACATCCTTCCCGACAAGTACTTCACTAATTATTGCAAGCTCGCGCGTGGGTTTCAAATCATGTGTCAACACAGCATCAATCACTGCGGAAACGACTTTTTACCTGTACCCGGTTATTGTCCAAATAGAGCACCTGACTGTACCCGAACCAGATGAGGGCGAATGCCCCTAACTCATCCAGTTGGTTTATGGAAAGACGGACTTTTGGGTGCGAAACCAGATACCAGTTAGCTTAGAGTACTGGCTTCAGATAGCTCAAGGTTGATCCTATCTGGAAGGCAGATAGCAAGGAAATAATAGGCCTTTTTAGAGCATATGAGTACAGATTAAAGTGCAATCTATTCCAGTTTAGCAACAGATAGTTCGAGAGAAGGCTCCCGGGATCCTCCATCCTGGCAGGTATCCCCCCCCACACCTGCCTAAAAAAAATCTTTCCTCGCGCTCCCGTCGTCCCCCTTCATCGAACATAATGTTTTCAGGCCCTGCGCAGCTCCACGCACGCCCTGACGGAGCAATATATGTCGAAACGAATGTCAGCGGAACTCCAGGACAGGTGGCTGGCCACCTCTCACCTATAGGCACATCTGATGGAATGCTCGCCCGTGACCTTAACTTCACGATGATGTTGAACTAGCTAGCTATTGATGGGATGGTAAATATCTTACAAAGATTTTCTAGCAAACATAGGACTCACATTTGTGTTTTTCTAGTCTCCATTGCATCAACAACGTGGTATGCCTATGTCGAGCGGCTCGCCTTTTGATGGACAGCCCATGCTTCACTCCGTGATACTCATGTCGTTCGGATCTTGTCATGTGTTATCAATTTAACTTCACAATGTCTGATTTCTCTCACCGATTTCCCTGGGCTTGGGCTTGGGGATTGCGAAGGTAGCAGTAGGGGGCCTTTTACCACTCGCGAGACGAAGTGTATGCAAAACTACAAAAATAGAGCGTCAGAAATAAGAAACTTTGATATCCTACGTACTGTGTTCATCACTTCGAGTGGGTGTATTCTCTGGCTTGATGTCAGCATCGTCAGGAATAGAAGACACCTTGACGATCTACATGAAAAGGGTTTAGATCTTGTCAACATCCAGGTTTTTTTGTTCCTTACCAAAGGTCCCAGGAGCATAGGGGTGAACGTAACACGGAAAGGCTTCTTTGCAGCCATGGATGAGAGGGGAACCTGCAAGGAAATATATTTTCGACCATGATGGTGGTGGTAAAAGGGAGACTTAGCGAGATAAAGGCGACATGAGCACAGGCTGCTAAGTACTCATGCCGCATCTGTATCTGTACATATGGACTGTCCCTGGAAGTGGTTTTGGATCCAGTTTGTGTCCAGATAAATGTGGTAACTGCGCAGGTGTGGAAAACGAGTTAGAAGTGCTATCTCCCGTCGGGTTACAATCTAGTTGGTGATATTTGGAAGTGGATTTTCACCATTTCTTGGGTAACTCCAGATAGAGTACAGTTAGGTGCACCAGCCAGCTTCACCTCTAGTTAGACATCGCATCCATATACAGATTACATCTAGCTAATTTCTCGTTTCCGCAGTGAATGCTGAGTCCATCATCGCTGCTCAAACCCTTCTCTGCCAATGGGAGCACAGATTTGAAGACCTGTATTACCAATTCCAAGAAGACTGAATTCACTTTGTCCGGCCATGTGTCCACCAAGTCAACCATCTCATCACTGAAACAATTCGGAAGGGTCCCCCCATATGCTTCACCCAGTGGACCATGGAAAGAACCATCGGCAATCTTGGCCAGGAGATCTGCCAACCCTCGAACCCCTACACCAACCCTGCACAAGAAGGAGTGCGCCGTTGCTGAGTGAATAGCCTATTGGCTGCTATGCCTGAGCTGGGCGTTCCCCTGAAAGGTCTTCCCGATGGAGCGGAAGACTTAGGAGATGGATATGCACTACTTCGGAAGCGCGAACGATACAACTTTTCCCCTCCTATACAAGACACTCAGGCTATTCAGGCATTTCTAAGGCCCAGTCAACCCATTCCTCACTTCAAGCGCTGGGCTTACCTTTGGCTCAAAAACGGGCAAATTGCTCAATCTGTGTGGAGGGAGACCTTGAAAGCAGTGTATAATCTTCGAGTCTCATGCAATGTCTCGGTAAGTCTTACATTATATAGGATAATTTCCAGCTAATTCCTTTTAGTTCTCTTATCTTGAACAGATGTGCTTTGGAGAAATTCAATACTTTGCGAGACTTGCATACCGCGTTAATGATCAAACCGAAGACTACAATTTTCACAACATTACTCTCATTAGACTTTACTCAGCCCCTGACAAAGAACTGTTCCAGTTTTCCTTTCACACTGTTGCTGCCTACACCCTCACAAATCAACTCATTGTCATCAATGTCAAGGAGATTAATAGTGTCATAGCAATGATCCCCAGGAGATTAAGACTACCATCGGGGTTAGAGGAAGAGCGCTTTTGTATGTTATCTCAGCCAGGTTTGGATGTTTCAGTCTTAGGTATGGCATATGATGTTTTTGAGGACGAGGACGATGGTTGTCTTCGTGTTCTGTGTGTTCTTGCTGGTACCTTGTTCGAGCGGTTCCATCAAGGCCGCTCTCTTTCGCCTCAATCGGTAATGCCAAGGATTTCCATCTTGCTCGGGGTCTGGATTTCTGCGCCTTTGTTCAAGCCAAACCGTTGGTTCCACAGTACAAGACCTGAGCGAAATTATCAGTGAGAGTAACACCATAGATAGAAGCTACACACTCGAGGAATAAACCAGTGGTGTGATCTTCCACCTTCACAGTGATTTCTGGATCCTTGACGTCATTTTCCTTGTGTGAATCGGTGGCCTCGTGTTCTTTGTCACTGGCTTCAGTGGGCTTGATCTTGTTCGGAATGGTGATTGCATCTTCTTCTTTAATATTGGGACTGATAGCAGACGCTGGTCTGTTGGTAAAGATATATGTTTGAACTATATACTTACCTTAACTCTCTGTTGACAGCCTCGTCCTCGGCTGTACCACGACCATTTGCTAGTCGGAAAACAACTGTCTGAAGTGTGAATTAGAACGTATCATATCTAGGATTGAGAAAAGAGAAAATTACCTTAGTTCCTGGGGTGTCAATGTGTACAGAGAAGGAATATGTGTTCCAGTTGAGAATGATCTCATCAATCTCAAGAAACACGATGTCTTGAAGCATCTTGATCGCATTCGATTTGTCTATCGCTGACATGTTGATCAGAGTAGTAGGGGTTTGTGATGGGCTTGTGATAAGATCAAATGATTTATTAAGGTACGAGCCAAGTGCTCAGTGGGACTTCCCGGCGGGGTTTGTAAATGACGTGAATGTGCCTTGTGAAATCTCTAAGTCCCTCTTCTGCTCTTGCTCATATCCTCCTTGTGCCATTGTTGTGTTACCTCGTGTTCCCTTTCTTCAAATCACTCCCTCTTATTCCTGACAATGCAAACAATACTCGACAGAAATTTCCATTAATCCTCTTCTTCCTCGCTTTCATCCTTGTCTGGCCGCGTTTCCCCAACCCCTTCTCCTGAAACCCACCTTAGTGGGGACTTCTTTGCCCCGCCGGGTCCACCTTATACTCAACGGCCACTGCAGCCCAGATTCATTGGCTATAGTCAGGTAAGGTTGAGTTACATCCAGCGGGGTGCTGAAAAACAGGATCCAATCGCTCTTAGAGCACATATGTGCACGACCCTCAGCAAAATCGTGCTCTCGAGGAACACTGTAAGGGCCTAGAGCTGCGGGTAGTGAGTCTGATGGCCGAGCGTGACACTCTAAAGTATGTATACCCCAAACATCAATTGGTACACTAACATTTCCCCAGAGCCCTTTGCCAGCAGTTCTCTGGCTCATCCCAGCAGCGCTCTCACCCGACAGGTCACATTGATGTCCATATTGATCCCCTCCTCATTTCTACACCCCAGAGCGATGCTAAGCAGCCTACACCTGAGACACACCCCAGCATCAAATTCTGGAATTGGGCCGACTGGGTCAAATGGTCAGAGAGAGCCGAAAATCATATCAAGTCTAGTCGTGGCATAATGCCATTCCTGGAGGGCGAAAATGGTGAAGTTATCAATGCCAGACAGGTCAAGGCAATCCGGGATTCCATGCGTGACACATGGGGTGAACTTGCTTGTCGCAATATTTCCCCCACATCATGGGGACGTGCCAGCACTAGCGCGCACAAGCTCTTCCGGTCCCTCATCAAGAGCGACTGGCCAATATTCAGGCTATGTAACAATGGCTGGAAATTAACTTATCTCGCTTCCATTTCATATCCAGGGTGGAAGAGAGCTCATCTCGACGAGGACGGCAACCGGAAGAAAAAGGTGAATGTCGGTAGTGACAGCGAGGACAACAACGATAGCGAGGACAGCGAGGACAACGACAATGCCGGCGCCAGCAGTTCTAAGACTCGGACCAAGAAGCGCAAGCTGGCAAAGGCAAAGTCAGAGGTCTCAGCTAAGAAAGCAAAGAGCGGGGCGGCAGTGACAGCCAAGAAAACAAAGAAGGCCAAGGCAGAGGTCCCAGCGAAGAAACCAATAAAAAATGAAGGTAAGTAGTAGGTCTGGCTGACTTATCTCTCGTTGCTTCTGACCATTCCCTACAGTGGCTGAAGTTCCAGGTCACGCCAACATGCTGGAGGACCCAGAAACCTCAACCAAACACCTTCCACTTCAAGTTAAAGAGGACATCCCGATGCCTCCTACCACCGAGACCGAGCCCAAGATCTCAACCACATGCCCCCCACCCAACGAGGCAATTCCAACGTCTCCTGCTGCTGAGACCACCATCAGCGTGAGCATAAATGCCAGTGACAATTCTTTGCTCAACTCCGACTCTGCAAATCTCGCTTGTGGCTTCACATCCTCCAAACCCTCAGTTGACTTAGGCTCAAGCACATCTGCTGACAAGGAGAATATCAGCCTCACCGAAGCTATCAAGCCCAAGGGTAAGAAGGGCATCAAGTTGCTTGTCAAAAACCCGCTGTAAGTTCCTCACGCATTTACTTGTTCTTCTGATCGCCCATACCATCTCTAGCTCTATGTCGTTGCTTGCTGCTGCCGAGGTTGACATGCCCAAGCTTCCCCCCCCTCCTCCCCCTATGGCACCTCAAGAACAAGAACACAAACCTGCTAAGAAACTGAAAGGGAAGATGTGTGTCCCTTCTGAACAATGTGGGTGGTAGGTCTTCAGATAATTTGATTTACTCCTCCGAGTCTACTTAATGTTTTATCTTCAATAGAAGCCTCTGTGCTCAACGTTGGGTCAAGCAAGTGAACAACCTCGGCACCAAGGACGAGTTCAAAGTCTATTGGAAGAAAACGCTCTCTGCAGAGCAGTGACAGGTTTGTCATATGAGTCGTATTGTCCTCTACTGGTAGCCCCTGCTCACAACATATCAGGTATATGACGACGTAGCCAAAGCTTTCATAAGTATTTCGGTCTACAAAAGTTGTACAGTCTGACGCTATCTACAGCCCACCAAGAAAGCCTGGTTGGACAAGGCCATCGCCGACAGCACTCTGCATTAGTCCCGTGCACCCGCACCTGTCTCTCCCCTCCAATTCGCCTCTCTCGCTCATCTTGTTTCACGCTTTTCAATCTCACTTTCATTTCGGCTTTTCCTACCAGCAAGTACCCTAATGAACGAACAGCGGCTCCCCCTCGATCACCACTCCTTTGCGTTACCCGTCCCCTCATTCTCTTCTGAGCTTACCCTATCATCACTGCCATGTTTTCGGCCTGTTTCTGCCATGTTTTCAACCTGTTTCTGCCGTGTTTTCCTATTGTTACCTGGAGCGATACCATACATTCCCCTATTATACCGTAGATCGCGATACCCACATACCTCAGCATATCCGGACATAATCATAACATATTCCCGCATACCAGAGCAGATCCTGTGAGCTACAACAGGAGCATATTTGAGCATATGTGCTCATATTGTAAGCTATAGCACGCGCTGGGGCCCTGGTCTACGCGAATATGTTTTCATTCCAAAGGGTCATAGTGGCGCATATGGGGGTGCACCAGAGCATGCCCCATACAATGTATTAGTCTCAATTCCTTGTAGAGAGTGGTACAACTCCTTTTCAACTCATAAAGAGCATTGCTTCTTTAGTTACAATAACCTAGCTAGCCAACTTTGATGTGTCCCTGGGCAAGTAAGTAACATGTTGTATGACTGCTTAGTTTTCTCATTGCATGCTTGCCTGGGCCCCAGATCACCATGTCTGACTTGACTTTCACCCAAACTTGTGTGTGTGGTCAGGTGTTTACCAATCTGAGCACATTTACTAGGCATGAAAAAGGATGTCACAAGGGCAAAAAATAACTGTCCAACACTCTTGCAAAGGCGAAAGAAGTTTACCATACCAAAAGAGCCAAGCTTCAGGAGCCTTGTGATGAACCTGGTACTAAGGATCAGCAAAGCCTCTGGGTTAACTGGCTGCACCTTGGAAAGCCCTGAGGTTGGACAACCTACCTCTAGCTCAGATGTACAGCAGGTATGTATGTCAGGCTGTCTTCATTAGTGATACACATGAGGATTGGGTCTGACTCTTGGGACAGTGTATCAATCATTGGTTCATTTTGTACGCATAGATGTGGGTTTGAAATCAAGGGGAGAATTTCACTCCCCATTGTGTTTTTGCACTTCAGTTCCTCATGATCAGGGTTAGTTGATTCTTTAGGCATGGAAGTTTGAGACTTGCCTCAAGGAGGGAATTGTTGAGATTGGGGCGCTAGGGAGACCTTAGTAGCGACCTAATAGCTAGGGACTTTGGTCCAGAGTCAATAACTGATATTAGGGAATAATACAGTGAGCTAGCATACCTTTGGTCCAGAGTCAATAAATGGGGGAAAGCGACCTCTGGACCCTCTACTTAAGTATTCAAACAGTAAGGTACCATCTGTCAAACATATATAACAGTGGGAAGGAAAAGTGCGGTGCACATCCATGTTATTGTTATTGGAGGTGATTTCGCATCTCTAGGTGTTAATTATAATTACCATCAATTCCCCTGACAACCATATATCACATCACCCCTTACTCCGCATTTCCTCCCATCTGTTTCCACAGATGTCACTCAGATATTGTGCACTTGATGTGCACCGCACTTTCTCTTCCCACTGTCATATATCTTTCACAGATGGTACCTTATCTCTAGAATACTTAAGTAGAGGGTCCAGAGGTCACTTTCCCCCAGTTATTGACTCTGGACCCAAGGTATGCTACTGTATAGGTCTGGCTACCGAGCCAACCCACCTACCAAGCCACAACACAATTTGCTCATCAATTCACATCACAACTACAATTTTTAGACTACGTCCATAGAGTATATTATCCCAGCTACTGCGACATAGAATTTTGAGGGCATTTGAGTAGAATTGAATGAGGTGTGGTGAAAAAGGTGGCGCAAAAACAAGGACCTGCCAAATTTGGCAACGTCATCAGCCAACATCTTATCATAGGAAGCTCACCAGCACTCATCATGCCATGTGAACACCCACGTTGCCGAGCCACGACTCCCACTAACCTTTACCATGCCTTTGATGCACCTCCGTTTCGCACTGGTCATTCCTTGGGCTTTGCAAGTTGATGGACACAATTCCTGAAGCCTTTGTACAAGCCAACTTACCTGGCTCACCATTCCTTCGTAAGTGATTGGATTCACCTCAGCCTTTTTGCATGCTCTCGAGCATGGGAAGAACCTTCACTTGCATAATCTTACTGATTTTTAGTGATTTTTTCAAAGAAGATTCAAACGACACAAGTTTTTTCATGCCTTTCAAGTACCCTTACAAGATTATTCTCTGATACTCATACAATGCAAGATCTGGTGGAACGGTCATTTCATTCATGCACGGGCACCTTCTACTAACTTTCTCATGTGCTATCATTCATCCAGGTGTTCTCGTGACGCTTCTGCATTGATGCCCAAACTCTGTCTCTCGCACTATTTCTCCCCACATTATTTTTGTTTGCCTGATGTTCCACATTCACTGGAGTGTTCGGAGAGCCGTTTTGATGGATAAATTTGATATTTCTGCCTGATATACTTCATGTCGTCTCAAGGATGATGTACTTATGATTGGAGGTCAAATAACCCCTTCCCGCCGTCCTGTCTACTTTCTTTCTTGGTTTTCATGTGTTAAACCCTCTCTGAACGATGGCATCAGCTGCATCTACCCACTCACAACCTGATTTCGACTCATCAGCCCAAGAGAACCATGTCCAGGCTGCAATCGCAGCCATCAATGCTTCGGGGACAAAGCCCAACGGCACACCTATATTGTCCATTCGCCAAGCTGCCAAAGACTTCAACGTACCCCGTGCAACTCTACAGGCTCGCTATCGTGGTCGTAAAACACGTGAACAAGCCCATCAGAATGAGCTCAAGCTGACCCCAGTCCAGGAGCTTGTTCTCATGGAGTGGATCAAAACCATGGGCTGGCGGGGCATGCCCTTAAATGCTCAAGCTATCATTGATTATGCTTCCGATGTTGCTGGAGTGTCAGTGAGCACAAGCTGGGTCAAACGGTTCAAAGTTTGCCATCCTGACCTTCGGGTCAGGTGAACACAGAGCCTTGAGCAATGTCGTGCACAAGCACTCAATCGCACAACTGTACGCGGGTTTTTTCAACTCCTCAGAGAGGTTGTTGAGGAGTACAAGATTCCAATGGAGAATATTTATAATATGGACGAGAAGGGGATCCAGCTCGGCATTGGTAGCCGCATCGCTGCCTTCATTGATCGTGATCAAGCAACGGTGTACAATATTGAGCATGGCAACCGGGAACTTGTCATGGTTATTGAAGCTGTCTGTGCTGATGGATCTTTCTTGCATCCATTGGTAATATACCAGGCTGCCCGTCGTGATTTAGAGTGGCCACGGAACAATCCATGTAATGCCAGGTATGTGATACCGTTTCTTCATATCAGGCTTCTGTTCTAACAGATTTTGAAGCTTATCACACTCTCTGAAAGGCTGGACTGATCAAGAATTGGGATTCAAGTGGCTTCAGAAGGACTTTGAGCCCCAAACTGCTGCTCAGAATCGCTCCGGTGGCTATCGACTTCTAATCCTTGATGGTCACAATTCTCACGGGACGTATCAGTTCTGCAAATTTGCAGCGAATCATCGCATCATTGTACTATGCCTTCCATCGCATACTACTCATGCACTTCAACCTCTTGATGTCGGAATCTTTCGCCCACTGTCCTCAGCCTGGAAAAAACAGGTCAACGAGGCCTCTCGCCAGTTCATTGGCATAAAGAAGAACAATCTTCTTGTATACTACAAGAATGCTCATGACAAAGCCATGTCACCAAATACAATCAAGTCTGCCTTCACTAAAGCAGGCATTTACCCCCTAAATCCTGATGCAATAGAGGAAAGTGCCTATGAACCAGCTCTAAACACAACAATGCAGCCTGTGCCACCTGTCAGTTCTTTGCTACCAAGCTTCCTCACTTCGGTGCCAACAGACACTTCCACAGCCACATCTCTACCTTCGACAGCCACCTCTACACAGCCACAGTCTGCTCCATGGGCCACTGCAGGTGACCCTCTAGCCCAGACATCCCACATTATTCAGCCCCACTCTGTCCCAAGGTAGTTGATATGCCCCCACCACTGCGTAGAAATGCTTTGCGGGAAAACATTCTGAAGGGGAACATTAATTTATGGGAGCTTATTGAAGCTCTTCGAGGTCAGGTGGAGCGTTACTACACTCAGATGAAACTCATGGAGTCTGAGAATGGAAGGCTTCGACAGCGAGCATTCACCAAGCAGCAAGGCAGAGCAAAACGTACCGAGGATCGTGAAATCGACACCACGCAGGGGCGTCACATGACGCCAGATGAGATGTTGGATGCTTTAGCAAGATCAGACTTCAAACATGCATGGAAAGAGCTACTGAAGGAGGCCGCACCACGATTCAAGATACAGCGAAAGGCAATTGATGATTACTACAAGCAACTAGCAGCGGACGAACAGGAAAGGGAGCGGAAACGAAAGGAAGAGGAAAGAGTGGCAAAAAGAGCAACTGAGGAAGCTGAAAAGGCTTGAAAACGTGCAGAAAGGGAGCAGAAAAAGGTGGAAAAGGAGCAGGAAAAGGAGCAGCGTGTGCAGGAACGGGAACGGGAGGCGAAAAAAGTGAAGGGAACAGCTGGAAAGGGGTCCGGAGGAAGGCGACAGGCAGCAGAAGTTGATGTCGAATCATCCGACGAGGATCTGGACTTGATAAGAGAAGAGCTGGAGACGATCATCCACTCACCTATCAAAAAGTGGCCAGCAGCTCGTCCCTGACCATTGAAAGCCCATAAACCATTGCCAGCCATCCCTAACACCTCTGTTGATGATCACACAGCTGAACAACTCGAGTACAATCCATTTGAGGGCAACGAAGGCACGAAGAAAGTTGCTGAACAGCCTGTTAGGAGGTCTACAAGATGGCTAGCTCAGCTATAATGACATGTAATTCATAGATACCTGAAAACTGATAAGGTCTGTGGGTTGTATTACTTCTCAGCTGTTGCTGTACGAAGTTTTGAGTGAATAGCTGGTGTGGTTGCAGAGATATGATCAATGCCACAGTAGAGTCACGGTATTTGTTGTGTCATGGCTCGCTACGTGGGATGAGTGACTTTCTGACACACTGCAGCAAAATATTCACTGAACACCTCACTGCAACGGAAAAAATCTGAAATCACCTGGAATGTGTTTGCCAGACAGTATTCTATCATACTCTATAATATCTGACCATATTATCTTGAGGACGAAAGTGTAATGCCCAAAAAACCGTAGGATGGCTCAGTACTAGCACAGCCACAGTAGTCCACTGTATGATCTACTAATATCAGTTATTGACTCTGGACCCAAGTCCCTAGCCATTAGGTCGCTACTAAGGTCTCCCTAGCGCTCCAATATTAACAGGTTATGAGCCCTGCGCTCTAGGCCTTGCATCGACCGCTTCCTACACTATCAGGACTCCCAGATTGCCCCTTGCGCTGATTTCGCTTCAATGAGGCTTCTTTGGTTGAGCACTGTGCTCCCAAATCGTCCTTGTGCGCTCTAGCTTGCTGTTTTCGCGTTCTAAGCACACTGTGGTCGAGCACTACACTCCCAGACACTCCTTATCGCTTCACATCAATCTTCATCGCTGCTCATCGCTCATCACTATCTACTATCACTCCTCTGGCAAGCGATCCAAGAACGCCAACAAGACTTCTGAAGCATCCCAACCCTCTCCTACCTCATCCTCTGGCTCTGTTACTGCCAATTCTGCCTCTACTCCCAACTCTGCCACTGCACAAAGCGCCCAAAGTTCTATGGAATTCGCTGGAACTGCACGTCTCCGTTCTCTTACTCCCTCCAACCCTCTCTGTGTTAAGATGGGAGCGCTAGGGAGACCTTAGTAGCGACCTAATAGCTAGGGACTTGGGTCCAGAGTCAATAACTGGTATTAGTAGATAATACAGTGGACTAGCATACCTTGGGTCCAGAGTCAATAACTGGGGGAAAGCGACCTCTGGACCCTCTACTTAAGTATTCTAGAGATAAGGTACCATCTGTCAAAGATATATGACAGTGGGAAGAGAAAGTGCGGTGCACATCAAGTACACAATATCTGAGTGACATCTGTGGGAACAGATGGATGGGAGGAAATGCGGAGTAAGGGGTGATGTGATATATGGTTGTCAGGGGAATTGATGGGAATGATAATTAACACCTAGAGATGCGAAATCACCACCAATAACACTCTGCTGCTCCCAGATTGATGCTGACATTGACTGCAATGCAGACACAGGTGCCACTTCTCATATGACCCCACATTGCCATTAAACCTTGCTCTGTGGCACAGGAGACTTGCCCATTATCATTTGGCAGGTGATAGGACGCTCATTGACCATGATTTGGTCACTGGACTCACTAAACATCGCGCAAATCGCCCTCTCGAACTCGTCCACACTGATGTCCATCAAGTGTCCCATCCGTCTATGTCTGGCTTTCACTACTGGGTCACTTTCATCGACGATTTCTCGCGCTATCGCTTTGTTCTACCCATCAAGCGCAAGTCTGATGTCTTTGAAGCGTTCAAGACGTTCAAAGCATATACTGAGAACCAATCTGAGCGCAAGATCAAGACTCTGTGTGACGACAAGGGTGGTGAGTACATGAGCAACGCTTGTCTTGATTTCACTACCCAGTGTGGCATTATGTGTCAGCATACTGTCCGGGCTGGACCCCAGCAGAATGGTGTTGCAGAGAGAGCCAATAGGCTACTTGATGAACGCATCACCACTATGCTGGACGAGTCTGGCTTTGAGAAAGGCTTCTGGAGTGATGCACTAGCTGCGCTTGTGCACATCTGGAATAGGTGCCCCACTGATGCAGTGGACAATGCCACTCCCTACGAGTTGTGGCATGGCCGGAAACCAGATGTCTCCCACCGTCGAGTCTGGGGCTGTACTGCCTATGTGCATGTACAGAAGGACAAGCGTCCTAGGTTTGGATCTCATTATGAGAAATGCGTCTTCATTGGCTACCCAGATGGCTACAAGGGCTGGAAATTCTACAACCCAGTCACCAAGCGAGCAGTTATCTCTGAGCGCACTGATTTCGTTGAGAGATACTTCCCTCTATCGGAGCACCCACAGGATGCTCGCCCACCCTCTTCTGGCTCTCTTGGTGCACCTCCGGCTCCCTCCCCTATGTCTCCCAATGACCAGTATCACCCTGCTGATTCGGACTCTGAGTCTGATGATGCACTGGATCATGGGGGGGATGTGCGTCCAGTCAGCCCAAGGGCAATCCAAAGTAACACAAAGTAACATGACATCCTCCATGACCTCATCCCCACTCAAGTTGTGTTACTTTGGATGATTTCGCCCCTTTTATTATTCATTTCTCTTATATCGCACCATACAGCGCTTCACAGTGGACTCCAGTGCTAGCTCTCTAGCACTCCCTGAGCTGACCCAATCAGTGGCTAGTCCACGTTATCAGGCTTCTGGCTTGTCCCACAACTCTCAAATAACCTCCTTGCCCCACTACATTTCACACCACTGTGCCTCACCTCTGAACCAGTCTAGCTGCCCTGCGATGCCACCCCCATTAATTACTCTGCTTCCATCAATTTCATTGTGAATTCAGCAGGCTATCAGCCCACATTGGGGTATGGCAACCAGCAAAGAGGCAGCCCTGACCCCCACTTTAATATCAATCCCCATGTAGCAAACTGGTAGTACAATACTAACAAGCCCACTGGGTACCGTGACTGAAAACGAGAGTCGAGCGACCAAAGGCAAGAAAAGGTGTGACAGCAACTACATAGGCATGCGGAATGGGGAAACAAGGGAGACAGCACAAACAGACTAAACTAGACGTACATGGTGATGATGATGACCATTGGGACTGGAACAGGGTAGCAATGAAAGGATATTTAGACTCAGGTAGGGCTGTCAGCAAATTTGTCCTCTTCAATGGGAAGGATGACCAGAATAGGTACTAACCCTGCAGTGCAGGCTTTCCCATGCTGTCTGAATAGTGGCTCGCTCACCAGTCAGATTAATGCTACCCGCTGTTCATACATGTCCTTTTGCTCTTGTGAGAACTTCTTCCAGTATGCATCATGCAGCTTCATGGAACCATTTGGGTTGGCTTTGGCCCAATCCATATGGCAAATGCTTCTATAAAGATGCTGATGTATTAGTTTACAGGTCAAGGCGATTAAATGAAATAGACTTGCTTTACAGTTAATCTCATGGGCGTGCTAGACGTAGGAGCATTGTCCCCCTCCTCCTTGGTGTTTGTGACCTCTTCTGCAGATGCATTGATGCCTGGGCCGTCATGAAGCAACTTGGACAGGTTCTTCATGAAGATGACTTTGGCCTTTTCTGTGGCAGGCACAACAATTGTGCTAGGATCTGTGATGCTTGCATTGGCCATTTGAGCCATGAGATCAGTGGTCGATGACGTTGTGCTCGTTGTCATACTGCATGGAGGTGCAGATGTGTCGCTGGACTTTGTGGATACTGTTTCTTCTAGAGCAGCTTCAGTATTTCCTGGCACTGTCCCATTTCCGCTAAACAGTCCAGCCAGTGGACTCATGATCTATAGATTGTTGTTCATTGATAAATATATGCACAAATAAACAATGACCTATCACCAGCATCCACGCCAGTGTGGTCAGTCCCTTCCTCACCAGTGTCCGCACCAGATACTAGGCTGTCAACATTGAAGGAGATAAATTGCACTGCGCTGCATGTGGATGTGTTGGGGCAGGTGGTGCGAACAAGGTCATGGTCATTTCAATCTTGTCTTGCATAGACTTGTATTTGATTTGCGGCACATCCTTCTTAACGGGTTTCTCCCACCACTGTGGATAGTGTTGTGTTGCAAAGGTGTCCTACTTGTCCTGTAGCCTGAGTCAAGGAGGAGGCGGCTGTGCTGCGAGGATGCAGGACCAGGCCCTAGGACACCAGGATCATCATCCAGACCACTAGCATGACTGGGTCACCAGCAGGCTCAGGAGGCACAACTGGGGGTGCTGCAGGTGACACAAGAGGTGCAGGAGGAGCAGGGGGACGCATAGGTGGGTGAGACTTTGGGTGATTTCGCCCCATTTACTATTCATTTCTCCTATATCGCGCCATACAGTGCTCCTATGACTTTCTAACCATTCCCATTCGATTCCCGGGGTCAAACTACCCCTACCACCACTTTGCTTCATCATTCTAGCTTGTTCCCACCGCTCTGCACAAGCAGAGCAATGACTTGTAGTGTACTGTCCGCTCTGTGGCTGACTTGTTTACATTTGTTTACTGTAGAGCGCACTTAGCCCTCTGAGTCCACTGTAGCTATTCTCTAGTTACTCACAGTGGACTCCAGGTACTGTAGACAGTCTTATCTACTCCAATCTATCTAGTTACTCACAGTGGACTCCAGTCCTAGCTCCCTA
>KN839907.1:1269-18026 GCA_000827185.1 Hydnomerulius pinastri MD-312 | reverse complement strand
GCCAGTGCAGTCAAGTCTGCCTCAGCAACACAATTTTGCAGAAACTGGAGCTCCTCTTGATGCCATGCCTCAAAGACTTCATCCCTGATGTCCTTCGTGTGCTTGAAAAGATCCAGTTCAGTAGTATATCTCTTGATGATACCCAGCATCTGCATATAATTACTGTAAAGAAAGCAGCCTATTTGAAATGATAAAATTAATCGAAGATGAGTCACAGGAAAACTTACTTAGCTCAAGGTACTTTTCAAAATCCCATTGGTCAAAGTGAAGATCTAAATACTGTTTTCAGTGGAAGAATGAAGCATGTAGACAATCAGTGAAATCACAAACAGCTCCCTGCTATGTTTCATCTGGGCAATACATTCAACAAATCCATGTCGACAAGCTAGAACAAATACACTGGTTTGAAAATTTGAACCTTGTCTTCCTCCACAGCTTTGGCAGCCATCCAATTGTTTGTACATGTGCTGGGCTGGACATTATTACTGCTGCTGGGGGGATGACAAATGTCATCCTTGAAGTGTTCAACAATAGCATCCAGGATGAAATAATCACTGTGAAATGCTCGAGGATCTGTGGACCCAGACCCATCCAATCTCTTTGTAGATGGATTTCCGTCCATGTTGTGCAACCAAGCAGGACTCAGTGCCAATTCATCAAATGACAATTGGCAATGACATAATTGATGGTAGAGCTCTAGGCACTCAATGGCAACTACAGGTTGTACAGGAGAGCAGCCAAGTAAGCCTGCATGGATCAGGGCTGTGTTTGTAGGCTTGTCTATCTTCTGCATTACTGGAAACTGGGGCTGAAAATCTACTTGAACATGGGCATAACACAGGACAGGGTAGTCAAACACTTACCGAATATACCAATAGCATCCACATGAAAGATGTGATGCCCTGTGTCTACTTCTGTATCATCAGTGAGAGTATTGTGCTTCCAGGTGAGATACTGATCAATGAGCACACGCATTTGGCCCTGCCATACGTGATGGGCATGCTGATTGCACTGCAAGCACGAACAGTTATCGTGACATTGGTGAGTAACAAATATCCTGTAGAGAGAGTATCAGTGATGATTCGTGGAGGTATAGAGGTGGCATACAAGTGGTGACCAGGGGGGGGTGCATCTAAGCATTTTATTAGCAAAAATGTGCTTAAATTGAAACAAAACCCCAATAACCTATATCTTGTCTGATTCTTAGGGATATATGGATGGTTTTAGTGATTTATATGTGCCCAAATAATCTAACTAGTAAACAGAGCAATCCACCAACCAGGGGGGGTGCATTGTAGTAGCAAAAATGCGGTCAAAATTAAATAAAACCTTTATAAACTAAATCCAGTGTAGGCCTTAGAGATCTGTGGATGGACCTAGTGATCTAACAGTACCCTAATGGTCTCTATAGTGAATAGAGTCTCCATTGACCAGGGGGGATGTCAATATAGCCATTTTATTAGCAAAAATGCACCCACAGTTAGGCATCCCCTATATTATATATACTGTATAGTGTTTAGAGACTTGAGGATGGTACTGATGACAACCATATAGACAATACTATAGCTATAAATAAGGCCAGAACATACCTAGAACATATATACAAGTTATTCTAAAAGTGTGTCTTTTGGGTGTCCCAAAAGTGGTCACTGGGTTACCCACATGGGTGACAAATAGTGTTCAAAATCACAAAAATAACATATTTTTTTGACCACAGGTTGGGTATTCCACATGGTCAATTGGGATGCCCAATGCATATTAGTGGGTATCCCAGTTACTTAGGGCCCAGTTGGATGATGTCACAAAATGACCTGAAATAGTGTCCCTGACTATGCCTCAAAGTGGCCATATTTGCTGGGAATACCCATGGAAAAACCACCCTTTAGGTATATTTTTTGGTAGTAAAAGATGTACTTAAAGGGCCCCAAAAAGAGGTAACCTGAAGTGGAGATATGCTGTTCATCGTGGACAATAGCGAGCACAAGCCCTTTGACACCGTGGGAAATAGCATGGAGGGAGCAATGTTGCTGCACTGGTATCAATAGTGACGGAACCGCATGAGATAAGATTGCTGTGGCTGTATTATATAATACAATATCCTTTATCTACTATCTCATCTATCCCTGATTTTTTCCCTCCATATCTGCCACCTAAGTCACTGTTGAGTGCTGTGAGAAGTGTTGAAGCACTGCAGCTTTAGGTATCCCCTCTAATTAGTATAAACAATAATGTGTCATCACTCTTACTAATATATAATGTTTATGGTGACACACAGGTGCCCACAAGGTGCTGTGGATGTGTGGTGAAGCAAAATTGGCTGTAGGTATGTTGAAATGAGTGTGGGAAAGCTTGAAAATTTTGTGTTAACCCTTTTGGGACATGTTTTGGGTGTTGTGATGTACTTTTCCACAGCCAGTATCCAAAAATGCGGTGTGAGAATTTTTGACATTTCCACATTGGGGATGTCAAAAAATGCGGACATACAGGCATGCAATGTCACCAGCCAGCTGACTTTGAACTGGCCCATTACTAAGCACCTGCAATACCACCTACCAATTACACGCCTTAATCATGTGAAGGTCCCACTGACCTCAGAAGGGGTTAACATCCTGAAAGGGTATGGGAGGGGTCAATGGAAGGATTTTTGTAGAGTGCCATATAGGAACTAGCATGGATGAGGCCTCATCCAGATGATATCTGATCTGTATCTGAGATTTTCCATTTTTGGTGACTATCTGTGGATGAACTCGCTGGCATCTGCGGATGCATGTGCATATACAACACATTGCGAGTTGTGACTTTGTTGATTGTAGATCATATGATCATGTGTCAGACCAAAGTACTTCAGCATGCATGCCATCAAATACTGTACCAATGCAACCTGTCATGCTATCCACTAAGTAGCCTATGTTGTTCTCTAGTCCTAATACATCATCCCAGTTGCCTTCACCCTCTCCCATCAGCCATCATTCCTTTATCTGAGTCACTTCCCCTCCCTTCACATCATTAATACCTCTGCTACCATCAGCAAAGTCAGGGTTCCTATGCAGCATTGGACAGCACCAGACAGAGCCATAGTGTTCATAGTGAGGTCCCATGTATGGAGAGCTGTCATAGTGCTATCATAGTTCCATAGTCTATCCATAGAGATGGGACTGTCCAGTATTGTCCAGTACTGGATAGCACCCTTTAGAGTTGAGGTTACATGTCACAGAGTTATTCCAGAATATCCCAGAGTTATCCCAGAGCATCACAAGGCTGGGCTTTTGGTTGGCAGACCATGCCAAGGACTGTTCCAGGCTTACCCACCCTTTGGTCTGTTAACACTGATCAGGTAGTGTTGATGAAAATGGGGATAGACTGTGATGACACAATAGATACAAATGTTGTCAACTGGCAGCATACAAACAGGAAAAAGACAAAAGAAACTGATCACATCTAATCTAGGCACACCCCAAACTCGTCATCACTTGCCACCACATCCAAATTGTTGTCCATATTGCTGTTTCCTTCCACCTGCCCTGAATAAAAATTTGCATGTAGTGGTGGCATGAATAAGAAGAAACACTTACATCCCAGAACATGCTATCTCGCTGCACATGTGGTCCAACTTGGTCCTGTGAACTGGATCATTCTCCAGCCTCTGGGTGAGTTTGAGAAACTTTCTCCAGCAGGGGCGGTAAGCTTGTGCACTGAATAAGGAAAACTTCCCCCTTCTGTGTATTTTGTATCTGTCAAGGATACATCGGATCTATGATCCTTGTAAGCATGATATGCAGGGGATGGAGCAGACTTACAGTGGTAAGGCCAAGGGATAAGGCGCCATTTAGCACATGCCTGCCAAACTCCTTGGGGCGGAGATTGCCTATTTGAGTATTGTGGCTGTAAAGAAAGATGTTCATATGACCCTATTGTGTTCCTCTTGTCTCCACTTTGTGATGGTCATTATGATAGCATCTGTGATGAAACCTAGAAGAGCCAGCTTCCTACATGGCCAAGGATCATGAATTGCTGCATATGTGTATGTTTCAATCTTGCACTCCTCTAAGAAGTCTTTCCATTTAGGGGGGTAAAAGCTGAGCTGCATGGGTCAGTGCTATTGGTGTCCTTGTGGGTCTTCAAATGTCATTTGCTTTGAGGATGTAAATCCTTATCGCTTTCGTTAGTAGCTGCACTTCGAGTCACAGGGACATTGCCCTTCTGCCGCACGCGTGCCAAGTCAGATGGCTGAGGTGGGTTGGGCCGGCAGTTCTTCTCATAGTACTCGTCAAGAACATCAATGTCCTATGTACCTATCAGTATGTTCCCTAGTGCAATCAATGACTTACCTTTCCATGTCAGTTACCTGCTACTTCATTGTTCTTGTGTAGCTTGCCCATCTTTTGAGCATTGTTCTACTTCAGCAGTTTATGTTGTGATTTGTGGTGAGGTATGTTCTACTTGTGGGTTAGCGAGGCTTGGGAGATGATGGGGGACAAACCTCATTGTCACCCTCACCCTCCTTGTCACTGTCCTTGTCAACTTGGTCACTTTTGTCCTCATCACTTCATCAGCAAGATGACAATTTTTCTGGAAGCACTTAGGCCACTTAACTGTCTGAGTGTCTGGAATTGTCTGGAATCAGACAATCAGACAATCAGACAGTCAGTTGGCCAGTCCATTCAGGATTCCAGACACTTTCAGACAGTCAGCTGTCCAGCTCATCAGCTCTACAGTAGCCTCAGTGTGTTCAGACACTCCCAGTCAGCCAGCCTGTCAGCTCACCAGTTCAATAAGACTATCCAGAAATGTCAGACATCCAGCTCCCTAGTAGGCTGTAACTGTCAGTCACTAAGGTATTATAAGACCTCCAGACAATCAGGTAATTAGTCCTATAGTTGTTACAGCCAGTAAGTCACTCAGAAAATCAGTAGATTAATACCACCAGAGTAACTCAGACCATTCAGCATCCCAGTTCATCAGTTAATCTGATTGTAAGTATTTTCATATTTCCAGCTGTTCAGACTTATTATACATCTATGTCATGCCAGGCTTACTAGTCTCTGAGTATTCATTTTTCAGACTAACATATTCCAAGGTAGATGTACTCAAACAATGGTAGTAAAGGTGCACCAAAAATGTGTAGTCAAGGTACTAGGAAGTGTAGTAAAAATTTCTCAAAAAAGCGTAGTAAAAATGTATTAACAGTGTAGTAAAAGTGTTTCAAAAATATGTAGTAAAGTTATTAGGAAGTGTAGTATAAGTGTCTCAAAAAGGCGTAATAAAAATGTATTAAAAAGTGATGTAAAGTCTAAAGTAAAGTATAGCAAAGAGCGTAGTAAAGTGTAGTAGAAAAGCATAGTAGAAAAGCATAGTAAGGTCTAATTGGTGGGACTTAGAAATTGTGCTCGAAACAAGTCACGTGATCATGTGACGACACACGAATTTCCGAACTTCCAAGTTCATTATCCACAGCATCTCACCACCCCCTCCACACACCCAGGCTCCAAATGCCCAACGAAAACCCAAACCCAAACCCACCCGCCTCACATCCGCCCTCACCGCCTCACGACCACCCCCACTGCCTCACAACCGCCCCCACTGCCTCACAACTGCCCCACCACCTCACATCTGCCCTCAACACCTCACCCACACCGTCCACACCCCACCAACGCCCTCGTCACCTCACGAGCGCCATCACCACCTCACCCGAACCCAATCCGCCCCACCAACGAACGCCCTCACTGCCCCACCAACGTCATCGCTGCCTCACCAGTGCCCCCGCTGCCTCACCAGTGCGCTTGCCGCCTCACCAGCGCCCCCGCTGCCTCACCAGTGCGCTTGCCGCCTCATGAACGCCCTCAGTGCCCTACCAGTGCACTTGCCACCTCACCCTCACCCCGCCCGCCTCACCGGCACCCTCACCGCCTCACCAGCGCCCCCGCTGCCTCACAAGCGCACTCGCTGCCTCACGAACGCCCTCAGCGCCCTACCAGTGCACTTGCCACCTCACCCTCACCCCGCCCGCCTCACCGGCACCCTCACCGCCTCACCAGCGCCCCCGCTGCCTCACAAGCGCACTCGCTGCCTCACGAACGCCCTCAGCGCCCTACCAGCACACTCGCTGCCTCACCCTCACCCCGCCCACCTCACCGGCACCCTCACCACCTCACCAGCGCCCCCGTTGCCTCACGGACACCCTCTCCCCCTCACGGACGCCCTCTCCCCCTCACGGATGCCCTCTCCCCCTCACGAATGCCCTCACCCCCTCACGAACGCCATCACCACCTCACCCACCCCACCGCCCTGCCTCACAACCACCCCCACCACCCCACGAATGCCCTCAGCGCCCCACCCGAACCCCACCCACCCCACGAATGCCCTCGCCCCCTCACAGACGCGCTCAGTGCCCTACCAGCACCCTCGCCCCCTCATCCACGCCCCCTCATCCATGCCCTCAATCACACCCTCACCAACGCCCTCGCCCCCTCACCAACGTGCTCAGCGCCCTACCAGCACCCCCGCCCCCTCATCCACACCCTCGCCCCTTCAATCACACCCGAATGTGCTCACGAATGCCCTCGCCCCCTCACGAACGTGCTCAGCACCCTACCAGCAGGGCCCTCACCCCCTCATCATGCCCTCGCCCCCTCAATCACACCCTCACGCCCTCACCCACACCTCGTCCGTGTCACCCATGCCCCCCTGCTTCACCCACCCCACTTTAGATTCCATATATTGTACTGTAGTTACAATGCCTGTATTAGTTAAATAGTGAATATATTTTCTTTTCTGCTTCTAAGAGAGATTCTGGGCCAGAACCATGAGGGAGATCTGTGATACCAATACCCCACTCACTAGCTGTCTGCTTGTCTGATATTTCTGAGTACATGTGGTTCTGTAATATTGACCAGCTGTTTTACTGAAGTTCACTGTAGGGCTAGATAACTGCTACTCTAGTTGTCTGGACTAACTTAGGTATCTGACTGGCTGGCTGCTGGCTGGCTGGACAATCTGGAATTGTCTGGGGGCTGGCTATCTACAGGGCTGGTGGACTGGACTGTCTAAAAGTCTGAAAGTCTGGATGTCTGATTTCAGACACACTCTGGGCTGGTGGTCTGACTTGGTCTGACTGACTTATCTCACTTAAGTAATCCAAATCATTCTCCAGCTTTGGCTGCCTTGAAGGCAGGGCTAGGAGTTGCAAATAAAGGCCATTGTAACTTGAAGCTGTTAGCTTCTACATAGATTGTATGGAATGGGATAGTGCACCTCAGCATTGACGTTGAGGATGATGTTTTTCTTCAAAAGTGAACTCATGATAAGCATGAGGCAAACCCACATGGACAACCTTATTACCTTTTTTGTGCATCTTTTTGGAGACTCAGGGGCCATCAGATTAACTGCCTCTCTCACTTCAGTCACCCCAATATGACCACCTCTTAGGTAAAAAACATATGATACAAGTATTTACCTATGAGGTCTGATTTTTATGGGATAACCCGTATTTTCTTGGGTTAATCCCACCTCTGGCAAAATCACCCCGGGTTTTCCCATATATATGGTGCTGGGTCAAATGAATTTGTCTGGGTCAAATATTTATCCCACCCCATACAGTGCTAGGTGAAACTATTTTACCTGGGTCAAATATTTATCCCATCCTGCTATTATTTTATTTATTCCTAAAGGGGGTGTCTGAAGTCTTTTCCCAGCATAAAGGGCAGCTTTGCTGTCACACTTCTAGCCATTTGAGCATCCTTTTTAGCTTTGCACCTACCAAAGATGTAAAACAGTTACACAAAATAGCTTCAATTTGTATATTGTGTGATGGTGTGATAAAGCTAAGTGCATATCTGTATAGCACTGTGATAATGCTCACGCCTCTTACTGTTGAATTATAACCCTACGTTTATGATGTTTGCAGTGTGACATTATGTCATCATAGGTTTGCATGTTGGTTCAGTGTCTAAGCTGTAACAATATTGTAATTTAGATTCATTAGATTCATTAGGGTAGCAAAATTTCCTGATTTATGTAACACCATGTCTTTCATACAACCCATATTGTTAAGATAGTGTCACACCATTAGGTTCAATAGGGTGAAAAATGTCTATCGTTCAAAATAGATCTGATTCACCACCTGTGTTGTCACTGTGACAAACCTAAGGTTGCAATTTAACAGTATGAGAGGTTAGGGCTTTTGGTTCATGGATTGATAGGCCAGTATTACTTGTGATAAGCTCTTTTTGCAACAACTTGTTTGTCCCTGCAATATTTTGTCAAGGCTTATTAGCTTGCATTCAAAGGAAATAATTCTGTTTCAATTGCCTGCAATGTCACCAACTAGCAAAGGTAGGATCCTGAGATATCCCATAACCACAAACTTGAAGTGAGGTGCCTGGGATATCCCACAACAACAAAGTGAGGTGCCTGGGATATCCCATGACCCCAAGGTGAGGTACCCGGGATATCCCATGACAGCAAAGTGAGGTGCCCGGGATATCCCATGACAGCAAAGTGAGGTGCCCGGGATATCCCATGACAGCAAAGTGAGGTACCCGGGATATCCCATGACAGCAAAGTGAGGTACCCGGGATATCCCATGACAGCAAAGTGAGGTGCCTGGGATATCCCATGACCCCAAGGTGAGGTGCCCGGGAAATCCCACAACCCCAAGATAGGATGTCTGGGATATCCCAAGGAAGCTCATTTGCTGAAATCTTCATCCCCATACTACTCTGCTATATTGTTTGGCAGTGTTATTTTGTTTTCTACCAATTTCCCTGATTTACACAGCCAATTAAATTTCAGTGGTCTTAAAGTCAGGCACTTCAATTTCAAACTTGGAGATATCTCATTAACTATAATTAAACTTACACAAGATTACTTGGTCTCAAACACAGGTGCATCACAAGGACATATATCACAATACTAAAATGCACACCACATACATAATCAATCAGGAATGCACAATAGCAGGGACATTTCCAACAAAAATAAGGAAAGAAAGATTGAAAATATAAGATAACAATAAAATAAAAGGACATCAGAATAAACATAAACAAAAAGAAGATAGCAGAGAAGTTTCTGACAAATAAGGAAAGAAAGAACAGGAATGCAAGATAACAATAAGACAGAAGAATATTATAATAAACATAAACAAAAAAGGGGTAGACGAGATTGCAGATAAAAATAAAAGCAATACACATTATAAAGCCTCCCACTCTCTAACCCTTCCATGTGTCTTGGCCCTCCCTCTCACTGTCCCTCAAATGCACATTCCATCTAATCCTTATGTCCTCCCCTCCCACTATCCCTCCAATGCACATCTCCGCTGACCTTCGTGCCTTCCCTCCCACTGTCCTCCAGATGCGCATTTCGTCGAATCCTTGCCTCCTCCCTTGGCACTAAGTTATTAGCTAGTACCTGTCCCTATCTACACTCAAGCAGTGCCTTTGGGTTGGAAAATTGCCTGTAGCACGACAACATGATATATGAAGGGCTCAACTCTAACACAGCCCGGTCAGATCACATACAAAGGACTCAACTCAGATAACACATCCCCAGATCAGACCCTGCACGCGACATGTACACAGCGTATACATGTTGTTATGAACATACATATTTTATTTAAACTTTTACTTTGCTCAGCCTCGAACTTGCGACTTCGTGCTTTAACTTTAATTTCTTTCTGATCACGTGACTCGGTCACATGATCCAGTAGCACATGACTCATCACGTGACCTAAACCCTCACGCGTTTATCTATTATCTATACACACACATTCCTCATGTACACTCGCGTAGCCTCAGCTACAGCCTCGTCATATCTCTAACCTATAGTGTATTTCCATACTGCCTCACTACCTACACATGTACGGTCACAGCTTGGTCTGTGCACCAGTATAATCGTCTCAATTCCTAGCATCTTTCTCTTCTAAGTCAAACATTTAGTGTTGTGAACTTGAGCCCACTCATAGTGGTATTGGGTTGCTTCATTAGAACTAGACTAATCTACTCACCTTCACAACTGCATCATCTACCCTTGTCGGGTCGGTGAACACTTCATTACTCTATCAATCATAGCCGGACTCCAGGCTTAAGGAGGAAGAGAGCTGCCTCCCAAGCTTAAGGGAAATTATGTATCGTTACTATAGCTTTTAGTAGTCCTCGTAACCAGGGTTCATTACTGAACCATCAGGGTGCAAGAAGGGTAGCCATTAGTAGGCGCCACTCCCGGGACAACTGTTTGGACCCTGGTCGGAAACATATTCAATTCTTTTGGACCACAAAGTCCGTGTCCTCGTGTGGCACATTGCTCTTGATTACCTAGCTCTTACATACAGTACAGTACTCTTGTTGGGGAAGGCTTTTGACCTGAAAGAGTAGACTAGGACCTTACTGTCCTTGGCGAAGAAGACTCCACCAGTACTACACGATGGCACGACTTTTGAAGATCCTTAGGGAGGAGCGAGCGCAACTCCAGCTACAAGTTTACCACACTCAAAACCAACCAGACTATCGCCACCCCAACAACCTCCTCCCTCACGAACACCACGATCTACACGCCTGCCGCCACTTCTTTGAGTAGGAAGTTAACACTCCTACTCCCTTGCCCACCCCAGAACCCGTAGAAAGGGACGAGCCAGAACTTGGACCAATTCCCCCTCACTTCTGGACTCCACCCCCTGCATGCAAACCATCCCTGGTTATCAGGCAAGAAACCCCTGAGCCACAACCCCTTGTACATTGCTCCACTTGCCAGAAGAGCCTAGCACGCCCTAGGATCCCTTTCTATTGGGGGGCATTCCCCACCCAATCTCACTGCTTCTGTGATGCTTGCGTAACTGGTTGGCACAAAGATCACACGTACTCCTATGGCAAGCGCACCCCCCTTCCTCCCAACCCAAAATTTATCAGCCCCAAGTAAACCATGTCTTCAATGGAGGCTGTAGAAGGAAGTGCTGTCCCCACCAGGCAGCCCAGCACCAGGGATGTTCTCAACAGCCTGCAAGAGCAGATTGCTCTCATGCAACAAACTATCAATGAGCAAGTAGCTCAGCTTGAGGACCGAACACCGGTCATTAATATCAAAAAGAAGTTCAACAAGAAGGTTGAGGTGATTGCCGATCCAGGGCAATACACCAGAGACAAGGCAAGGTTTGCCGAATGGTGGACCAAAATGAGAATTTGGCTTCGGGCCAATGCGAACACACTCTTGAACAACTTTGAGCTGTGCACAGCAGTCTGGTCCCGCTTGTCTGGACCCATAGTGGGCCAGTACGCACAAACCCGAATGGCCAAGTGCCTTGAAACTGATAGGTGGCCGGACCACCGGCAAATCCTGGCAGAAGTTGAAAGCCTTTTCCTTCCTCAGAACAAACAGGACTGGGCCCGCTCCCAGATACAGACATGCAAGCAGGGCAATCTTCAGATTGATGAATTCATTTCAAAGTGGCTTGCCTTATACAGGCAAAGCCGAATCTCAGAGGAACATGGGGTATTCCTTCTCGAGACAAACACCTCACCCCGGATTATCAAGCAGATATTCCTCCTCGGTGCCAGGGCAACCACCGTCGAAGAGTACATTGAGCTCATCCAGAGGGTCGAACGAGCACAGGAATCCTTCCTGATGTTCCAACCCGCTGCCAAAACCCAGGGACGTGCCTGGGGTAACAACGCGTCTGGGTCTAAGACCTACGGAGGGCAGGGCGAGCTGATGGACATCGGTGCTGCCACCAAAAGCAGAGGAGCAGGCTCCTCGGAGTGCTACAAGTGCAGCAAAGGGGGACACTTTGCACGCGACTGTAAGGCACCCAACTGCTGGTGTGGTTCTAACTGCCATACCTCCAAAAGGCACCCTGCAGGCCAGGGCAAGGGTAAAGGACGCGAGGTCTGATCCACCTCCGCGTCCAACAATGCTCCACAGTCCCAAGCAGACTTGAAACAAATGAACTTTGAAGAGGCTAAGGCCTTCTTTTATGATATGCAAGTCGCTGAGATGAAATCTCAGGGAAAAGGATTCGGCCCTTAGAAGATCTGGGATCTAAGGGTGACGATGTAAAATGGACTATCACTAACAGAGTGGGGGCTCCAAAATCATATACAAAAGTAGAAAATAGTAAAGCACAAAAAAATGTTTCTTTCTCTAGCTACAATTCTTTGTCTCCTCTCGCAATAAAATATCTATGGACATCACGATTACGGCACAGAAAAGCAGAAAACTTGGTACAGTGGCACAAGCACTATTGGACAGTGGTGCCAATGGAATATTTATAGACAGAACCTGGGCAGAGAAACAGGGACTCCCACTTGACAAGCTCGAGCGCCCCATCCCGGTATTTAATGTAGATGGTACAGCCAACAGGGCCGGTGACATCACACACACAGTTGACATAAAAATCAACTTCCGGGGCCATAACGAAGCCGTGTGATGTGAAGTCACAGACCTAGGCTCTCACTCGATTATCCTAGGGTATACGTGGCTGGAGCACCACAACCTGGAAGTCAATTGGAAGACTGGAGACATTCAACTATCATGATGTCCCAGGCAGTGCTATCTATTATTATCTGATAGAGCCGGATTCCTTCGCTCGCTCGAAGCTGAGGAAGGATCTGACTACCAAACATGGCGAGCAATCCACAAATCATGTGCCGTGCACGTAAACTCTACAGAAAAAGAGAAAACCCCTAAGGAACTAGTTCCAAAGGCATATCACAAATATTTAGATGTCTTCTCGAAGAAAGAGTCTGAGCGTATGCCAATGTGCAAACCATGGGACCATGCGATAGACTTAAAGGAAGGCTTCATGCCAAAGAAAGGAAGAACGATCCCCTTATCCCATGAGGAGCTCGACTCCGAGCTAGCTAAGGGTTACATTAGACCTTCCAAGTCCCCACAGACAGCCCCTGTCTTCTTCGTCCCTAAAAAGGATGGAAAGAAGTGCATGGTACAGGATTACTGATATCTGAATGAAGGCACTATTAAAAATAACTACCCTTTGCCCCTGATTGCCCAACTTGTTGACAAGTTGAAGGGCGCAAGGCTATTCACAAAAATTGACTTACGTTGGGGATACAATAACATTCGGATCAAAGAAGGTGATGAATGGAAAGCAGCCTTCGTATGTCACCAAGGTGCCTTCGAACCCCTCATTATGTATTTCAGACTATGTAACTCCCCAGCCACATTCCAAGCTGTGATGAACGACCTCTTTGCAGACATGGATGGCTGTGTAGTTGTATACATGGATGATCTCCTTATCTATACAAAGACTGATAAGATTGAAGATCATGAGAAAGTTGTTGAGCAGGTGCTTCAACGCCTCAGGGATCACAATCTTTATGTATAACCCAAGAAATGTGCCTTCCACGCTATGGAAGTAGACTTTCTGGGCATGGTTGTAAATTGTGATGGGATTCGCATGGACGAATTGAAGGTTAAAGCCATTCTAGACTGGCCCATCCCCACAAAAGTCAAACACGTGTGCAGATTTCTAGGGTTAGCCAACTTCTACCATTGTTTCATTACAGACTTCACAACCATAGCTAGACCATTGAACGATCTTACCAAGAAAGACTATACCTGGAGATGGACAGATTGGGAGAATGAAGTGTTTGAAATGCTAAAACGTCTATTTACCACTGCACCAATATTGACCTATCCGGACAATGATTGCGAATTCCGAGTCAAGTGTGACTCCTCAGACTACGCCACTGGAGCAGTGCTATCTATGAAATGCCTCAACGGCATCTGGTGGCCTTGTGCCTACTCCTCGCATTCACTAGGCGATGCGGAATGGAACTACCAGATCACTGATAAAGAGATGCTAGCTATTATTAGAGCACTAGAAACATGGTGTCATTACCTAGAAGGGAGCAAGTTCAAGTTCGAGATCTGGTCAGATCATAAGAACTTGCAATACTTCATGACATCTCAGGACCTCAACCGGCGGTAGTGATTAAAAGTCCAGTCCAGTCCGGTTTTTTTGCCTTTTTTGGACACAACTGGACTGCAACCAGTTTTTTAATTAATTAATTATTAACAGACCGGACCAAAACCGCAAAAAAACTGCAAAAAACCGGTCTAAAACAGTTGCAACTAGTTTCATAAAAGACCAGTTGTGTAATCAAAAACTGATTGCAACCATTGATTTATACACTTAATTAGTACCTACAGGGGTGTGTTTGAGTGTGTATATAATGTATATCACATGTGAATCCTATTATAACACTGATTTCATCAATATACTACTATATAACTTCAATAACTCTTAAAAAACTCGAAATAAATCAGGAAAAATGAGGAAAAACAGTGGTAAATAGGGGAAAACCTTTCTAATTAGGCTGTGGCTGTTCAGGTTGGTTGCAACCGGTTTCAACCGGTCCAAAATGACCGGTTTTTTGCGGTTTTTATTTTTCACAAAGTAGGCAACCTGCAACTGTGGTCCAGTTGCAACCTATTGTGGTCCAGTCCAGTTGCTGGTCTTTCAGTGGTTGCGCAACTGGACTTTTAAACACTAACCAGCGGCAGGCATGCTGGGCTCTTTATCTATCCAGATTCAACTTCTCGCTCATCCACAAGGCTGAAACATCTATGGGAAAAGCTGATGCCCTGTCCGTGAAGACCACGCTACAGGCATCAAGGATGACAACAAGGGCGTCACCATGATTGAACCAGAATGGATAAACTTGAAAAGAAAAGTCACCTTCATCGAAGGCGAAGAATCTAACATCATTACAAAAATACGACAAAAGCTACAAAACGCGTCCACTGCTGAGGTCAAGAGAACAAACAACTACAAGCTAGTTAATGGACTATACTACATCGACGACTGCATTTATGTGCCTGACGATGCCAACCTCCAACTTCTAGTCATCAAAAAGCATCACGACACACCTGTTGCAGGTCACCCTGGTGCCAAGCGCACCCAGGAACTCGTAGAACGTCATTATTGGTGGCCTGGCCTTGCCACTTACGTAAAGAATTATGTCTCATGCTGTCACAAGTGTTAACAAATGAAGGGACAGAATATCGCACCCGCTGGCAAGCTCCAGCCATTACCAATCCCATCTGGACCATGGGTTGACATATCAATGGACTTTACAACGGACTTACCCATATCTAACAGTTACGACTCAATCCTGGTCGTGATTGATTGATTCTCTAAAGAAGCACATTTCATCGCATGTAACAAGGAAATAACAGTGCTAGAAACTGCCCGTTTATATTTAGACCATGTATGGAGATTCCACGGACTCCCCACAACCATTGTGTCAGATCGCGGACTGCAATTTGCGGCTAAAGTAATGAAAGAGCTGTGTCAGCTTCTGGGTATCACACCGAAGCTCTTGACCACCTTTCACCTGCAAACCGATGGTCAGACAGAGTGAATGAACTGCGACCTCGAACAGTATCTCCGCCTATTTACTGCAGACAAACAGCAGGACTGGTTGCTTTGGCTCTCACTGGCTGAATTTTCATATAATTCTAAAGAACAGTCTTCTACAAAGAAGTCACCATTTGAAATAACCAGACCGTACCAACCTAGAATGGGGGTAGAACTCCTTACATCTAAGGTACCTGCAGCGCAGGATCTGGCTTCTCAAATAGAGCGCACTTTGGATGAAACTCAGAATAACTTAAAACAAGCACAAGATGCAATGAAGCGACAGGCAGACAAATCTCGGTCAGATGTGCCTGAATACAAGATCGGAGATCTCGTTTGGCTCAGCACAACCAACCTTCGCCTAACACGTGCATCTCGTAAATTAATGGAAAAATGGCTGGGCCCCTACAAAATCATATCATTCCACGGCCCTAATGCCCTTAAATTAAAGCTACCATGCTCCATGTGCATTCATGATGTCGTGAACATAAGCCGCATCAAACCCTATAAAGAGCGCCTGCCCGGCCAGCACATTGATCAGCCCGGTGCTGTCAAAGTTACTGAAGATGGCGACCCAGAGTATCTGGTCGAATACATCGTAGATTTCCGGCTGGTCCGGAACCGCCTCCAGTACTTAGTCCACTGGGAAGGTTATCCTGAGGAAGAACACAGATGGGAACCTGAGAAGAACCTCGAGAACTCGAAAGAGAAGATCTGCGACTTCTACAGACGGAAACCTTCAGCACCCCGTAAGCTATGGATGGCCCGGACAGCATTCAATGCCCTATTTAAACCATATGTCAACCTGATGGAGCTGGACTCTATTTGGAATCGCCTGGAAGTCGATCCCTAGAATGGGGGCAGTGTTATGAACATACATATTTTATTTAAACTTTTACTTCGCTCAGCCTCGAACTCGCGACTTCACGCTTTAACTTTTATTTCTTTCTGATCATGTGACTCAGTCACATGATCCAGTAGCACATGACTCATCATGTGACCTAAACCCTCACGCATTTATCTATTATCTATACACACGCATTCCTCATGTACACTCACGTAGCCTCAGCTACAGCCTCGTCATATCTCTAACCTATAGTGTATTTTCCTACTGTCTCACTACCTACACATGTACGGTCACAGCTTGGTCTGTGCACCAGTAGTCAGTAGTATAAATACCTGAATGAAAACACCCAGAGAACTCTAGTCTAGTTCTCTTGGGATTAATCATCTCAATTCCTAGCATCTTTCTCTTTTAAGTCAAACCTTTAGTGTTGTGAACTCGAGCCCACTCATAGTGGTATTGGGTCACTTCACATGTTGCACATGGCAGCATGCGTCATCACCTCCGGTAGGTCCTACCCCAATCCCTATCCTTATACCCTCCTTC
>KN839906.1:65237-78334 GCA_000827185.1 Hydnomerulius pinastri MD-312 | reverse complement strand
GCGAATCGTCACCGTGAGGGAAGTAACTCCCATAACCACCATCAGTTATTTCCATCCTCCTGCATTTGCTCTCAGCTCTTTTGTTTTCGCATCTCTCTGTGTTCTCCACGAATGAACCCAGGAAACTGAGCTTTCTGGTCGGTTCTCTGAAGGATCTCTAACGAAACATGCCCCGCTCTCTACAAGCCTTGGAGCTCGCCCTTTATCTCGCTCTTTCGTCCCATCTTGTCTCTGGCTTTTCATTCACTTTCACCAGCCAGCCTCAACAATGCTCCAATCTTTCACTTGACATCACTGGCTCAGGGAAACCACCTTACAGCGTCCTAATTATTCCCTATGGTCCAACACCACTCCCAAATAACATCGAAGCACGCACGATCGTCTACCAGCAGTTCTCTGGGGACTCGTCGAGTGTTAGCTTCCAGCTCAAGTACCCAGCTAACTCCCAGTTCGTGGCAGTGGTAAGTGATCACTTTCATTCCGGGCTTTAACGGCATATCGTGCTTGCCGGCCTGATTCGCTGAACGTGCTCACAACGATGTCTCTTTCAGGTCAGCGATAGCACTGGGTTCGGGACAGGTGGCACCAGCGTAGCTGCTTCTGTGATGGGAAGCAGTGACAGTAGCTGCTTTAACGCGACACAGAATGTAGCTCCTGATTTCCCTTTCAACATCAATCCTCCAAATCAAGTGGTCCAATGCAGCCCTAGTAGATTATGGTGGAACGCGAATCAAGTACAAGGGTAATAACTATCTTCTGTCTGTGGAGTGTCGTTGCTGACAAGGACATCATTCCCCTAGGACGCCTAACTTCCAGGGTGTCATACCTGGAGGACAGTCATTCTCGATACCAGTCGGTTCACTGAGTCAAATGGGTGGACAAGGTATGGGCTTCAACTGGACGCCGACTGTGCGAGCGGGCAGTACCCTCTTGATAGTTGCTGGGGATGACCGGGGTCTTGGAACTGGAGGCAGTGAACCATATAATGTCGCTTCCGGTCTTTATCCGAACAGTTCGTGTTTAACGGGCAATTCGCCATCGTCCACTGCGGGACCCCCCGCGGGCGGTGCGTATCCGACCAATTCCAGCGGAGATGAGACCGGTGGCGGAGGCGGAGGCAGGTTCGTATATCCCCAGTATCTTTGTTGAATCCACTGCTCAGCTTGCTTCCTTTTAGTTCCAACAACACCGGAGCAATTGTTGGTAAGCGCAGTCGCACTTCTTTTCCTATCCCAGACATCTAACTTCCGCATTACTGTAGGAGGTGTCATTGGCGGACTGGCCGCTATCGTCATACTCGCACTTGTCGGGTTCTACATAATCCGGCGCAAGACTACGCCCAAGTCCCAAAAAGAACGACCCGTCGATCTCCTACAGGGCGATCCAGAAGACAACGAACCTCCTCCCAACACCGAGCTTCCCCAGTACTACCGCCCAGAACCCTTCCTAGCCACAGCACCCACCGAAGTTTCATCCGCTTACGCTCAAGAAGACGGTGGGCGCCTGTCCGTCGCCGGTTCGGGTTTGCTTTACGACACTGCGACTGGCTCTCGATATGGCACTTCTGATCGCCGCCAATCCGGTGTAACCCTGTTCACTGAGGCGAGGTCTGCAACGCCTGATTATGATGGACCTGCTGCGCCGTCTGGGTCTACGGGCGTGCCGAGTTCGCGCAAGTCACCGATGCCGAGGCAGTTGAGACCCGTCAATATCGTCCAGCATGAGGATGCTGGTACTCCTGATGAGCAGGGTGAGGGTGAACAACCCGAGACTATCGAGCTTCCTCCAGCTTACACCAATCTCCGGAAAACCACATGAGGTGAACCTTGCCTGGGCAGTTCTTTTTCTTATTGTTTTCATGTATTATATCCCTAGCTACACTTCTGTCTGTTTTACTCAGAAGCACTTTACTCCCAATATTTCGGTCGTACGCTTTCATCGCCCCTTACCCCGTTCTTCATTCGCCCAGCCTTATCCTCATCTACCAAATGGTTACAGTTACATTATTTACACTGGTGTATATAGGATCACTGCAGCCTGCTGCGATTCCACCTCATACTCGCCCGTCTTTGTTTTTGTCTCGCACTCTTGTTTACTCTCGGACGGACCCTAGCAACGAATCGGACGCTCCATTACAACTCCACACACCCACGTTTTCACGAAGTATGTCCCGGCTCCACCGTACTACCTGTTTTACCACGTATATGTATACGTACACGCAGCTGCGCAAATGATTATATACCCGTGGAGCGGAATGCTCCAAAAGATCATCATAAACACCATGCGTCTTTTGGGGGTTGAAGACGGTGAGGACCCGGTCACGAGGGTGTTGCGAGGGTGACAGGTTTTTGAGGTCAGCGAGGGCGAAGGGGAACGTGAGGCGGGTTGAGGAGGATTGACCGCGAGTGACTTTTACATTAGACATCACTTGGCTTGAGGCGGAACTTCGGAAGGCCCCCGACGTCAACACGCCTCAACGTTCCCACTTCCCCGAACACGTGGAAGTAACGCCCAGGTGGCGCGCAGATCCTGGAATGGAGTGTTCGTGAATATTAATTCTTATGTGGAGCAAGTGAACTGGAAATACGAACCATTCTATTGTGTTGTATTATCGCGCTGAGCTGGTTTGTTCTCTAGCTCTCTTAGCAACTTGATGGCTGCGTCCGTAGCCCTTCGGTCTCCCGCATTGTATGCGAAGCGCTCTACTAGTCGCCTCTCGACCTCGCGTGCGTGCTCTACGTCCTCTGCGGCGACGAACCCCTGGAGGACATTAGTATACGTCCCGATGAGCGTGTCAGAGGGGCGATAGTATGTTTCCTCCTGCGGAGTCTCGTGAGCGCTCTGGCCCTTGCTTGTCCCCCGCTCAATTTCCTCAAGCCGATCGAGAATACGCAACGCGATGAGGGGATCACCGTGCTGCGCGTACCCGCGTGCAACAATACTCCATTGCACCATACCAGGCTCGATCCCCAAACTAACCATATCTTTCAACACCTCTGATGCTTTCTCCGGGTTTCGCCTGGCCGCCCACATCGAGATGAAAGGGGAGAAGTGGGCGGCGTCGTAGGTAGTTGGGGGTAAGCTTAACGACGTGCGTTCTGGGGGTTTGTCATAGGGAGGTTCTTCTTGTTTGCTTTGCGCGACGAGTTGGAGTAAGAGTTTGTAGAGCCTTTCCCGGTCTGCTTTAGGAACTAATCGTACGAGTGTCTCCCATACGACCGCAGTATGATGCGGGGAAGGCCAGAGCTTCTCCTGCATCGGATACGCGGGGGAGACCAAGCGCCCCAGCCCTTCCTCCCTCATCCTCCGTCCGTGCGGGCCCCGAATGAGGTACAGCAACGTCGTCCTCGGCACACCCACCAAATGGAAGTGCTGTGCGAAAACGAGGAGAGTCTGGATGTACTCTCGGCGTGCGCGGAAATGGAGCATCTCTGCGAATGCCCATGTAGCAGCTGATTTGGAGGAGTGGTGGTAAGCGAGGGAGCGTAGGAGGACGGGGGCGCGTGTACGGCCAAGAGCTTGGTAAGAGGTTATGAAGTGGATAAGGGCGTATGGGGAGGGCGGGGAGGAGGATTTGAATGCTTTGCGGAGGGAACGGAGGTGGGTGGCGAGGGAACTGATCGTGGTTGAGGTGTCGGTGTGAGGGACTTCATTGATGCTTTCGTCAGAGAACTGCGTGGGCTGCATGGACCAGGTAGGGTATATGGTGCGAATCTTGTCGGTGGCATGGTGTTGGTCGGGAGCATGCTTCGCGACGATGTAGAGCGTAAAATCTGAAACTCGAAGCCCGCGCTTCTGTGCTGTGGAAGCGAGTTGGAGGGCAGCACCCGACCGACCTGCTAATGCCTGGGTTCTGATCGCCAAGTCGAACGGGGGAAGCAGGCAGTCTACCGGCATGGACCTGCCTGTTCTAAGGTGGTAATCTCTACATCTATCCTCCAACTTCCGGAGATAGTTCTCAGTGACTGCAGGGCGAGCGTGACGCGCCAGAGTTGACGCGGCCTGCAGAGCTGCATCTCCAGTAAAGTACCCTTTGGACGCAAGCACGAGACCGAATCGGTGAACCAGCGAAATATTGAGATGGTCCATAGCGCGGAACATTCGCTCTCGGATAGCGTAGAACGAGAGCCAGCTCTCATGACGGTCAGGAATAAGTGATAGCCAAGCCTCGAAAGCGTCCAGCCGCTCTTTTGCCATTCCCTTTGATCTTCGTTCGGTGATGGCATTCAAAGCTGCCCGGAGGTACAGAGCGTTGAGTGTTATGGGTATATGGTGGGATATCATCTCCTTCCGCAGTGTCTCTGCAGCTTTGAAGTTGCCTTCGGAGACTAAAGATGCCAGGGCCTCGGAGGACGTCAAAGGTGTGAACACCTGTGTACCTAGGGTAGACACGGAAGCGTACTCTTCTGACATGTCTTCGAATACAGACAAGTCAGGCTGGGTGTTGGGGTAAGGCATCGTCTCTATTTCGAGGGAGGCTGGTGAGGGTGTTTGGAGGGCAATGTTGAGGTGGCTACGGGCTTGAACCCAAAGTCGGGAAGGGTGAACGTCGAGACGGAGGCGGGCACCACGGACTGAGAGTAGCCAGGGCGTATGTCCCACTAGCCATGTCGCCATACAAGATTGGTGGGTTCGTTGGGTCCAGGTTATGGGAATCCTATCGAGTGCCCATAAGCTAAAAGAATGGCGAGAGCTTACTGTACCACCTCAATGCAAAGAACGGAGGACAGCGGACGCTCGGCAAAAATCAGCAAGAGGGACAGGCATTACTGCATCGGGAATCTGACCCCCTTATGAGCTCCGCAAGCACCTCCGAGTTCAACTTCGGTTTCAAGAGAGCGCCAAAGTCCTCGTCGTCTTAGCGTTAGGTACCAGGAGGACTTGCGAGCCAAATTATGCAGAAGAAGGTACAATTTACACAAAGCGCAGGGATGAGTACGACACGTAGCAGACAACAATCGCATAAGAAAAATAATCATAAACTCCCTCTTTCCCAACACTCAACCTAGCTGTGCAAAGTTACCATCGCTCACCGGTCCCGAGTCCCCTTCCATCGCAGTCCCCGACTGCACCTCACTAACCGGGGTACCCTGACCCGTTGTCCCAAGACTCGTCGGGGTAACGTTCTTCCCAAGTTCAGCCTTCACCCCATCCAACATCCGCTTCAAATTAACCCGCTCATTGACAAGCGCCATACGTGCACTCTCGAGTCCCTTGCGCTCTTCCTCAAGGAGTTCTTCTAATTCTTCGAAAGCAGTCATCTTCAACTCGAGCTTGGTGAGTGTTAGCTTAATAAGCGACGCGAGCGTGCTTCGAATGGAGGCGTCTTCAGCGTCGGCGAGCGTCGCGGCGGCACGTGCGGAGGATTTCAGAGCGAGGCCGGCGGCACGCGCCACGTGTGATTGGGGGATTTTGGGTGCGCGGGTGGTTGTTATAGTTGTGTGGGCGGAGGGCTGGTCGACAGACATGTCGTCGGTGTGTGGGGCTGGAGTACCGGTTTTACTCGATGTTTCCGCTTTTTGAGGGGCAGAGCGCGCGTCGGGAGCGTCTTCTTCCATTGCAGCGTCGGCTTCTGCGCCAGTTTTCTCGCCTTCATCTTCGCCATCTTTTGTCTCCGTTTGCTTATCGCCTTCTTTGTCTTTGGAGGCACCGTCTGTGAGAACATGCATAGCAGTCTTGGCAGCTTCGGAGGCTACGCTCGGGTTGACGACGCCAGCAAGGAAGGCGACGACGCTCATGACAGGGTTATCAGCCTGTTCAAAGGGGACCCTTCCATATCTGAGGGGTCCTTGGTCTCCTTCCGCGGTGATGTAAGGGTCTTCGATTGGTAGCGCGAGGAATTTGCGTATGCACTGCTGCGCAGTACGCGTACCGACGTGGTCCTCGATAGCGCTCCAATCATCGTCATACATCTCAATACCCTCCAGAAGTAACAACACCTCCTGATCAGTCCACTCGTCGTCAGTCCCGTGGCCAACCCCAGGTGGCGCAGCGGTCAGCTTCACAAAGTCCCCGCTGAACATCGTGGAGGGGAAGCGCCCGTCGAGGTAACACGGTGCACAGAGTTCGAAGTCTTTGACTTTGAGACTGTGATAGCGGACTGCTGTGCAGTCGGTCCCACAGGTGTCGCATTGGTAAGACATGTTGCCTTTGGTATTGGTGGCGAGGCCGTTGGTGAGGGCATTGGCTTCGTTGGGTTTGAGTTCTCGAGAGGCTTTAGAAGTTGTTTGGTAGATGGAGTTTCGGAGTTCGAGGGAAGCGGATGCTGGGTTCGATCCGAGGGTCGAGGCGGAGGGTTGTGTTTTTGAGGTCCCATTGGCGGCGGGGTGGGTGTTGGAGGGACGTGTGCCGGGGTGCAGCGATTGGAGGCCACGGGGAGTGTCGAGGATGACACGGAAGTGTCCTGTAAATGGCGGTGCAAGTGCTGCAGGTCGTTGTTCCGGGTCAATCTGAGGGGGGCGTTAGTTGGAATTAGTTGGAAAAGACATAAAGGACAGCAGAAACCCACCTGGTAGTTGATAAGCCCCCACTGTTCGAGGAACGCGTGGACGCGCATTATGGCGCAAACATCACCAGCAAGGTTTCTCCTGCAAGCGGTGACAGTGAGGTACTCCGTCGGCCTGAGTCTGTATGTGTTGATCATAAAGTCGCGATAGTCTTTGTAAATCGTGGGGGTCTTGGACCTATTGCGCGAATTGAAGAATTCTGGGAGAGCGCGTCGTTCTACGGGATGGATGGTCGACATATCGAACCATGCCGAATATGAGGGGATGATGACATCGTGCGTCTGAGCGGCTAGATATTTCCGCGCCTGTTCTTCAAGCTTGAGCCGCGTAGCTTCCAGCTGTGCGGGGTCCTCATCGTCTCCTTCATCCCCGGACTCGACCTCTTCGTCTGCCGCCTCCCCCATCGACACATCAGCGGCATCATCGTCACCCTCACCCTCTTTCAGCAACCTCACCTCCCCCGCCCTCGCATCCGCACCACCACCGTCATCTACAGCACTGTCAGACTCATTCGGTACGTTCCCAATGTCCCCGCCTTGGATGGGGTCTAGTTCCGAGCGCTTTCCTGGTGCATTTTCGGGGTCAACTGGGGAAGCGCCTTGGGATTGTTGCGGGACTGTTAGTTTTATACGTTTTGATTCGGAGGAGGAGGAGGGAGAGCCAGCACGTTTTGGTGAGTCCATGTCACGAGCTCGAATAACCTTAGATGCCGCGAGATTTCGGTCGTCGCTGTTGGAAAGTACAATCCAAGAGTACCAAAGTGATGCAAACACGAGCCTGGCAAAGAGGGTTATGTCGTCCTTGGAGGGGTCACGAAATACTGTAACTCCACAAAGCTGCTTTCATTCATTGTTTGACATCCAACTCCTCTATCCACTTCACCTGGAGTTCCCAGGTAAGCCTTACTAAGAACAGTCATCAGGAAATCGATGAGCGTCTGAGAAAGCTTTAGAGCGAGTTCGGATGGCAAAAATTACGATTAAACACAGTGTTACAAAACTTTCTGACGGTGGCACCTGTGGCCACCTTGCCGTCTGAGTTTGAAACTTTCTTGCTCCCGCTCAACCATGGATTATCAGAGGAACGATCAAGATCGCAGGCATATCTGCCTTTGCGTTGCTTCTCTTGCCATCCTCTTAACCCAACACACAGTAGATCTATACATGGCAAAGAAGAAGTCAGTCAAGAATGAGACAACCAAGAAGGAGACAACCAAGAAGGAAAGGAGCGATTGCATCAGGAATATGACAGAATGCTTAATCAACCTTAATTACACTTTTTGTACTGGTTGGCCCAAAAATAAGCCGAGAAGCTAGTCAAGTTAACACAACAGATCGACTGGTGGCTTTCCTGGAGTTTTCACGAAAGTACAACAAGCAGGCGTTGAGTTTATAAGGTTCGCAAGTGAATTAAAGTCAATTTCACATCAAATGGGACACTTTGTATTGTAAATAGGAACACAGATCCAAATTCAAGTGCGAAAAGCAGACAAAGTAAACTAAGTACTCTAGGCTCTAGGCTGCAATTTCGAAAGTGTGATGATCGGTGTATTTGTTGACATAGAATGCCTGGAAGGCATCATAACAATGGTGTGGCTTGAGATCCCGGGAAATATACGAAGAACTGAAAATGGGGACCAAATGGGCAGCGCGGTAGATGGAGTCAATATGTATGATAGCAATGTGCTGGGAGTGGTTTGGAAGAAATGCAGGGCGGACCATCCACATTCCAGTGTCCTCATCAGGGGCATCGTGGATCTTGTTGAACCATCGGATGACCGCACAAGAATAAACGACACCCTGATATGTGAAAGAAAAGAATGCAAGGATGCACGCTATGTCATAAGCTCGCATCCCTGTGTCCTCGGCATTGTCAGCATTTGTGCCAACGAATACACAGTCAAGTCGGGCACCCTCGTTTCTCCAGAGAGGGGTTAAGCGAATATATTCAGTGTGCATGCCCCCCATGCCACTCAGGTCACTCGGCGCATAGAAACGTGAGGATGCCGAGTTGACGGTGGAAATGTGGCCATCATATCGGGGGCAGCCAGCGAGGGGGATTTCCGAATGATTGTGTGGGTCGTCAGGGTAAAGCTGGTCGAAAAGGAAGCGGCGAATGAGGTCAGGTAGGGTGGGTAAGTGCAGCTCTGCTGCCAGTGCTGCCACAGTACGAGCGCGCTTTCGCTCTGCAATCCAATCAGAAGATAAACTATAAAGGGAGGATAGTTTCGGCTTACGGGGTGTACGTGCTAACTCCATGTGTGCAGCCAAATTGGTTGGGCTGTTGTTGAAGTGACCCAACAACCACTATTAATGGCTCTCGAGTTCACAACACTAAATGTCGACTTTAAGAAGAGAATTGCTAGGAGTTAGGACGATAAATCCCAAGAGAACTAGACTCATCAGCAAAACCTGTATTCTCTGAGGTCCTGACAGTGCTGAAAAAGTTAGTGTCAGTATTGTCAGGACTTTCAGATGACATCAGTACTCCACAGTATTCAGACAATTGTGTGAATTTTATTCTAGTGCAAAGGTGACAAATTCCAAACAAAGGGTAGGAGCTAGTACCTGGTCTCAGCCACTTGACAGGGGACACAAATCATAGCTAAGGTATACATTCATGGGAATGATAATCTGCGTACTTGTTTAAATAAAAAGATTTGAAGGCATCAAGAGAGAAAGTGAAGTCAAAATCAAGTGGTAGCCTATCTGAGCCATACCTGCCAATCAGATGACAAGCACGTACAATGCAATCAGTATGAATGAGCCCCACAGTTCGACGTCCACTGTCCACTTCAGGTTCAACCACCCACATCCCAGTTAGTGGATCAGGAACATCACGAGAAGGCACAAGCCACTCCATGAGTGCACATGGATAGCACACATCATCATGGACAAAAGAAAGGAAACGAATCACCCGCCCAACTATCATCCCCCCCATTGGCTCAGTATCATCACTATTCTGAACAAGGACTGTGTCAAAGCAAGGATATGCTTTGAGCCAAGCAGGATTGCTGCGAATAAGCTCTCTGTGCATTCCACCAGGCCCTGCTAGCTCACTTGGAGCATAAAATGTTGCAGAGGCACTGTGGTACACAGAAACACGTCCCTGAAAGACAGGACACTCTGCTAATGGTACCTCTGCACCAGCAAGGTCATCATCAGGGTATAGCTGGTCATAGAGGAAACGACAAATCAGCTCTGGCAGAGATGGTTGACCAATCTCAGCTGCAACCTGGCTTGGCCAGCGTGAGTATGCTAAAAAACACTGTTAGTAAAGTTGTAGTAGTGTGGTCATATCACCTACCTGGTTGCCTAGCCAATGTGATAAAGGATTGTACTTCCTCACCATCCACAGCCCCAACTTCACCTTCTTCATCATATGCCTCATTTCCCCCCCTCCTCCTCATCCTCAATCCCCAAGTCAAGGCCCACAGTGTGGAGTGCATGAGTAAGAACATCTCCCTTCAGCATCCCCTGCCGACCAAACTCGACCCATGCAGCAGCTAACTTGCTTAGTCGGGTATTTGTCTGAATCATCTGGTTGAGAGGTTTGTTGCGATTCGAGCACCGCCAGGGACGCTTGACTGCAGTGATATGCCTGGATTCAGTGATCGAGGAACAAAGCCCATTTGGTGAACCAAAGAGCTTGATGTTACGGACATAATGAACAAGGGCATGCTGGCAAGGTAAAAAGAAACCATTGGGACGAACACCTGTCTCCTCGAAGATGGCTCGGTAGGTATGAAATCGCTGCAGGGCTTCCTCCATGGCTACAAGACATGGGGTGTCATGAGAAGAGCAGTGGGCAAGGTAGCAGAAGTCAAGAAGTGCTGAGACACACTTGACAACATCTTCGTGAACATGGCCAACAATGGCAGGCAGCCAGACCTTCATGAAGGCCTTTGAATCATCCCCCGTCCACTGTTCAAAGTTACGCCCCTCATGAAAGTGACGTAGCCCAGGGAATGCAGGAACAGCAGCAACCCTTAAGACAATAAGACCTTTGGGACTGTCATGGATAATTGAGACTCATTTACCTGCGGTCTATGTCATCCATAATGGCTTTGGCCTCATGGCGGGTGATTGGCAAGAGATAGATGTAGTCCTCGACCCACTCAACAAGGTGATCCTTGAACGTGCCCTTGATGAGCTGGTGGAGGAGGTCTGGTATCAAGAGTTCATGTATATCAGCCCGCGGAAAGTAGTTCGTGAATGGCTGCAACTGAGTCAGCATATATCCGAAACTTCAATAAGATTACATACTATTACATCGCCCACAATGCCAAAAGCATCCCATAAGTTGTCGGCATCAAAAGTGTCAATCAGTGCCTCAGTGTGCACACGAAAGCGTGGAGGACCTTCGTGGGCAAGCTGATCAGGTGGAGCCCGACACCTATCTCATGTTATTAGCTTACATTACACCCACACACCCAGTACATACTTCGGACACCACCCAGAGACAATACCAGCAAGGTAGACTTGCTCTGGGTAATCAGCAATAAAGGGCCCAAGTTCGAAGATTGCCCTATGAAAGTGGCGATCAGGGCAGCGGATCACCTCAGGTGTCGTCATCCCACTCCGTAGGGGGGAAAGAATGTGGGCAAGCGAGGCATGATACAATTGTTTTTTGAACAGCCGAAACTCGTCAGTATCATCAGACTGTCGTGAAGCTATAACAAAGCACATAAGTAGACATATAGTGAGTTTGCGAGTGGCAGAACTAACCTTTCGGGATACAAAGAAATGCAGGCGGGATAACTGCCTCCCGATGAGCTCGTCGCATGTCATTGTGGATGTTACCAAGCGACATATACACTGGGTGGAACTCTTGGTGACCAGTGGCGATGGAGACTGTCATCTTGTCAGCACCAAGAATGATCGGAACCAACATAGACCCATGGGTCCTTGGATCATCGGCAATGGTATCCTGTATTCAAGCTATCAATGAGAGAATGAGGCTAGAGCACGAAGAAATGAACTGCTTGTTTATAGGCCCAATGACCTGACATAAGGTTCGACCATTGACACCGATCTTGTGCAGTATACTCCTCAAACGGCACATAGTCGAACTTGCCATCGAAGTCGGCACTACCTGCCATATTGAGTACAGCAGCATGGCTATCTCGTGTATGGACTGTATAGGTCTCTCACTTCCATGAAGGAGAGTTCACGTCAACATCCCCTGTGTATCTCACCTGAAAGCTTGACCACGGAGTTTTGCCATATGGGATGTCATCTATCGTAGCCTCAAGATCACGGCTATCACGAAACATCGGCTCCGCACTTGATCCTTCGAGCACAGCATGCACTGCAAGAATCTTGAGGAGGGAGTCTACCTCCTGTCGCGAGGCCTCGATCTTCTCAAACTGCAACTTGGCGAACTCGAATGTAGGTCTGTCCAGGAAGGGATACCAATCTTCACTGTTGTTGAGGGGAGGTGGTTCGGCATGTGGAGGCAGGAAATTCCCATTCTCATCACAGGGACGAGCTTACAGGTTTGTTAGAGTCTTGGTGAAGTATATACTTGAACTTGAGCACTTACCATTGAGACGTGGATGAAAGCGAAAGGTGGAAGGCCTGTTTTCATGCCAGGAGAACCGGTGGAATGACGAACAATGTTTCTTGTACCCACTATCAGTGGGAAAAGACCTGCAACATCTCGTGCACCAGCGAGCCATGTGAGCCAGACAATTAATGAGAAAAGTGCAAGAGTACACTAGTAGTAGGAAGGCGAAGATGGACTCTGAGTGTTGTGCATGTGTGAGGCGGACTTTTGCATTACGGAGTTCAAGTCACCTCAAAAATTCAATGAAAATAGTTGAAGTGCTCGCGCATCGTGACAGTACGCAGGGACTTCAACCAATATCCTTAGTCCTCTCCCTGGTGAGTTACTGTATTCCACGACAAAACTTATTCCATTGATATGGCACCTCACAGCATACTTCATAGCGTCAACTAACATGGCTCCTTCAAAGAAACGGACATCGTCAGCATTGACAAAGGATGACGAAGAAGCCAGACGTACATCATCTGACAAGGCTCATCCCCCCAAGAGATTGAAGGAGCCTTCGCCTCCACCCAGCAGTCATGACCCATCTCCTTCACCTGATAGCCCCAGTGCATACAACAACACCTTCCCGTCTACCCAACCACCTACCCAGCGATACTCCACACGCAAAAAGTCTGTCAACCTTGGACAGTTTGGGCTGAAAAAACATACCCAAAGCGAGATCTCAGCTGGCACACAACGCAAGCGTGCAGAGAAGGACGCAGCAGACACGGAGAAGGCAGCAGCAAGCAAGGCAAAAATGCAACGTCAGAAGGTTGGCATTGGGTGACTGAAGGAATTGGAAGCTGAGAACATCAGTAAATCACCCCCTGGGTGTACAGACATGTACAGTACTGTACACCATTGTACAACCGTACAGTGCTACAGAAGGGTCCCATCTGTACAGAGATGTACAGACACTGTACAGAATTTTACAACATTGTACAGCATACTCTGTACAGAGCTGTACAGCATTGTACAGTGTCCATGCACAACACAATACAGTATTGTACAGAGGTACACAGGGGTGTATAGAGGTGT
>KN839906.1:27543-41605 GCA_000827185.1 Hydnomerulius pinastri MD-312 | reverse complement strand
CTGAGGATCCATCAAATACGAGGGCATAGTTCTTTGTCCCAAGTAGGTAGCGGCAGATATACAGCGCTTTGTTTAGATGGTCCTGCGACGGGTTGGCTGCATGTCGCGATAGTGCTGTGACTGCATAGGCGATGTCAGGATGTGTGCCTAACATGATGTAGAGCAGTGACCCGATTACTGTCTGGAATCTGCTGCGGAGAGCAGGGTCTGCTTGCCCTTCGTTTGGCAATGGATAGTAGCCAGCGGGCAGAGGCGTTGGGGCAGGTTTGGCGTTGGTCATGCCACAGCGTTCCAAGACTTTCTCAAGGTAGGCGCATTGATCTATATAGATCTTGCTGCCTTTACGCTGAATACGCATGCGGAGAAACTCCTTGACGTTGCCAAGGTCTCTGCATTCCCATTTAGCCATGAATTTGGCTTTAATTGCATCTACTTCGGCCTTGTTAGGGCCACAGAAGAGAGCGTCATCTACATAGATGATGGCAAATACTTTGGTACCATTCTTCTTGTAAATGAAGATACCAGCGTCGGACTGACAGCGTTGGAAGCCTAGTTCTTTGAGGGACTCATTGAGAGTTTTCCACCAGGACAATCCTCCTTGCTTTAGACCATATAGAGTGTGGAGTAGGCAGAGGACTTTGTGCTCCTGACCTTTCTTGGCAAAACCTTCTGGTTCCTCCATATATATCTCTTCGTCGAGCTTGCCATATAGATAGGCGCTTCGGACGTCGAGGCTGGTGATGTACCAATTTTCGAGTGCAGCAAGTGCAAGTGAAGCGACCCAATACCACTATGAGTGGGCTCGAGTTCACAACACTAAAGGTTTGACTTAGAGAAGAGGAATGCTAGGAATTGAGACAGTAAATCCCAAGAGAACTAGACTGGAGTTCTCTGGGTGTTTGCATTCAGGTATTTATACTACTGACTACTGATGCACAGACCAAGCTGTGACCGTACATGTGTATGTAGTGAGGCAGTAGGGAAATACACTATAGGTTAGAGATATGACAAGGCTGTAGCTGAGGCTGTGCGAGTGTACATGAGGGGTACATGTGTATAGATAATAGATAAACGCGTGAGGGTTTGGGTCACGTGATCAGAAATAAATGAAAGTTAAAGTGCGAAGTCATGAGTTCAAGACTGAGCGAAGTAAAAGTTTAGATAAAATATGTACGTTCGTAACAGCAAGCATAAGCCTGACTGTTTCGAAGCGCACTACAGGAGAGAAGATCTGATCAAAGTCGAGACCTTCTACCTGGGAGAAGCCTTTTGCGACTACCCGGGCTTTCAAGCGACCATCTGTTTTGATGTCAAAAGCCCATCGGTTTCTAATGACTTTCCGATGTGTGGGGCGGTCTACTAGTTTGTAGACTTGGCGCTTTTTGAGCATATTAAGCTCTTCTCTGCAAGCTGCCTTCCATCGTTCCTGTGTTTCTGCAGGCATTTGTTTGATGTCTTTGTATGACCATTCTCGAGGCTGTTTAGCCGAGCTTGGACCGTCGTCGGCTGCCATTGCAACAAGGTAATCAATAAGGTGTACTCCCCCTTCCCGACATAGCTGTGTGATGTTATCCTCTGACTCAGAGTCAGAAGTAGGTGCAGATGTAGGTGCAGGTGCAGCGGCTGGGGGTGCCGGAGCAGAGCTTGGTCCGGGAATTGGACCTGTTTGGTGCCCTAGGCGGCCGGGGTCTCCTACTGTTGCTCGCCAGCGACGGGAGTTTTCCATGTCCTGAAACTGCTGGACAGGATGACGGCTTTCCCCATAAACATTGCCTTCTCGCATTCTCACTCGGCGCTCTTGCTGCGATCTGCGTGGGAGTGCTGGTGGAGCATCAGGCTGTGGGGCCGTTGGTGGAGTGTGGAACTCCTCACGTCCACCGCGCGGACTAGGTGTGCATGGGGGTGCTGGTTGTGGAGGTGCGCGTGGAGCGGCAGGAGGGTGAGGACTTGGTGGGCGTGGCGCCGGTTGTTGCTGCTGTTGCTGCTGCGGTTGTGGTCCATGTTGGTGTTGACCGGTGCATCTGTGACATAAGACTTCGTCATCAGCAGCCGCTGGAGGTAGGACTTTGTCGTCAGCACTGGCTGGGCGACGTTGAGGAGGCTGAGGTTGAGGGGGTTCCTCATTCAACCTTGTAGTCCTTCTCCTTGAGGTTGTTGGACATTTCGGAAACATTGTTTCATCGAAGATGGCATGTGCAGCCGTGAAAACCACGTTGTTGGGAGAGCGCATGAATAGAAAGTTGCGCTCGTTCCCTGGCGCAGTCCCAATGTAAGTCATTAATTCAGACTTTGGGGACATCTTGTTTGTGCGGCCTTCAATGGGTAGGTACACATAGGCACCACAACCAAACACGCGGAGATGGTCTACACGCGGTTTCTCCCCATTGAGTGCTTCATATGGGGTGCGCCATTTCAGGCGCTCGAGGGGCAGTCTATTGTAGATATGGATCCCTTGGTGTGTAGTGAATTCCCACCAAGATTCTGGTATGCAGGCTTCAAGCCACATGGATTCTGCTCTGTCCATCATAGTGCACATCAACCGTTCAGCATGACCATTTTGTTCTGGTGTGCGGGGCGCGCTTTGGAGAATTTTGATGCCTTTGTCCATGAGGAGCTGTAAAAATGCATCACTCTTGTATTCTCCCCCTGCATCTGACATCCATCCTTTGACCTGGGCATTGTGCTGTACTTCTATGTACTGCATCCATTGCTTGGTAGCGGTAATTGCTGCAGCTTTATTGCACAAGTTGCTTACCCAGGCGAAGGAGGTGTAGTCATCTAGGAAGATGATAGCGTACTTGTATTTTCTGTACAATTCTACAGGGAAGGATTTGAGATTGGAGTGTATCAACTCAAACGGTCTCGTGGCGCGGTGATAGTTCTGAGGGAACGATCTGTTGGGCATTTTGCCCAATGCACAGCCAGGGCATAGTGGTATCTCCTTTGGAATATCCACCGATGGACAGTTCTGTGTATTTTCATGTGCTCTTTGCAGCACTTCCTTTCCAGGATGTGCGAGGTGGCGATGAAGGATGTTATAATCAACATTGAAGATGGTTGCGATTGAATTTGCAGCAGTCGGAGTGATGCACAAAGATCGCAGTGAATATAGTGTACTGCCAGGAACATGAGGACGAAAAGTGAGAAATTCTTTGAACTTCTTGTGGATGACTATGGAATGTTTATTCCCAGTGACCTCTAGGCCATCATGCAACATTATCCCTAGCGAAATGAGTCGACCAGACATGCCAGGGATATGGTGAACAGGGTATAGGCGCACAGTCTTTGTGCCGCCATTTGAGGTAGGTACCTGTATGAGTACAGTCCCTTTTCCCACCATTGTTGCAAAGCCTTTCGCGGTGATGACAAGATCATTTTCATTTGGGTCGAGCGGGCCATAGTCAAGGAAGTCATTCAGTTCAAACGTAAAGTGCAGTGATGCACCCGAGTCAAGCATCCAAGGGGATATTTCTTGCTCTTGTTGTACTGATTTTCCCTTACAATCTGCGCATAGCGCATAGTCAAGATCGTGCACACAAACATTGTTATTGCCCATGTAAACTATGGGACATTCACTAACTACTGGAGTTTGCGCATCAAAGAAGGCAGCAAACGCGTCAGCATTGTAGTGGTGCACATGGGGGGAATTGACTTGCCTCATGGTGGAGAATAAATCATCCTCATTATCGTTGAAGTACGAGTCGATGATGTCCATGGTATCAGGGAAGATCCCAGCAGTATTGGCAATTTCTTTGTCCAAGTTGTCACCTAGGGAGACAACGTCATTGGACGGGACAGGAGATGGGCCATGGCCTGCAATGCGCTCCTCGAGATGAGGGCACTTGGAGGGGCCGGCAGTATCAGCCATGACAGTTTCAAGGGTGCGAACACCTTCGAAAGAGGGTTCGACACCAATGCGTCAGGCGAGATCAATAGCCTGCTTTGTGATGGGCCAAGCAGGGGGCCCGAGTTGGAGAGAGGCCGTTTTACGGGCCGTGAGACGAGGGTCGACCATTGGAACGGGACTGGTAGTGATAACATTTGAGAAGTGGTAGTCGTCACGCTCAATGAAGTGTGAGTGGTCATGATGCTGATGCTGGGGTTGAGACTGATGGCCTCCCCTGCCAGCACGTTTACCGCATCTAGTCTTGCCTTTCTCCCCTTGTTCTTTCTTCTGAGAGCTGCCCTCATTTTGAGGGCGCTGCTGCTGGTTCCGGAACTTGGGGTTGGGCTGCTTGTGCTTGACAGCGCTAAGCTTGTTAGCTTCAACGTTTCGGTGGGGGCAAGAGTCCTTCTGTTCCCAGCTCAAGACAGCAGAGCGATAGATTGCATTGACACTGATCTTATCAAGCTCTTTGTCGTCACGAGAGCTCTGGTTCATCATTTGAGCGATCACCTCCATGGTGGGAGGGAGCTTAGCCATGAGAATCATAGCCTGAACTTTCTCAGAGATCTCGAACTTCGCGTTTTTAAGGCAAGCAAAGTGAGCTTGCACTTTGTCCATGGCAGGGCCAGGATGAGAGTTCGAGGGGATGGTGATGTCCAGCAATGCTTTGAATTCAGCATAGGTAGCAGCAATGCCAGGCTGACCATACTCAGCTTTTAGTGTACTGAAAAGGTCACTGGCTGAAATGGCTCCAGATGCTTTGACACAAATGGCAGGGGCTAGCCAGAGGCAGATGTTGCCTGTGGCAGCGGCATTGTCCGAGTCCCATGCGTTTACATCGCTGGAGTTGTCTGGCGTTGTGGACGGCTCAGGACATATTTCAACGATGGTGTACCATTGTCCTTGGGCCATGAGATAAGCCTCCATGAGAGGGGCCCAATCCTGCCAGTTGGCACCGGTGAGGACGGGGACGAGCTATGGGAAGAGCACTTCTTGGATCCTGTAGATGGCAGCGACATAGTCGCGCACTATCTCCGACAGTCTGCACCATAAGGCAGCATAATGTCGAGCTCTGTAGCGTCAAGCCATTTAAGGTGACGCTCAGGTGAGCTTGAGCGCTGTGTGGTGCAGCCGTGAAGGTGCTCCACACGCTGCTAAGCGGGGCTCATAACCTGTTGAGACAGGGAGCTGTGATAGCTCTATGCGCAAAGGAATGCGCTCTAACTCACCTGTGTGGAGATAGAGAAGACTCAAGTAACTGATGTGGTTAAGAGTAAAAGAGCTGTTATTGAGGTGCTCTGAAGGGCTGCCATTATATACTAAATGTAGGAGTGACGTGACTACTAATGACTAAGCTATGACTAAGCTGTGACAAGTACATCATAACTCAACAGGAACAGGCATGGAGGTCACATGATCCCTGCACAATGGAATTTCACGAAGTCCAACAAGTACCACTAATTAGACTACTACTTACTACACTAATACTACTATTAGTACACTGCTGTGGAATCCTGTCGGCGTCTGTCACAATCTGTGGCGATGAGATTGTGCTGTCGGACCCTGTGAGACCCTGTGAGAACACCCGAACACTGTGCCTGTGCTGTAAAGTGATGTCAGTTTACCAAATTCTGTGACGAAAACAGTGTTTTACTGATGGGGTGGGGCTGGAAACGAGTGGGCGGGGTCAGCAATAAGCGGGTGGGGCCAAAATTGAGTGGGTGGGGCTGGAAACAAGCAGGTGAGGTCAGAATTGACTGGGTGGGGTTGGAAATGAGCGGGTGGGGTCAGCAATGAGCGGGCAGGGCCAGAATTGAGTGTGTGGGGCCAAAATTGAGCGCATGGCGCCAAAATTGAGCGCGTGGGGTTATTAACAAGTGCATGGGGTTGGAAACCAGCGTTTTGGGCTGAAGATGAGCAGGTGGGGGCCAAAATCAAGCGCGTGAGGTCAGCCAAAATCTGTAGTGAGTGTAGTCGAGGTGTCAGTACCCATGAGCAGGCGGGAACAGTGGAGGTCACATGATCTCTACACATGGAATTTCATGAAGTCCAACGACTACTAAATGTTGTTCATTAGCTAGTTAGACTACTACTTACTACACTAATACTATTAATACACCACTGTGGAAGGCTGTCGGTGGCTGTCACAATCTGTGGTGACGAGACTGTTCTGTCGGACCCTGTGAGACCCTGTGAGAGCACCTGAACCCTGTGCCTGTGCTGTAAAGTGCTGTCAGTTTACCAAATTCTGTGACAAAAACAGGGTTTTACTGATGGAATACCTATAAAAGAATATCCAAAACAAAATCACTATCAAGCCACGGTCAGTATCTTGTTCACAGGATAGATCCTATTTTAAAAGACTGATAACGTGGTGTTTGTGGGTGGGTTACCGTGTAGAAACAATCAATGACTAGAGTATAGATTCAGTAGCTTAGACCTGCCCAAGTACCCAATGTTCTTATAGAAAGACTTTGTTCCTCTGTCTGCTGGCTTCACTTGGATCCTCTATTGCCCACCTGACTATCAGAACTGTTCTGACCTTAGCGCTACGTTGGCTAATCAATCAGCGGAACAGCTAGCCTTATGGTGTACTTAGCAACTCGAGTGTAATCCTTCATAGTGATTTTCTTTCAGAGGGAGCATCAGAATAGTCTATTTCTTGCTTAGAACAGCTACAAGACCGTCTTGCAACCTTCTGGTACTTAGCTTGGGGTCTTAGAATTTTGCTTAGAACCTTACTAGGGACTTTCAGTAGTCTCCTATAGTCTTAGTCTTACAATCACACAGAGGAGATGGACTTTTACAAGGGTTTGACTGTGTGAGGTCAAACACAGGGACTGATTTTTGTGAGGGGATCACTTAGTGGGTGATTTATTGGGGGGAAATCAGATGAGGAGAGCCCTACAATGGCCTCCTTATATACTATGTACAAGCAGCTATGTTCCTACTTTGGGAACTCTCTATTTACAGTTAGATTAGGTTGGTATCAAGGTACAAAGATATGAAAGCATAGCTTTCTGTACAGGTTTCACATCAGTGACTACCGTTCCTATCATTCCTTAATCTCTCTCTGATGGCTATTGTTCTCCAAATGAAATGAAGGGGTACATGATGGCAACCATTGTTCTCTAGATGGGTCTCCCTTGTTTTCTTGTTGAAATGAATACCATTGTTCTCCTCAAATGGGTTGCCTTGTTCTTTCAGAGGGGAATCCCCTGGTTCTGCACAGGTTGGTGTACCTCAATCTCACAGAAATGAATTCTATTGTTCCCCTTAGAACAGCCTCCTTGTTCTGCTTAAATGAATCTCATTGTTCTCCAGGAATAGGTACATTTCCATCAGAAACAAAAGATGGCAGAGGATTTGTGGCATCTCAATGTCTTGACAGGGGGTGTATAATGACTAATTGTTGAGGAATGACTGATTAGATAGGGTCTTTGGTGAGATAGTTGATGATAACAAGAAGAATCAGATTGGTTGGTTCTATTCTTCAAGAAGCCTGATAACAAATTCTTAAACAGGTCATAGCTCCGCCTGAAATGGGTATTTTGCTGAGATAAGACTAGTTATGGAATCGTAGGAACAAGCGCTAGAATATTTGTTTAGGGTGTGAGAAAATCGTAGCACAGGAACATGTAATAATAATCGAAAATGGAATTGATTAGGCAATGTAATGGGTTTTTGAGGGTGTTTACCCGATCACATGTCTCCTGAGACTAGGAATGGTAGGAAAAATAAGAAAAAAATAGTGGTGTGTAGCTGAGAGTGTCCTTTTCCTACTGAGATAGTTTTGGAAGAGTTTGCCTGGGTAGTTCTAGAGATATTCAAGAAACTGTAGAAAGGGGTGTAATGTTAGTATGTTGCTATATGAGTCATACAGAGGTGAATGAATGTACTTTGAGTAGATTGTCTAGTGGTAGAGGGTGTAAGTAAGGTGGGGTACTACTATCTGAAGAGCCTATCATCATACTAGTTAAAGTATGTCTATCATATCAGGAAATCGGTGAGACTTTGACATACTCATATATAGCATTACCTATCATAACTAAGGTTATCGTTTATATAAAGTCTGTACCAAAGTCATCAGAATGACATACCACAGGATAAGACTAGCTATTCGCTGACCAAGTTTACAGTGTTGACCAAAGCTACCACTCAGGTACATTTGGTAATGACACAGCATTCTGGAGTGTGCTTGTCATCAATATCTTTCAGTATCATTGAGTATAATCACCAGGAGAGTTTGCAGGCTTTGTCAATTCTTGCAGACTTATGAAGATTGTCAAAAATTAGCTGGTTCATCTGAGAATAACTAGCTATAGCTTTTATCATTGGTTGTGCTCTCAAAAATCATAAATATGGTACATTTTGCTTCATTGCTACTTTGAGATTTCATATTCAAAATAGTGATTAAAATCTATATTGTTCATGACTGTCATAGAACAGTCTATAGTGCTAGTACACTCGTATACTGGTAGGCCTACTCCACTTACATGTCTCTCTAGAATCTCAAAAGTGCGAAAACACAAGAAGGAAAAAGACTTACATTTGAGTTCACACAATTCCTGACTTACCTCTAAGGGGGAAAAAAGCGAAAATGAATAGGAAACTATAACTCACCAAGTAGAAATGTAAAAAGCAAAAAAAAAATTACTACTGGCCTTGTGGTGGGACTCTGCTCTGACTAATAATCAATTAATCAGAGTCAAGAGTGAAGAACTTCAAGTTGTTGGGGGGGATAGGTTTTTAAATCATGTACTGTATAATACTTACAAATTTCTTCTCACAGCTTCAGCCACTCATGAGGTCCTGCAATGATCAGTGCTTGCAGGAGTGGTAGTTGACCATTAGAATGAGATGGGGTGAGCAGAAGATATCATTGAGTATCATTGTGAAGTGAGTATGGTCATTGATTAACATTGATTACCAAATATCATACCCCTGATGATGACATAGCAATGCCAGATAATCATTTATCAGCATCTTATAATTATGGCATACATCTTCTCAGCAGAATATCAAGCTGATAAGCACTTAGCATATGATCTCGTAATTATTTTGTAATGACTGTCTCACATCATTTTGAGTTACAATGATAAATGATTATTTTTGCCTATAAATAAATGTAATCACCCATCTTGGTGACTACTGCTTGCTGAATCCATCTGGAAATACCAGCACCTCCCCAATTTCCTGATGATCTTGGTCAGTGACTTATCTGATAGCTTGCTTTACCATTGTCCTGGATGTATGCAGATTCGGGATTGACTACATTGTTCCCATTACCCTGGATATATCCAGATGGAGGGTTTGCCATCATCCCTGGCTTATTCAGTTCTTTCCAAACAGCTTCATGGATCTGATGTAGCTGTAGTTCTATAATGAACCATCTGTTAATACTTCTGGGTTTATAAAAACACTGGTTCACAGTGTTCCCTGCTTTGCTATAGAGATAGATGGCTATATCGATAGATGTTGGCAAGCACCTAGCTACCATTATATGTAGGAGAGGTCTATAGTCCTCTTATTGACAATAAGGGAGAATTGGTGTAGTCCAAGACCTTCATCTGTTCGTCTACTAGCTGAACTTGTCACTGTAAGTCCCACATTCTCAGCCCATCGTATCCTGTGCTATGTGAATATTCGGACACAGAAAGCAGAAGCAAATGCCAACCTCCACTGGCTAGCAGATTGCCAGCATTTGACACAGCCAAGCATAGTATAGCATCCTGGTGGCCCGTCAAATGGCATTCGAGCTTGTATTTATCCGGAGAGCTAGTCCAGAATTGAAGGAAGGAGAACATGGGAAGAGGGTGTTGGTATATTGAACTGCCAGTACTGCTGGGTGGTTGCATTTAACTGGGAGAACAGATAATGTACTTCAACTGCTCTTATTCTTTCAAGGATGCACCAGAGGACACATCACACAATTGGAGGTGTTGGTTACTGTGCAGTGCACACAAGGCAGACAAGGCAGACAAAAGAGGACCATTAGCACATTAATGAATTAATGACCATTATCATTGCCTAGAGACATTGTACATACTACTGTACATGCCTACTACAAGAGGTATGATGTCAGAGTTCAGAGTGTATATGAGGCATGACATCATAGTCCAGAGCTACGATGTCATGGTCTAGCCCAATGATGTCATCATGATGTAAGACCATGTGATGAGATAAGATACTACACTACGATAAGATAACTATGTGTCCGATAAGATAAGATTGCTATAGATAAGATATGGTCTGATGATAAGATGAGATAAGGTCTACAGTAAGTAAACTAAACAATCAGTAGTAAAGTACTACCCTCGAGAGGTACGATCATTACAGATTGTCAATATAATGCTGTTTTATCGTGCTTGCACTGCTGTCACAGAGGCAGGCCAGTCTCCCTCCACTGTTGCTTATCACCATCTAACACCCTTCATGTCAATGTGAGGTCAACGCCAAGTACACTTTGACACTGACAAGTCTCCTGTTTCACCATTGTGGCTAATCTCACGATTATCAGATTCAGAGTTGCACAGTGGTTATGGGCTCCTCCATGGAGATCAACATCACTTGCCTGCCAACACCACTGCTGGCAGGGGCAATACCAGTGGTGCAGGCATGTCCACTTTTCCTGTTCCTCAGTCACTTGCACGAGATGGACATTGACAGTCTCCCGTTGGCATCACCTCCTTCACTGCCACAGTCATTCAACACACTACACTTTGACTTGTCCAATCTCAATATCCATAATCCCACCCCTTCCTCACCACCTGCACTGCCTCCTCACCAATCACACAATTGGTTCAGCCACCTATCTGTTATGGACATACATCATCTCCTGAGCCCCTCACCTCCCTCACTGTTGTCCTAATGCCCTACCAGCCATGACTTTGGCAACTTTTCCAGCATGGACATCAATGATATCCTGCCTTTCTCACAGGCCCCACATGTCCCTTGTTCACCAGCATTCTCACTCAGTGACTTGTCCAGCATGGACATCAACTCACCACCAGCACCATTGCATGCACTGCTCTTCTTTCCTTCACCAGTGTTATCCCATGCCGACTCACCCAATGTGGACATCAACTCACCACTGGCTCTCTTGCATGCCTCGCCCACCCCTTCTTCACTGGTGTACATCAGCAACTTGTCCAATATGGACAACAACCTACTACTGGCACTCTCACAAGCTCCTCCCATTCCTCCATCACCAGTGTTGCCCTTTGGTGACTTATCTCAGATGGATATCACACACACATTGGCCCCGGATGAGGATGAGGATGAGGGATCTGATCAATCTCATCTCCATTTTCCCTTGTTGTGTGAATCACCACCAGCCTCAATTTGTGAGGTTCAGGGAATGATGTCAAGGCTTTATAGGGTTGCTGGTGAACTGAGGCACAGGGATCAAAGGGTATCAATGCAGGATAATCCTCAGCATGCCAGTGGGATGACTGAAGGTGAGTTAATGCTGTTTGTCAAATCATTCCAAAGTCTGAGAATCCAATAGTGGGATGGCTCCTACACGAGCAGAGAATTTTACATGACCAGTTCAGAGATACCATGTCTCACATCAGTGAGGAAGATGTGCACAAGGCACTGCAAAGGGCTGTGAATGCACTGGACGGTAAGAGATAGTGTGAACATACTCCAAATGTGTTGTTAATGAGTGATCCGAGTATTCAGCAAAGTTGTCAGTAGCATATACTGAGATGTTGATGGTAGTGATATTTTGCACTAATGGGTCATTCACTGAAATACTTGCAGGCTGATGGATGGTTCACCACAATACCAACTGTAGCTGGTCTACTGAGATACTGAGCAGTCAAATACTATCCATGGGTCAATGGTTCATTCACCAATATACCAATGAGTTATTCACCAAGATACAAATCAGTGATACAGCAATGGTAGTTAGACTGCATCGAGATGAAGGGGTCTACAAAGTACATGAGCACAATGCTGTAGCAAAAACTGCTGCTGCTGGATCTGGTGGTCGTATGTGAGGGTGTAAGATGTTTCTTGCTCAGCAGGATAATAGCCATGAGGCCCCATTGTACTGAGATTTGGATTGTGACCATCAGAGATATGCTGGTTGTGCTGGTGTTGCTGATCCATTGTCTGCAAGTTGTGGGTGGGTCATGGTGTTATGAAAACTGAGAGCTGGGGGATCAGGGTCTGATACTATCCATGGGCCAATGGGTCATTTACTGAGATGTCATGGACCAATGGGCAGTTCACTGAGATAGTCATGGGCCAATGAGTGGTTCACCAAGATATTGAGAGTTGTCTGATACTACCCATGGGCTGATGGGTCATTCACTGAGATACTTGTGGGCCGATGGGCAGTTCACTGAGATAGTCACCATCTTGTATTATACTACCAGTACACTACCAATTTTCCTAATTTCCACTACCATACGAGTTGTTGTCGGCCAACATTGGTTCCCCAGTCACCCAACAGTGTTACCAATGGTTCACCAGTTGGCATTGGGGAATTGCTTCTGTACTATGTGTGATTTCAGAAGTAGACATAAATAGAGGTCTGACTTATAACACTGAGACTACTGATTTCAGACATTTCAGACCCTTAAAATCACCTCAGAAGATATGTCAAGTTGTGATGTTCTTACCTGATACATGTGCTGTGGAGTTTGATAGCCCATTACAGCTGGTTGCATTCCTGCTAGTAATCTTAGAATGGTCATTGCAGCTGTGATTCCATTAGCTATGGCAATGCTCATTGCAATAGGTTCATTTTGATTGTAATATTACTGTAAATAAGGGGTTTTATTTTGGTATCTCAACGGCTTATAATCTATTGAAGTATAAGTTGAAAATTTCCAACATTACCCTGGGTCACTGGCTGTTGTTCAAAATAGGAAGTATTGTGGGTTATGCAAGGAAAAGCAATAGGGGCCTAGGTGAATTGTAACATTCAACACATCCATCCTTGTGAGTATGAGCTTGGTACATCATTTTTGCACCTTAGAGTTCAAAGTGAGGTTACTTGATGACACCTGAAACTCACTTGCCCTGTGATACAGCTGTATAACACAAAACCATCCACTACTTCATAAGCAAATATATGAGGCTATCATACACTTGTTTTGTTGTCTTCATTAGTAATGAAAGCAAAGGCAGATTATTGGAAGTACATAAAAGGCTTGCATAAGTATGTAAATGAGAGTGAAAGGATGTGTATTCATCAGATAACACCCAAGTAATAACAATGTTCTACAGGTTTACTAGGAGTGTACTGAAGCTTGATGGTAAACATATATAAATTTAAGTATCAAGAAAAGGACATACACATTCAGTTCTTGAGGGCAATTGTAACATAGGCAGCACATAGTGTTTGTCTTGTTGCTTCCTGCTGTTTCTCATTGGGAAATGAGAAAAGCTTTTTCCATGAATGATGAGTTGGAAGATTAGCATTTGCCTGAGCCACAGCAGCAGCATTGGGAGATGACTTGTATGTGTTCACAATAGAAGCAAAGTGAAATACTGGTTCATTTGCATCCCATGGGTAAAAAGAAGCTTCAAGGATAATAACAGAAGCTGAGAACAAGTATCAAACTCATTAGATTGTCACAAGGTAAAAAAACAATCTACTATACCAATGGCAAACATAGTTATGTGTTGATGCTTTGATGGTGACTATACTATAAGTGTGAGACTAGTGTGGGAGACAAACTGAAATGTGAACTAACAAGAGAAGCAAAAGCTTCTACAGCAATAGAGGCAATAACAGAAGGCTATCAAAGACATTTCAAGTTTGCCATAAAAGAGTAGTGTTGAATGCTTACCAACTGTGAAAGAGAATGCATGATTAAAAAGTATAAGCACATCTTATATAGAACTTACTAGCTGCAAGAATCCAACCATATGTTGAGTCAGTGTGCCTATGATTCTGTTTGATAACATATTTACCTTGTGTGTGCTGATGGAATGGCTCTGAGAGTGAAAACCATGAAAGGATTGATAAGAGTAGTATCAGACAGAGTAAAGGAGGTGATGGAAATGTGGCAAAGGAGATAAATTGATCACACTTACAAGCTACAATATGGAGAGTCCCAAACACAGTAAGGTGGAAAGTGAGCATATGGCATAAGGAGAATGACCATTCACACGTACAGACTATTGGATCCACATGCCCAAACACAGAAATGTGGA
>KN839905.1:28873-62732 GCA_000827185.1 Hydnomerulius pinastri MD-312 | reverse complement strand
AAGGGCAAACAAATGGGTCACATCTCGAGTGAGACCGACGCGCCATTGGCCACCGAGAGCCGTGATACCAGCAGACAGGACCTCCAAGTCCGAGGCCGGTAACTGGGCAGGTTGGTGTCAGTGAAAGCTAGCGTATGTAGGCCTCATAGACGGAGTACATACGTCTGTAGCACAAGCCACGACTCCGGAGAATATCATTGCCGGGTCAGGGGAGTAGTACTGCTCTCTGTACCCATTTGATTCGTGAGTGTAATATGTGGAAAGGTGCAGAAGACTTACGGTTGAATCTTCCCCATGACCACACTCCTGTCGACCCACCGGTCACTGACAATCTTCAGAGATGTCTTTCCCAGGTCCCCTTCCAGTTTATCATTATGAGAATGGGAGGCCCCGAGCGCGATCAAGTGGGTGTGGGGTGATGCATCGGTGGCTCCGTTTAGGTCGAGGATTGAAGCGAGCTCCTGTCTCCGTGCAGGAGGTAGAGAAGTAGAGAGAGTGTAGTGGACACCTTCAAAGACTGCCATGAAATATTGCAGCAGACAGCACTGCGAATTTACCTGGGCACGTTTGTCTAGCCTTGTGCCAGTTCTTATTTCAAGTTGTGTGTGAGAGATCCAGGAGAGTGTGACGTGACTTAATTACTCGTGAAGTGTGACTTGCCGCGTTCACTGACATTTGTCGTCACGCTTGCCACCATGATGGCTCGTCGTGATTCGCCATGTCTCACGTCTATATGTACGGTCCTGCTACTTTTGAACACTGAGAGCCTGAGGCCTCAAATGTCTTCCCCCATTTCATCTCATTCTGAAATGGATCCAAAGGGCACTCGACCAAGTGGCCATGACCCTGAAACATTGGTATTCCGTACCTAAAGTGATGCGGCGTGGCTCTTGTAGCTCCTCATGCATTCGCTGGAGGTATGTAGCCATCTACTGACCAATCGCCTCTGGATTGTACGACTCTTCTCTGAACGGCAAGCCTCCAGTCTTTTCCTCCCCGCCGATCGCCTTGGACCTCATGATGATGAAGTCGCCTTTCATGGCAACATTCTTGAACATGTCCCGATTCTTTGTTTAGCTCCACAATATGGTTCGACGTCAATCTCGCCATCACCATTCTGAACGACTCTGTTGCTTATGACTCATCCGATAGTCTTCACCCGTAGTGACCTGATGCCTTGGAACGGCACGGCATGGTTCATAAAGGGCACACCCCGGGTATCATCGATTGGGAGCGCGCGGGTTGGGTTACTGATTATTAGGAGTACGTGATCAAATTCGATGTCTTGGATTCGTGGTGGGATAAACATGGTGAAGTCAATGCCTAGCCATCGTGTGTTGGTGGTGTGTGGCCGCCCTGATCGTTTGGCCTGTCACTGGATGTCCAAAGCAACGCGGTATGTCTTCTCTTATCCCTCCACCGACACGATGACTTATCTACCTCAAATCCAGTGGAAGATTTTGAGGGGCCTGCGCAGTTTATGAGGCTTCAACCTAATGCATCTCACACGGTGGCTTCGCCTGACAAGTGCCTCTAAAGTGCTTCGCTTGGTATAATCTCGATTGAGAGATAAAGGAGGTGGACTCGACCGCTAAGCCACCAAATTTATTCACGATAAAGCCATCATCCACGGACTCGGACTCGGACTTGGACGCTTGCTGACGATACTGGCTTGTAAGTTTGGCTAGTTTATAGGCCCATCCGATTGGCGGCCCAGTAAGTACCATCTACACGTAGGACATCGTCAAGTCGGCGGGACTTAATGGTCATCGGGAAGATGACAGATGTAAGCTTGAGGTTTTCCTTGACGTATACTTAAAGAGGAGGATATCTTACAATTTCTATGTTACTAACCGGTCTTTTGCAACCCCTAAGTATACCAAGTCCACCTAATAGATCAATAGATGGCTATTGAAATTTTAATAAAAGAGATTGTTCTCGTAATCACGTGGATAAGCATTCCTGGCAGGTCTTCCCAACAATGCGAACTTGTCACCTCGACGTCCTGGTGACAATGAGTACAGTGAGAACGTGAGATTATATGATGTATGTCGCTGGCCATGGGGATCATGGCGCCTAAGTTTGAGTCACGGAGTGCCGCACACATTTCGGCTGAGATCCAGTAACATTGGGCCAACGAGATCTGGCTAAATTGGTGGTGTTGTCTGTATTCTCAGGAATCCATCATTCATGACACTTACCTCCCCCGGACATTTGTTTGCCCATGTGAGTCGGGCGTTTCTGTCACGTCTTCTTCTCACCTCGCAGACCGTTTCTCTCCCTCCGCTGAGTCGGACGCGCCCCAGCCTGTTGATCATACAACTTTATAGAAAGTTCTTAGCTGGTGCTACTTCTGGTCTACCGACTTGGCTTTTCACCACTGATCACCACTTCGGGGATGAGTACATTTCTGATCCCTTGGGTTCTGATAGGCACAATAGCCCTGCTTCGTTTCTTCGTTTCAAAACCGCATGTGAGCACGCTTCTTGGCATGATCTACGCTCGTTTGTCGCTGAAACAATCTCGAGAACGGTATACCTGTTGCAGGTTACTCCGGTCCCCTACTGTCATACATTTCTTGCGTTCAGTTCCTTGCTCGTGCTCAGAGTTTCTTGGATAATGCATACTCCCGCGTCAGTCCAACCAATTCAAGATGTATTCCGAGATATATTCGAAGCTCATTGGGTGCATAGTTCCGGCCCAGCGCTCAGTGGGGCATGTTCCAGCTCCGTCTAATGAACGACTGGCGCGTGATCGTGTATGGCAAAGATGCTATGGCGGATGTCTTCAACGCCAGCACGCTCCCGTTTCTCCCAATGATCGGCGATGTGAGCAGTACTTAACCACTGTCGTTCACTCTTTCCTCACTGCTTGGCGTTTACGCGTCTTTGCAGTTGTACCAGTTTTCCTACACCGTGCATCCCAGCCTTGGCCACAATCCCGACGTCCACCGCCCTTACCTCCGATATATCATTTCCAATCTGGACGAGTTCCTTCCAGACATGATGAAAGAAATCGAACGGGGGTTTGAAAACAAGCTTTCGGAGCACACAGGTGCGGATCGCACCTCGCATTCCATTCGTGATGAACTCAAGCGTCGAATAGGCCGATTCGCTGTTATGGATGGCATGATGGAAACCGTCTTCAGAGCGGTGAACGTGATCCTCGTGGGGCCACACCTCGGTCTGCCTTCTTTGTTGTTGCAAGCGCTGTGCCTCCAACTCATGTGTCACGCCACGTTCCGCTACAGCACAAGACCCGGTTTTCCGAACAGAGACGCTGAGCGCCATTCAAGGCATCTTGGGCACTGGCTTAGTGCTCAAGCTCAGTCCCCCCTTTGCCAGACCGTGAGTACATGCATCCGGTTCTCTCACTGAGACGAACAGTAAATTAAAATGTATCTTATCGCCAATCATCCACCAGATTCTTGCATAGATTGTTAAAACTATTCATGCCTACCTGTGCAAAGTCCCAGGGGATGATGGTCGACGAGATCCGGCGTCGGAAGCGCGCCGTTGCAAAGGAGCGGGGTCAGTGGGACCACCATGGGGTGTGGCGCTTTTTTGCTTCCTTCCATGCCATGTGCTGTTGCTAAAGCCGACGTGTTGAAAACGGCAGATAGACGTGCTCGCGCAGTTTGCACGGAACGACAAGCTCACTGCAGACGAGGACATGCTAGGTCTTCACTTTATCCTCCTAAACCTCGCCGGAGTTTTCAGTACCACCATGGTTGGTCTGCCACGCTTTCATGCGCCCGCTTTTTGGCTGATGACGTTTAACGTGATCTTGTATGTGTACTATGCTCCTAGACGCTCGCACAGGTTGTGTTCGACGTCATCCAGCAAGAGAAATGTCTTCTTCGGATACGCGAAGAGCTGCGCGCAGCAATCATTGAGTTCGGTGGCGCGGGCGAGAACGAGATCACTCCAGAGGTGCTGAACTCGTGTTCCTATCTCGACGCATTCCTAAAAGAGTCTTTCCGGATGTGCAATCTCGGAACTCGTGCGTAGTCGTTCCTCGTCCTCTTCCTTGTATTGCCTTTACTGTTGGCATCCTACATCGGGCAGTCTGGGCTGATTGTCGATTAACCATGCACTAGTCCACATCTCGCGCAAGGCAGTCAAAGACTTCACGTTCTCGAACGGGGTGCGCATTCCCGCAGGCGCCTCAGTGTCCATCCCCGTAGGGTGGACACACCAAAACCCAGAGGTATACCCCGATCCACAGACATTCGATGTCTCGCGTTTTGCGTTGGGCGATCGTGATCATGGTGATCCTTCTCACCTGGACCCGGATTTTTTGTTCTTTGGCTACGGCAAACATGCTTGGTGAGCGGAATTTTTCTCGATCTTTTGTTTGTGCTGCTGGTCTGACTGCGCTGTGCTGCACTACGATACAGTCCGGGACGCTCCGTCGCCATCCGCGTTATCAAGTGCATCGTGGCGCAGCTCGTGATGAAGTACGACGTCAGATGGGCAAAGGAAGGGTTCGTGCCCCGGCCGATGTGGGTGACGTATTACTGCGTGCCGGATCCCAAGGCAGAGGTAGTAATTTCTAGACGGGACATGATGAGGGACGAGGATAAGCCCTGAGCCCTGGGGACCTGCCTGCGTGGATTATGACTCAGTTTATATGATGTACACGGCAAGTACAAAGTTAGCATCATCGCGTCATGTTAATATTTGTGGCTTTGTAGTCGTTGTGGCCTTCGAACATTCGTAGATGCCCGAGAGCAGTAGTGCTTGGATCGCCATCACGCTCTGCAGAATCGCGCTTCGTAGGGCGCTGGTAAGGTTTGGGGTGTACTTCGTGGTTTCGTACAAGTTGCCCGAGTCTGATTACACCCTCCATATAGTATTATCGTGTTACGTAGACATAAAACTAGCACCCGTAGAAGGTCGGCTGGTGGGGTGGGCTACCTTAGGCTGCGCTACGGATGGTAACTGCGCAAGCTCCACATTTTCATCGTCCGGCGGAAATTCGCAATCGACGACAACTTCCCCGTCTGGCCCTCGTTTCCACCGAAGGCGGCTCAATTCAGCGTGGCTAAGCAGCCAGGTAGGGTCGACGTCATACCGAGCAGCCAGTGTGCGAATGCTGAGCATCGCATGGCAGACTGCTATGGACACCATGGACTGCGAGAAGCTGCAAGTGGGTGCGGTCAGGCCGGCTCTCGTTTAGGGACTCCGGGCCTTGGGCTTACTATGATTCTATTGCAGGAATGTAGGCCTGCATCAAGAGTATGAGTCATTGCGGAACAAGGAAGAACGGCCTCTCCTACCTCCGGTTCGTCTATGAGCTTCGACGCAATGAGAGAGTAGAGCAATGAGCCTTCCGAACGCGAGGAGCAGTCAGCGCAGAAGATCGAAGGGAAAAAATGAGGCCTTCCTCACAAGTCGCCACTAAGTACATGGGTCCGCCCCTGATGCAATGGGAAGAAAATGAATGAGGATCTGTGGTCGGCGAAACCACGGGATAAGAAAACGAACTCTGAGATAAAGCGCCTGCCGATGCCGCTCATTCCTCTCCATGTGCTTCCCAGCGTGCGAAGGACAGTGAAGAGGTACAGCACGGAATGGAGAATGACAGCTGGCAAATATACGCGCCAAAATATCGCGATGTGTAACATAGCACCGCAACCTTCTTGCGAGGTGGGGGCGAGACCTAGACTCATGAAAAGGAATACTACGATGGCAACGATGCAGACGAGATAGATAATGGTGACAGCCCCTCGTATGATGCTGTTGTGAGTGAACAAGTGCCACACCCGTAGGGATATTACCCCTGTTGCGATTTCAACATAAGCGGGACGACGATAGAATTTTCACGACCGAGCTCACCTTGATTGACAGCCATTTCGAGAGCCGCAACGGTATAGACAGCGATCTGCAATCGTTCACAGCTGCACAGCTTAAGGTACGATCGTTCAGATTGTCTGATGGTCCAAAACTCACCTCTTTGACTTGTGAAAAGACATTTACACAACGATACATGGCTCAACTTACTACGAAAGTAGGTTTCCCGACGTACACTGCAAGGAGATCCACGTCAGACGTAGCCACAGCGGGAGTTGGCAAGTCAAGCTCACTTGCGAATATCAACCTGTCCGTGAAACGACCGTCAGCAAATTCCAGTGCCCATGGGAACAAACGACCATGCGCACAAGACTTCAGTATCGGCGAGATATCGACTCTTGAAGACTGTGTCAGCTTGGAGATAACTAAAAGAGCTCGCTCCGCATACAGCCATGTATAATATGCTCGAAATGGCCCATTTTGAGGACCAGAAGTAAGCAATCTGGGGCGGGGATGAGAAGGTCGGAGTGGACCATGCAAAATGTTCGTACCTCTTGGTCGAAGGTGATAAGGTGATCGTAGAGCACTAATGTGCAGGACGCGAAGAAGAGGTATTCGCCTCCTTGAACAGCCTGCAAGTTCTGCAGCTCTGACATATGTTTGATGCAAAATCGGGACTCAGGACTCGGCCTATTAACTGGCGATTTAAGCCTCTGGGGGCAGTGATCCTGTGGTCAGATTCACCCTATCAGTGATGATCATTGCAATGGGAATTGACTCCGTTTAGGGTCTATCCTTGTCCTTCAAGCTTGAAGCCATGGGCGCTGGCGGGTATTCTGAAACGTGGGAGGGTTCATCATGATGTTTTCGAAAGGTGTGATTGTTGTCAGGGGCTAACTTGAAATCGAGGTCCCTGGGCTCAGATGGGATTATATTTCTCAGGAGCGTTGATGTCGTAATGCGAGTTGATTCATGACCTTGGCATCACCTCCGCATCTGAGAAACGCCAGAATTACGAAAGACTTTGGTGACGGTTTTGCGAGGTCTGATTGGTGGAGACGAGTTATCTTTGGCCAAAAGTGGCAGCTGCCCTGAGCTATACCAAAACAATTTGCTCGATGAGTGCTCAACGAGCGCTTAGGTTTGTAGATGCGGCTCCCATCCGGAGTTGGATATATCGACTGTCATACTTACAAGACGTCAGCATATGGAGGAGGCATGTTTCGTGAGAGAGCAGTCCCGGATTCACAGCGCAATCGCAGTCGCAGCATCCCCTTCATCCTGTTTTTCGACGGAGGGACACAGAACGACGACCGAGCTTCTCCTGCCAAAGCAGCCGCCTTCTCCGCTTCTGCATCCCAAGTTGCGAAACATCGAGGATTGATTTCGCGTAGGCCAAACGACATTAGGAGGTGCTCCCCCGGGCTCGCACAGTGTGCTATGCGGATACCGCGGCTTTGTAAAGCGAGCTGGGCCCAGGGGTGGTTATACGAGCCGAAACAGCATGGCAGTACTGATCCCAGAACAAAGTCGTGTCCATCTTTAGGTTAAGCACTCTGATAATGGGACATTGTGTGAGCAGTGGAATCAGCACCAGGGTGCGCACTTTTTTGGTGATCATCAATAATGATCGATTTCAGCCTGCAGGTCATTCTGTGCTTCAGTTTCTGATCATGCACTTGTACTTCTCAGACTGGTAGCCGGCCGCCGTATCTCTGGCATAGCCTTACAATCAGGCAGGTCCGGGTTAGTCCAGTTTTTGATCACCATTTCTGGGCTACACCAAGGCTACACCGCCAATTTTGCCTGATCTCTGAATGAGGTATTTGGCCGGAGATGGGCCGGGAATGCACCGTTGGCATCCTGGCGACGTCTCGTCTCAAAATTAATCCCTGTCGGATCCAGTAGCTCGAAGCCACACTCTGAACTCCAGTTTGCGAGGCCCTCCTCAAGCTCTATAAGCAACCATTAAGCGTGCCGCGCTCAGTGTTCAGGCTGTGTTGGTTGAGATAGTAGCCAGGTATATGGTGATCATGTTCATGTATCAACGAATACTGACAGTACATTTCCGGTCCGTTCCAAAGTCCAGGTTCAAAATGAAAAGGAGGGTAAGTAGTCACTGGTTCTCTATGCAGCACCTACGCCTCGCTTAGCCTCCTTTCCTCTTTCCCTCAAATCATGATTCCTAATCATCCTATACAAGCCCGAAAGTGCTCCTATCAGCCACCTCTCCACTTCTACAATGTAAAAATAGTTAAAGGCAACACTCACACTGCACTAAGCGATGCCAGTGCCGCTGCAGGCACCCCAAGTATAAATACAGGATCAAGGCTGCGTGCGTACGCAGCGATGACTTCCGATTTCAGAGCTTCGGTCGGCAGTGCTTGGATCGCCGTCACGCTCTGCAAGATCGCACTGCGTAGGGCGTCGGTAAGGTCCGGGGCGTATTTCGTGAGATCGGTCCGGAGCTCGTTGGCGAATATGCTCCCGGCCATGCTATATGTACAGATTGGGTAGGAGAAGGATGAAATTGGGGCGGCACGACGCACCTGATGCTGACGATTCCACCGAGTATTTGGCAGAAACTCTGCAAGGGTGAGGTGGAATCAGCTGAAGCGGCAGCACGACACCAGCGTTTGGGACGTACGACGAAAGACGTAGCTTGAGGGATCAGCGATTCGTTATCGGCATACTCTGCCTGTCGTTCCGAGCTCAATCCAGTCCATTGGCATCTCTCATTTAGGGTAATCGACGCACCTGAACGGCTACGATGACATTTTGGAATACTGCTCCAATTCCAGCCTGTAAGCGTGGTAGAAAAGTCGTGGTCTATAAGGACGTTACTGGTGGAAACGAAGCCACGCACCCCGTATAAGATCTGATACCCCGTAAGACGTGCCGAAGACGAGTCTGCATTGAGGGTGTACAGCAACCCAGATCCGATTATTGTCAGGAACGGCCCAAAGAGAAGGAACCACCAATATCGTCCCGTTTTCTGCGAACGGTTTTGGTTTTGTTTCCCCTCAATTGTGAACGGGACATGTTGATAACGGTGGCGCACTCACCGTCACGATGCCGCCGGAGATTCCCGCAGCTACGATAGCGGGATGTTAGTTTAGGAATAACTTAGAACGTAGTGGAGCGCACCAACTATCACGGAGATTAGGAAAGGCAGGATATCGAGACCTGAACGAGTCGCAGTGCTGCCGTGCGCTTGGTACCTGGAGTATGGTTACCGACAGATTGCAAGTTATAGAGATTTACGACTTGCCATAGCGGGAGATAATACTTTCACGCGAGCAAATGTCAGGACACTTTCAGCGGGACCGGGAAACCTGCAACTTACCGTGGCGAACAGAAGAGTGAAGTAGCCAAGGAACTAAAGCACATGAGCGAGCAGACAGACACTCTGAACATCATAACCCACCCCGGAAATGGCACAGCCGAGTGCAGTTCGGTTGGCGATGACGTTGAGCGGGATCATGGCCTGTTCACCTCTGTAGCGTTCCCAAGCGAGGAACATAGCGAGGAGCACTCCGGAGACAACGAAGAGAACGATAACGGTTGCGCTATCCCATGGCTTCGTGTTTCCGCCCCATTGTAGAGGCAAAAGCAGAGATGTAAAGAAGCCTATGACGAGAATTGCTCCTATCCAATCAATCCTGAAGGAACATTTAGCATCTTGTGCGTTGGAGTAAGGAGAGAAAAACTGTGCACCTTAGCCATGTGGAACGGCCGCCGACGGAGTCGGGGGATACTGCAGGAGGGTTGTTTTTGAGGAAAAGGAGAACGAGCAAGACAGCAAAAGCGCCACACTGGCAATTCGATTGAGTGACGCATAGCTAACAAAACATGGGGGCTCGTTACCGGGAGATTTACTACAGTGAAAAGTGGTTGGGAGCAAGCATCCGGATAACAAAGATGGACTTACTCCAGAAGCACCATCGCCAAGTCAAATGGTCTGGGGGAGAAGATGGCCCATTTGTTGGTGGGAAGAAGCCTGAGCAAGAGTGGCGGAGTCGTACCTGTAAATGCTCCTCCTGGAAACCAAGACATGAGCCCACGAACGATTGCAGAAGATTGTGCCTACCAAGGATGGGACCCGCCACGGTGGAGATGCCGATGATGCCACCGAAGGAGGCAAACAGAATTGGGCGTTTTTCCAAAGGGGTTATCTAAGGGGGAAAACTGAGGGGCAAATGTGGAAAAAAGGAAGTAGAGGTACATCAGGGATAATTGTGGCGACGGAGATTTGAATGCTGGAGAAGTACGAGGCGGTGAGTTGGGTGAGAGGAGTGACAAGAGGAACGTACCCTGCAGCGCCGCATCCAGCGACCGCACGTCCAAATATAAGGACATTCATTGACGGAGCGACGGCACAAATTAGAGAGCCGATCTCGAAAAGGGCGATGGCGGCAAGGAAGACTATTTTTTTGCGAGAGAGCATTAGGATCTGTCCGACCACGAGCATGCAGCCGCCCTGGGTAAGATAGTCTTTGGAATGTGATTGGCAGTTGAGTATGGAAAATGAAATGGAAACTTACAGGCTGTTACGACCCAGGTGACATTGCTGAGAGCATCGAAGTAGGATACGATGCGGGGAAGGGCAGTGGCAACCTAAGAAGAAGTGAGAGGTGAAGGGAATGGGAGAATGAGACGTACGATTGTCTGATCGAGGGCGACGAGGAGGACAGCGACGAGAAGACCACTGGATCAGGCGGTATTCAGCGGTTAAGGGGGAAAATGAAGAAGATGTATGGGTACATAAAGACCACAAGGAGCTGCTTTCCGTCGAGATATTGAGACTTGGGAACTGAGTCGCCGTCACTGATAGCATCGAATTTGGCTGGAGACATGGCAGATTACAGAACGTAGAAGGGATGGGGAAACATCTGAACCTTACCGTAGTCCCGGCCACGCCTAAGTACATGCGTGCGAGTTCCATTCTGCCTTATGCCGGTCACTGCTCTCGAACACCTGCAATAAGAAGTAAGTACGCACCAATCATGATGGTGGTAATACTACGCCATCACTGGCACATCGGAAGACGGACAGCCTGTCATTCAAGTTATTCCCAAAATAGCAACTGTACAAATTCAACTCCTCGGCTAACCTGAGCGCCAGGAGCCCAAGCGCCCAAGCGCCCAGGACCCACTGGCGCTCATCACGATGAGATTGAAACACGGGGTACTCCGGGATCCCACCACGAACATTGCCTGTCATTAACTTAGAACTTCTCAGATCCATGATGGCAGCGAATCCAGCTGTCCTTTTGCAATGTCCTTCACAGATCCCACCATCATCGTCACTGGTGCGAATAGCGGTATAGGATTTGCGATATGTCACCGCATCCTCATCCAACTTTGCTCTGCGAGTGTCCCTCCAGATGCCCTACTGACTTCTGATACTCCTAAGAAGTCTTCCCGCGCTTCCCGTTCGCCCTTTGCTCCTTGTGGTGGTTTGATCCTTATCCTCGCCTGCCGGAATATCGACAGCGCCAACGAAGCCCGCACCCGTCTCCTGTCTCTCTTAGCCGCCCAAGTCGACCTCGCTCGGAATAAGAATGCCGAAAAGCAACTCGAACATGCAGAACGTTTTCAGAAGAATGTTAAAATAGAGACATATACCCTTGACCTCTCTTCTATTTCCAGCACTCTAGCATTTGCCCGTTGGGTCGTCCAGACGTGAGTTCGTGAGCCCCTTTTGTGATGCACTTCACGTCCTTATTATCTTTAGCCATGACTACGTCTCGCACTTGATATGCAACGCCGCCGTGGCACCCTTTGCTGGTTTGAATCATCTCGGAGCTATCAAGCAATTCACGTTCCAGCCGAGCAAAGCAACGGTGACACCAGATTACTTGTACGAAAGGACAGGCGAAAAGAGTGTGGATGGCCTTGGTCTGGTGTGGCAGACCAACTTCTTTGGCCACTACGTTTTGGTAGGCATGCTGCTCAGCTGTGTGTCGCCACAATGACTGATCGGTTCCACCACGCCAGTACCGCATGCTCCCCGACCTCTTCAGCAAGTACGCCGATAAGTCCGGCGTCCGTTCTCGTGTCATATGGTTGTCTACCCTTGCAGCGTCCGGCGAAGGTTACGACGCCGATGACTTTCAGCTCGTCAAACATACCCACCCCTACGAAGCATCAAAGTACGAAATTGAAATCATCGCCGCTCACCTTAACTCCATCGTGCTCTCTCCACGTGCGGATGACGATGACGCCAAGTTCAAAAGCAGGTGCTGGCATCTGGTCGTCCAACCTGGCGTCGTAGCCACAACGCTCGACAAGGTGAACAGCAAAGGTTTTCTTGCAGCCATGCGTGCGTCGACATTGTTCACGGTGAGTCCTTCCCTCGATACTTCTACCATTCAATCCAGGAGACTCACGCTTAACGCCTCTACTGCCACTTCACAGGCACGTTGTTTCGGCTCGAAGAACCACCCCAGTTCGCCTTACAAAGCAGCAGTATCCGCATCGCATGCTGTGCTTACCGAGCTGCCACAAGAGACTAGTGCTCGTCCTGAGGGACCACCGTCTGGTGTCGCTTTTGAGACGTGGGGCCCATGCAAGATCAATTCACGAGCCCCGATGTTTCGCAAGGAATCCGTGTCGTCTTCGGAGTTCCGTGGGGGGTGGAACAAGGAGGAGGCGGAGAAGGCGGCAGCTTTGCAGGAGAAGCTCGACATGCTGTATGCCTCTGTCGTCAAGCAGGGCGCGGGGGAGTCGTGATACCTGGGGTTATCCGGGATTGGTACTGTGTCATGGAGCATAGTTTAACTTAACCTGTACGCCGATATGAAATGCAACCCTTTTGCAGTGGCAAGTTGCGACCAAATCGGGGACAACTTCGTAGAGAACTCTGATTTTCTAGTGGTTTTGCTTGGGCAAGGGGTCGACAACACTAACTTCAGAAGTCTAGTTGAGATAGTATGGAAACTCGGGCGCATTTTGCTGGCATTTTGAGTGCATGTTTGACACCATGAAAACCAAATGAAAACAGAACGCGGTGATCTTCAAGGGTGATTAGTCCCCTAGCCAGACCATTCAAACGGTGATGCGAGTAATGTTCAACATTCACCAGCTTATCCGGTGATGATCCGGTACAGCTGTCTGCAGGTAATTCCAATCACTACATCTAAGGGTGATTTTCAACTGCTGCAATTCCAAGATTGCGTGGACACGCGGTGTTGATAATCACTGACAATACAGTCATTTTCAAGTAGCTTACACTAGGTGAACAAACTAACAATGAACATAGAGGGTGTCGATCCTCGAACGTGGCCCGCGCAAGGTCTCCGCTAAGATCCAAGCTTTTACCGCCGTTGATCGAAATGCAGACTATCAGACACTGCAAACCAACGATGCCCACGACGTCCGGAACACTGTCGGAATAACAATGGATGTCGAGTGAGAGGTGCTGGAATGAAGTATTATAAGCCGTGGTCAACGTGCATGGCTTGTCGCCGGCAATCCCGGGCATGTCTGGCCAAATACCTCATTTGGAGAGTGATGATAATAACTAACATAAAGTCGATATCAGCAATATATAAGGTCTGATTGCAAGGCTATGCCAGAGATATCGATATGACGGCCGGCCGGGAAATGATGATCAGAAACTGAAGGGTAGAATGGCCTGAAATTGATGATCAGCGAAAAAGACACGCCCTTTGTGCTCTTACCAACACTAGTGCGCTAATTCCACTGCTCACCACAACGTCCCATCATCAAAGCACTTAACCTAAAGATGGACACGACTTAGCGCCGGGACCAGCTCTACATGCTGTTTTGGCTCGAAGGGCCACTTCAGCTTACTTACAAAGCTGCACTGTCCGCAAAGTACACTGTGCGAGCCGAAGTACTCACCCTGAGCGACCATCGTCAAGTGTCGCTTTCGAGAGGTGGGGCTCATGCAAAATCAATTCATGGGTCTCGATATCTCGCGAGGGATTCATGTTGTCTTCGGAGTTCCGAGGGTGATGGAACAAGGAGGGGGCGGAGAAGCGACTGCTCTGTCACGAAGCATGCCTCCTTCATACGCGGACGTCTTGTATGACATTCATGATTCGATCTCATCGTAAGATCCTGATGGCATCGCGGTACCAACGGACCCCCGAGAAACACAACATCTGAGCCGAGTTGGGGTATGTTGGGACCTCGATTTAGCCCCTGACAGAAACGAAACACTTCGGAAACATGAACACTCCCACGTTTCAGAATACTCGCGGCGCCCAAGGCTTCAATAAACGCCCAAAAGGATCCGGAGTCAATTACCTTTGCGATGATCATCATCAATGATTCTGAATGAAGACCACATGATCACTTCCCCAGATACAGAGACTTAAATCGCCAGTTTGGAGAAGAGCTGAGTCCCGAGTCCTGGCATCAAACATATTGCCACAAAGATGGCTACCTCCATACCGACGCTGCCCCAAATCAACCTTGGCCCTACGATAGGAGCAGACCTCATCGGACTGGTATTCGCAGCCGTGTAAGTGCCCATCCCTGCGAGCGTTGAGCAAACTAGAACTGTACCCACCCGGCACACATACAGATTTCACGGAATCACCACTCTACAATCCATCTTCTACGTAAGTACGCCGGGGTTGCGGTATTGGCATGACTGAGCTTTTCTCCATCTTGGCGAATAGTACCGCACCTACCCAAAGGACACCCTCATTTTGAAGCTACTGGTGCGCCCCCCCCCCCCATGTCTATGCTGACGATCAGTCACCGATGTTCCGCCTACTAGGTCGGGGTGCTATGGCAAGTCCGCTTTTGTTTGCTTGCGTGCAGACGGCAGCTGACGCCAGTGTTACAGGGTGCTTGACACCCTCTCTGTCGCCCTTATCGCGCATGGAGTATACACATACCTCATCACCGATTTTGATAATCTGTTGGCCATGGAGAGTCTGGTGTGGTAAGCCAATTCGTGGATTCGAGGTGAAGCAACTCATGGGAAGCGGTGATCGAACCCTCGCGCAGGAGCATTTCTGTTAGACGTTTCCCGCCAATGTCATTAGCAAACATGCATCCTGACCTTTTTTGCTCGTTTGTCAGAGCGAGCCTGCTGTGACAGGTCTTGTCGCCCTGATGGTACACCTGTAGGTGGTTCCCGCCAACATTTTCTCCTGGAACCTAGCGCTGAAAAAGAAAATTAGATTTTTGGCCTACCGTATTCAAGTTTGTAAGCTCCTGGTTCCTCCCGGTCCATCATGGATGCTAATGCCCCCGCCAAGTGGACCATAATTGGAGGACTTTTGCCCTCGGCATTGTAAGCCAAAGGTCGTGGAGTTTGGATGTAGCATTTACGCTGACACTCTCTAGGCATTGGTATCCTTCTTCCCCTTCGGCAAGTCCGCATCCATTGCCTGAGCATCCCAAAAGCTGACCCCTTCGTTTGGATATGCTAGCGATCGCCATAGGTAAGTCGTCCTTACGGAACCGCTCCCCCCAAAAAACATGCATGTGGATAAATGCTGATTGGTTCGTGTCCAGCCGCCGTCTGCATAAGGTGGGCGAACCACTCCAGAAGAATCCATACGAATTTCTGACCTAGCCAACGAACAACCACAGCGACACCGCGATCTCGTCCTTTACTGCACTAGGGAAGCTGCACGTTCGTCTCTCTTCTCATACCTCGCCTTGTCTGTTCAAATATTCAACCGTGACCGCCTTGCTTGTTTACTTCCTTCCCCACTGGATACGTATGCGGTGCAGTGGCTCGCGATCGCGGGTGATGTCTCGACCAGTGTGATCGACTTGATCATCGCTGCTTCGATAACCTATCTCCTTTATCGCAGTCGCAATGGATTTGCATCGTAAGATATCTATTTCAAGCGTTCGCTACAGGCTCACAACTGACCAATACGCCGACGATTCCAGGACGGAGCGCATGTTGAATACGATCACCTTGTACATCTTGACGAGCGGCCTCATCACGACGTAAGCTCAAGCTCTTTGGGTTCGTCTTTCTGGCAAAAGCTGCAATTGACTCTGTTGTGTTCTTAAAGAACGCTCACGACGTCGGTGATGATCTCTGTACGTTGAGTTCTATGCAACGAACCTGGTTGCAGCCACCGCGGACTGACTGACTGCGTCACGCCATCACCAGTATCTAGCAGCTCCTACCAAGCTGTACTTCCAGATGCTTAATATGTCCGTGTCCAAAGGTACGATCGTCACCATTCCGCGCGTCTGACAAAGATTGAACATGGAATATGCGCTACAGCGTACACCAACACCCTCCTTGCCACGTGAGCAGGTCGATTGTTCTCTGTGGTCTATTGCTGACCAGGCCCTGCAGGCTCAACTCCCGACGGTCAATCCGCGATCCATCGCCTAGCTCGGGCGGGACGGCGGTCCAGCTCAGAGCCACAGGGGGAACACCCGCGGGTGTGGGCCCGAGCTTGGAAATTGGATTGCATGAAGACGAAGTTCTGACGTTGGTGGGTACAATAACAGTGCGGAGCCGCGCGCTGAGGCACTTATCGCTGCACACAGGAGCCTTGTGGGAAGGCGTCCCGAGAAACGAAGGTGTCTGACAGCACCTGGGTGCGTGTGCCTATCTATCAAGGGGAAATCGTAGGCTAACCGCGCCATGGGATAGGTTTGATGTGGTTCTTGCGGGATCAGTGGCAGTTATAATTTTGATCTCGAGTTAACTAAGTGCATCGGATTGTCTTATTTATTGTGCCTGATGGTAGTGATGGGCGCCATCCATGGGACCACCTAACCCAAATAACCCAAATAACCCGATGGTATCCCACGTAGCAGACAGTGCTTTTATCATAGAGAATTGATAACGAATCTATGAACTGACTTGCCAAATGACTTCGCCTCTCCAACTGCTCTTGCTTCCTCTGTGCATCCTCTTCTTGATCACTGCTTGGAAATGGGTTGCAAAGGGTGCTCTCCCCAGCATCCCGTTCCGAAGGTCTGTCTGGTACATCGGCACGCCTGAGTTCTTTCTCGACCCCGTCCGTTTCATCGACGAGAGCATCGCGTGGGCCAAGGGCTCGATCTTTGGGTTCCGTGTCATGAACGTAGGAGACACTGATGCTTATCGAATGAGTGCGAAAGGTGGCTTACGCTCGACTGCAGAACACGGTGATTGTCCTACGCGGCATGACTGGGCGGGATGCATTCTTTTCCAAAGGTATGAGCAAGTTCTACATATGAGGGCGAGACTGACACCGTGACACGTAGGACTAGACTTCATGGCCGGATATCGATTGCTGGTATGGGCGAGACATGAGAGCGATGCTGAGTCCCTGGCCGCTGATTCTGTCGTCGTTCTAGAATCCGCAGTTGGTCGACGTCATGCCTATTACGGAGATATCAGGGGACGAGAGCTGGGCAGGGTTCATGGCGCATTTTATCCGGTCGGAGGTCCTCGAACAGTGTGAGTCGTCAGCTCTAGTGCATCACGGATCTGGATCTGATTACCGCCTCTCAGTATATCCTATCATGATCGGGGACGTATCACAGATCATTCGGACATGGGGAAAGGAAGGCGTGCTGGACCCGTTTGCGAATGTGTATCAAGTGCGTGTGCAAATTGTTTTGCGTGCTCGCTTGCTCAATGACAGAACTTCGCCTGGCCCAGGTGGTATTCGCACTCTCAATGCGCCTAGGGACATGCAACGAATTCTGCGACGATCCAGAGAAGGTGGAGGCCCTGATGCGAATCTTCGCAGACCTAGAGGCGGGATCGAAGCCCACGTCTGTGATACTCCCATGGATGCCGACACCTTCGAGGTTGCGGAGGACGTTCGCAGGCGCAAAGCTGTACAGGATGATCAGCGTGGTGGTCGAGAAACGTAAACGAGAAGAGCGGAGAGAAGATGATCCGCTGCAAGTATTGATAGACAAGAAGTTCTCGCTGGTCGAGATCACGCGGGTGAGTTCGTTGGGTCAACTGCCATCTGTTCAGGGTCCTCGCTGATAGGCCAGCAAGTTCATCGCGATGACGCTGTTTGCGGCCGTCACGAATACAGGGAACGTGTTCTGCTGGGTGCTAATTTATCTCGAGGTGCACCAGAAGTGGAAGACCGCTGTGCAGAATGAGATCGCGGAATTGATCAGGATAAACCGAAGCAGCAGGGGGTCAGAGGATATTGGCGAGGTACTCGCGCGAGCGGGTATGACTGGCCTGGACGAGGCAACGCCCATCCTGGGTCAGTGCATCGACGAGGTGTTGCGCATGATTTTCAGTGGGACATTCATGCGGCGGAACATCGGGCCCGACCTCACAGTGGATGGGACGTGCATCAGCCAGGGTACATTCCTGATGTTCCCGACTGGGGATCTGCATTTCGACGAGACGCTGTTCCCTGACCCGTATATGTTCGATCCGACACGCTTCTCAGCGGATGGGATTGAGGCACGGAAGGAGAAGGGAATTAATTTCCTTGGGTGGGGAGCGGCACGGCACGTCTGTGTGGGAAAGCGGGCAGCGATGATGATGATGAAGACGATCGTGGCGTTGATGATGGGAACATTTGAGATAGAGGTCGTCGGCGAGAACGGCGTCCGGCTGGAGGCCGCTCCCCGCATGCGGCAAGACATGCTGTTCAAGGTCTGCCCATCTGCAGAGAAGGTTAGACTAAAATACCAGCTTATCTAGTGTAAATAATGCAAGGGAACGATACCATACGCTCGCGGATGCGGAACATACCTGGTAAAACTCGACAGGGTCTTCTGAATCTTCGATGGTTTGGAACCGAGAAATATTAGGCAGCGTGGATACCACGCCAAATGATTGGACGAGGCATTGAACAGCGGTATCGATAACCGCAACCAAGCCAAAGCACTGGCAGACGTGTCGAGCTTCAGCTCCTTGCCGGCGGATGTTCTGGTTCGCTACGAGATTTTGAGCGTGACTCATCACGCATGATGGCATGATGGCTGGAGCACGATGTCCTCAGGGACTTGAACAAAACGGTGTACCGTGTACGTGACGGGACCCACTTTCCTTGTCTAGAGACTCTTGAGTTAGTGGCGTTGCTGTGTGGGAAGGCGCCTACGACTAGGAGGTGACCGGATTTTCCCCGCCATCATGATGATCACGGTGATCGTGATGAAGACTCCCGTGGCCGCCGCAGAAGGCCGCAGACCTCTGGTTGCAAGGTGATTAACAAGGTACTTACATGCGGAATCCTTGATAAAAATCGATGAAACCAGCAGACGCCCGCAGAATCTGTAATCGAATCTTTACTCCAAAAATACTGGACCTAGTTTCCTGCAGACGTGCACGCTTCCTCGGACATCGTTAACGCTGCCCTTTCGTTCTCCGCCTCAACCACTTATATATCGCTGTTCTCCCTCGTCGGTCACCGTAGTCGCACGACTCAGGTCACTGTGAGTATGAAGTGTACTGTCCACTACATCCAAAGCTGACCTGCCTATTTCCGTCTCTCTCTAGGTACCTTTGTCTTGTTAGTCAGCGTTCTTTGCACGACTGAGTTCTGTTGATTTCAGAGGTCACGCTCTTGAACATGCTCTGGGCGAGATACCCCACCATCGCCGTGCCTGACGTCTGCGAGGCATATGACTACGTCATTGTTGGTGGTGGCACCGCTGGCTGTGTCATCGCCAACCGCCTCACCCAGGACCCCCGTGTTTCGGTTCTGGTCCTTGAGCGCGGTGGCGCCAAAGTAGGCTGGCTCTCGAGCGTCCCCCTCTTCTCCTCCCACTTCGCCTCGGACGGATCCCGCTCCCGCGTCTTGCGCTCAACGGCCCAGAAACATCTTGATGACCGTACGATAGAGTTGGTCGGTTCCAACTCCCTCGGCGGTTCGTCCAAGATCAATGCAATGTTATACAATCGCGGCATACCTGCAGAGTATAATGCATGGCGTGATGCAGGAAGAGTGGGCTGGGGATACGAGGACATGCAGCGCTGTTTTACCCGCTCTGAGACAGATCTCGATCAGGACCCTCGCAATCCCAAACCATACCATGGCACATCAGGTACGCATACCAGTCTTGCTTGAAGTCGTCTCATCGCATCTTCAGGCGAATGGCACAATCGTTCTCATAAGGAACCCTTCTGGGGCCATACCCCACGGTAAGTGTCTTCTCCTTCCGATGTTCATGTTTATCTAACCTCGCGTTTACCAGCATCGTGCAAGCAACCACCACCCTCGGCATACCATACGTGGAGGACCTAAACGATCCATCTCAGCCTGCCTACGGCTGCACCAAGATGCATTATACCATGGACAGCAACGGGCGAAGAAGCTCAGCTCTTACTGCATTCCTTCCTGCTCACCTCGTCAGCTCCCGCAGCCACAACCTACATGTGTGCACCCCTGTCATCGTTCAGCGTATCGATGTGTCTTCCAATTCTGGCGAGGTCTCCGCCGAAGGCGTCTGGGTGCAGAGTAGTACAGGGGGACCCTCTCGTCTCGTGCGCGCGAAGCGCCAAGTCATCTTGACGGCCGGTCCTGTCAACTCGCCTCAAATGCTCATGCTCAGGTTAGTCAACACAATCAACTCACTAACGGATGCTTAATCCCCGCAGTGGCATTGGTCCCGCAGATCATCTCATGGAACACCAAATACCCGTTCGCAAAGATCTCCCTGGAGTCGGCTCCCATCTCGTACGTGGATATTTGCCTCATCTTGCAAGGAACCACTGAAGCTGTCTTACCTCTAGCAAGACCACATTGCTGTCCCCGTGCAATTCCGCGTTCCCCTCCGTGATTCCGCCACGCAAATGCAACTCCGTCCCTGGGTGATCATCAAGATTCTCATCCAGTACTTGCTGTTCGGCACCGGATGGCTCCTCGCCCCCATGCTCGAGCTCTCCATCTTCATCCAGTCCCGCCTGCTGGACGAAAAATCCCGCGTCACCATGCGCACGAAAGCCGACAAAGACGCGTCCCTCCCTCAAAATCTCCCAGATATTGAGATCATGCCGGTACGAGGAACCATTTCCCTACATCCAGTGCGACTCGCCTGACCTCATCTGTCCGTCTGTCTAGATCTCATGGGGCGACGTTAAAAAAGTCGTTGATGGTGGCCTCACCTTCTTCAATGTCTCCCTCCGCCCCACATCCACTGGCACCGTCCGCCTCGCATCCACGGACCCACGCGCAGACCCCGTCGTCGACCCGAACTACTTTGCGACCGAGAACGACTGGCATGTCATGCGGAGCGCCATTCGCTTCTCCCTCCGCCTCAAGCAAGAGCTCGCCATGCAGGGATATTCCATCGAGGATGCTGACGTTCCTGCTAGTGACGCGGACGAGGACATTGATACCTTCATCCGGAACGAGAGCCAGAGCACGCACCACTCCTCATCGACGTGTCGCATGGCGCCCGAGCTCGAAGGAGGCGTCGTGGATGACCGTCTCAGGGTGCACGGCGTGCGCAACCTCCGTGTTGCTGACTCGAGCGTGTTTCCGTCCATTCTAGGTGCACATCTCGTCGCTCCCACTGTCGCAGTTGCGGAGAAATGTGCGGAAATGATCAAAGAAGATCATGGGGACGGCTCGTGATTCCATGAGCCTGGTCAATGCCCAACGGACATGATTATAATATTATTGGCTGGCTGTGGTACTCTCCCCTAGCCAGACCATCTGGAAGGAAAACAATTGTCCCTTCTGTCTAATGACAGTTGTGAGGACATACGTACATTGTACCACGGTGCGCAATACACATACCCTGCAAACTATCGTAAACGCGCTATAGATCAGACTTGTTAACCTCGTGCTCTCTCATGATTCAAATCTTCGATGCGAGTTTGCCAAATCAAGAGCTGGATTCAAGCTGGACTAATGCTTTCTCTGTCGGAGTACAAGTGCCAACTGGCTCTTCAGACCCTCTCCTCCTCCAGCTGCTCCGGTCCGAGGCAGTGCACTAGGAATCAAGCTCACATCTACTGTCCATCCTCCATCCTCTACATATGATCATCGGTTGAGACCCGCTTGACAACTTTCTGTCCTCGTAACCAACACTCGGTTTGTGATTCGTTGCATCATGATCTCAAAGCGGCGTATAGCCCGAACATGGCATCAAGCCCTTTGTCTCGAATTACTTGCCAAGCCTGGTCGCGTGAACTTTCCGGTCCGCCGATGAAACTTGGCCTGGTGACGACGCGGAAGCCGCGCGCGCCCAGCTATGGGCCCGCTGTACAGCGAAGATCGACGCTTCTCCGCGTTGGAATTCCCCCTGATGCCTCATGGCCAGCTTCCGCGGGATCCCTAACGTCGACCTTAACTGACGTGGCTCGTGGACACACTAGCATGCGCGGTTTAGGAAGTGAGGACACGATACAATCATGAAGTTCTTCTTCGCCATGATTTTGCTCGTTTCTCCATATTTTCACTAACACGAGTGGAGAGCTGCAACCCGTTTTCGCTACACAACCGAAATTTTCTCGCACACCAACTCGGCATTTCTTCACGAGTAACCCTAGGTAATATGTGACAATGCTCCGAACTGAAATATGACAGCAGACTAGAAGATATGTGGAATAGAAAGAGTCCACTGTACGGTTTGGTATGCCTCCGCGGGGAGGGATCGCAGGGTGGTAAAAGATACAACAAGGAGGAGAAGACGTGCAGGGATGTAGAGTAAACCGAATGGTAAAATCATCAGACTCAGAGCGTTCGCAATGAAGTCACAATCAAAGTTGCTTGCGACTTCTGCTAGTATCCATAATAGTAGGATGGAGAATGGAATGGCCACGATGGCTATTGCGGATGCCCTCCAAATGAGCATCTCCGTGGCGGAGGGAAACGCGTAGGACCAAGCCACCAGATGGATGCCACCAAACACCATGGCAGCAAAAAGTGCAATGACGTCAGCGATGAACTCGGCTGGATCCGAGTTACCTCTGACAACCTCGAAGCCCCCATAGAATGTTGGAATCCGTCTTTCTTTTCGCAGGTCTACCTCAGCGTCCATGGTCCCTGCCACAGTCGCAAAGAGGTCCTTGAAGTGTTTGCTCATCCCAGCGCTTGGATCTGAACGCGAAACCATCAAATCCGCCGACTTCACTGTAACACGGAGAGGACAATTAACATTCAACGGCTTGTGTCACCAGAATGCATACATTGCAATGGTGATGGTGGTGTACGCGAGTGTCATCACTTCGAGTTGTGTGATGGGAAGACCGTCGACATGCCGAGTGATGCACTGGAGGATGAACCAGAGGGTCTGGAAGATGGTGAGTCCTTTCGAGAGGATGTCAGCTTGCCCGAGCCCCTTGATCTCGGTTTCGGTGGGTGGAATGAGGTCTCCAGCCTTGACCAATTCTTCTACTTCAGTGGCGCCCAAGGGGTGGACCGGCTTTCTATGTCGGTAACCGTGGAAGCCACCCATATTAACGAAGAAGCCGTGAGCAATGGTCCATTGACGATCTGTGTCCACTGTCCACTATATGAGCATCGAGCTAGGTAGTCACGTGTATCCTCGAACATCTTACTCACCAGATTCCAAGGCTACTTGATATCTTTCGACATCGGCATCCAGGACGTGCTTTATTGCGTTCGTCTCCTTTTCATCGCTGCCGGCTGGTTGTTGGCTGATCTGAATGAGTTGTATCCCTTCAGATTCATTGTTTTCTTCCACGCTGTTATCACTAGCAGGTATTCTCTCGTTCCGTTGGTCGAAACTATCCTTTGAGAGTAGCATTGTCAGCGAGAGGAGCTGTTCCTCTCGCAACCTCCAAGCCTTCTGGACCTCTTCTTCACTTCGGTATCCTTCCAGTCGCTTCGCAAGTTCCCGCGATTTCCAAAACTGCCTGACAGCCCATGCCAGCACCCATTCGGGCGCCAACAGTGTGACGACGACAACTTTGGCCTTCTCCAACACACCAGTGAACCAGCTCTGGTCTGGCTCGGGGATGTTACGATGCACTGCGGTCCAAATACATGCAATGATAGTGACGAGGCAACTCCATATGATGTTGGAAAGGGACCGGCATGTACGGAGGTCGTTACATGCAGCAGACGGCGCGTCCGCGGGCGCGATAATCGTGGAATTGGAAGGTATGACCAGGGCTATGGACGAATTAATGGAAATGGTGTTTGAAAGGATCGACGCAGGAGAGGCGGCGCTGTGCTGCGCATAGTAGGCGAGGAGGAGGAGGAGCGGGAATATCATGGCGATTATTGCGGTACGGCGACCCGTCCTTCCCACTTTTTGACTCTTCTCTCCTCGAGGTAAGGTATGATACACCCCTGGGCGGCTCGTACTGACAGCGGCTACACTACGGCAGTGCCAGTGCCACAGATATGTCCATCTAAGTCCCCTCTTGTACAGTGTTCTGACAACGTCCCCGATTCCACACAGCTCCCGGTCGTCATTTTTTCTAGTTCTGACCAGGCCTAGCATCAGTAAACTTCAATTCGCCCTGACGAGCACTGAAAACAGCCTTTCAAGTACAAGAGATTTCACGATTACCGACTCGGAGGCGCCCGCACATAAATAGCTTACACGATAGTCGCGATGGCGTTTGCCATCTTTCGTCACTTTGTCACCATATTCGCAGCTGTGGCGATTGGATCAGGCCGAGGATTAGGACGCTCATGGTAGTGCCGCATCACTTAGACAAGGCCTGTGGAGAGACGTAACTCTGAGCTCGACAATCAAATAGCCACTCATCGCACCCCGGGCACTGGCAATCCAGAAGAAAGGTAAGTGATCTCTGACGTTATGCAGGGATGAGCCAACACATTTTCTGCAGATGGCAGAGTGCAGGTTGTCTTGGAACGGTATGTCCTATTTGCGGGCGCCTCTTACTATTGCGGGAATTCGAGCGCTTTCTCCAGGTGACCATGATGCGCCAAGACAGAAACTCATTCACTTTTGAAGCAATCGAGACTGCGCTGATGTACGTCGACCACTTGCTGGACTTATTTAGCGATGGTGGATCACTGCCACGCCAATTGCATCCCGCTGGTTTTCAACGCTTCTGCGAGTGGTACAAAGATGAGAGGGTTATCGAGCTCGATTGCAGTGTTTAACGACAATTCCTCCTCGTTCTTCTTTGCTCCTTTTTTCAGATCTGAATGGCCATAGGTAGTTTTTCTCCCCTTCCTCCATACCTCGGAGAGGGGAGCCTCTTCGTCAGGGTACCGCCTTTCGATATCCACTTTCCGCAGCACCGGGCTTTCGGCAAACGGTAACAGTGGTCATCATCGTAGGCCATGGTAAAGTAGAAAGCCCCAAGCCGATCGTATGCGCTCTGATCGGTGGGAGGCCGAATGACACGGTGTATTGTCGGTTTGTAGAAGCCTCCGGTGAAGTCCATCGTGTCGCCTGTGTTGATGACCTGATGCAAAGGTCAGCGTTGTGACTACTTTCTGACTACTTGGCATTTTCGTTGATATCTCACCGGGGCGTTGTCGATGTGACAAACCCATCGCTGCTTTCCGTCTGGAGATAGGATTTGTAGCCAGCCAACAGGTTGACTCCAGAGAATCGTCACACTGCCGATATCTGTCCAAATTTTAGAGCATTTCCGCTGCCCCAGTGTCCAACATACCCGTGTGACCCTTGAGCCAAACATTCTTCGATGTTTGCTCTTCCTCCTCTGTGCGCCTGTAGCTGTGAGTGGTAGCTTAGGTACGAAACTTCGTGAGACCAAAAGATAGGACGCATACTATTTCATAAACCTCACTGTGGCACGATCAGAACGAGCGCGATTTCAATGTTGGGGCGAGCGCACCTGAAGTCTCTCCGGGTCTTTCGAAGTTATGTTTCTCGACCAGGGTCTCTTCAGGAAGTTCTAGACTCCGTGCAATGGTCCTGGCCAGCAAGGCAACAGGAAGGAGAATCCATAATAAACACGCGCGAAACGTTACCTCAAAATAGGGTGCAAGATATGAAAGTGATTGTGACCAGCGAATGCGTCGAGCTCCGGTAAGAAATGACAAATCGCTTGGGGATGGGGCGCAAGTTGGTAACAATTTGCTTCACTTTGTCCCAGCGATGGACCCAGATTTGCGTGGTAGGTAGAGGAAGGGAACATCCACACACGTCCGTAGTGTTCGATTTGGTCAAGGTCCCTGTTCTCCGTATCCACAGTCCGAGGTACCCGACGTCAGGGGATAGAAGAACGAAGATAGTTATATACGTACCCAATACTGACGAACCTTGTAGCTGGCACAGTGGTCAACTTTCTCGATATTGGGAGACAGTCCGACTGTGTTAGAGGAGGAGCTGTGGTGAGCACACCCGGGAAGGATAAAACTCCGCATCATCTCAGCGCACCGACAAAGGAAAGAGGGAGTAGTGTTTTTCGATGAACGCCTGTAGTATATGCACACTCATTGAGGAGCATGGCCCCTCCGCGGAGACCGGGTTCACCTTTGAAGTACGTGACCTCGGATCTCTATATAAGGGCTCAAGAATAGCCCATGTTCTTGACGGGTGTGTCTAGCCTTTGGTAACTCACGAGATAGGGACGAAGTCTTGCAATAGCACGTAGTTCAGACTTCCTATCATTGTTCCGATCATCCGAAAGAAAGAAGGCAGGCCATTATCGGATGGCCCGATGATCGAGGCGACATGAAATGGGACTGGTTCACTGGGAAATTGAAGCTGGGCCGTGCCGGCTGCAATCTCGGCCCCTACGCTATCTAGTACCTATCAAGCCTCCTGAAACTTGGTCGATGGCAGAGGCGACTTGCGGGGCCATGTAGTTCGTGCATCTCTGGGCACGAGAAGACGATACATCAGCCTACGTGATGGAACTGAACAAGAAAAGAGGACGCTGCGTCATAAGAGGTTGTTGTTCCTTGCAGAAGGACGCCCAAGAGGAAGCAAAGGAGAGCAGAGGTAGTACAATAGGAAACGAATGATGTCAAGAATATCCTACGATGGAAGTTCCAAAGCGTCAAGAGAGGGTGCCTGACCTCACGAGTTGAGAAAGCTCTCTTCTATGTTCTTGTAGTTGTCGCTGACGCCCTGCGACTCGATAGGATTGCAATAAGGCGTGACGGAAGGACTCCGGAACAAGTAGAGGATGGACGAGAGGAGCATCAGGGTACCCGAGGAAATGTCGACCAGAGAGAGCCGGGTGTTGTCGCCGTGTTCGATAGAAAGTCGTCTGAGGTACCTGGTCGTCATTTCATGGATAGTATGCTACGTGAGAATCCTCTGATTGCATCTTCGAGCATATCATTTCACATCCTTAGGATGGGGTTGAATGGAGAGCAGGTAAAGTCCAGGAGCTCCGGTTGTCCTTGGCTGCAGAGCGTGCAAGATACCTCAGTCAGAACAACGGTGGCGCCTCGTCACCAATGAAGTGCCCCGGATGTCTATTGCCAAAGAAAGTAATTAAAGCCTTCGGTGGGCCGCCAAAGGCCAGCTGGATTTCTTTTGAGCACGGTTGTCCGGCTTTCCATACTTGACAGTGTTCTGCCTCTTATGTCAAGAGTTTTTCCGTCGCTCAGCAAGGATAGCTCGTCGTGAAACTCGACTGCCAGTGGCACCCTGACAACCAGGATTCCCATATAGCCATGACACTACTCGTCGGCTCCAGCGCGAAATCGACAATAAAGCCTGAAAAGACGATCAACCACGGGCACACGTTCATGGAGCATCACCTCGAGACTCCGGATCAGGTTGTAGTTCGGGCACTCTCTAACTCCTTTGGCTCCCTGTGGTGAGGCTCCTAGTGACCGAGTTGCTAATATATTCCACTCGCTTATCCCGTCGCTGAAAGGCGTGCAAGGCGTGCCAACGCAACGTCCGCAATTTTCACGTTCATTGACTGCCGATATCACGTCGATCTCACCGCAAAGTCTCTCAGATCACGGTGGTGCCGGAGAGGAGAGGAGACCATGGCGCGCCTACGAGGAAATGGCCAACGCTGAGGAAGAATCGAAAGATGTGAACAGGACGAGGATGTGATATTGGAGAAAAAGTCACGGAGTATGCAGCTTGAAAGGCTCGAGCGAATGGAATGTGTCTGTGCGTAACGTCTTCTCATAGGTTCCAGAGTGTTGATCCTGATTTCACTTTGTTGCCTTAAGCTCCTTCTAATCGGACCTTGTACACCACTACTACCGGTGGGGATACGGCCTCTAAGTACCGACATCATTCATAGGCAGACTCACCATGCGGCAGCTCATCAGTCTCATGGGTGACGCGCAGAAAAAGACTGTTGAATTACGCGGTGAACAGAATTGCACGCAGACTTTCTGCGAGGTCATCGTTGATCGTCCGTAAGTTTATCATCTGCTTCGCACCTCGAGGCCGCAATTAATCTTACGATGGATTCAAGGTAACTCGTCCCGATGCACCTTCTGTGCAGCAAACCGTCCCTGCACTCGCCTATCGCAGAAGACGATGATGACACAGGCTCACTCCCAAGTCGCTCCTCCCACCCCCACCGCTCGCCAACGCCCGGCAATTCGTCCAGATGTACTCCTGAGTGGCAAACCGTTCCTGCACCCACCTTTCGCAGAAGACGATGACGACACAAACCCACTCCCAAGTCGCTCTTCCCATATCCCACCGCCCGCCAAAGCCCGCTCGCTCAACGATCCAAGGAATGGCTGTCATTAACGTCCTGGTTCTGTATTATCGCGAACCGCTACGTCCGATTCACCCTTGACTCCACTGCCCAGCCTGACTGTAAGCAGACCGCGACTTTGGGTAATTCACAGGCATGCTGACATTACTCAGATCTCTTAAAGGTACAATGAATGAAGAACGACCGCGAAAAATGCCACGACACCTCGACCGACCACCTTTTCAGACGCTCATCTCCTCCTCCAGCCGCTCCAGTCCAATGCAGTGCGCCAGGAATCGCGTTCACAGCTACTGTCCATCCTCCAACCTCCCCGTATGATCACCGGTTACGACCGCTTTATGCTTTCTGTCGATCGTAGCTACTATTCGGTTCCTCACTGGTTGATCCACTTGTATCTCAAAGCACATAGCCCGAACATCAAGCCCTCTGTCTCAAGTTACTTGTCCAGCCTGGTCGCGGGAACTTTCTGGACCTCTGGTGAAACTTGGCCGGGTAACGCTGCGAAAGCCGCGCACTGGTATAGACCGGCTGTACATCTACGGTCGACGCTCCTCCGCCTCGACAATCTCCCTGGTGTCTATTTCCAGCTCCTGCGGGGTCCCTAACATCGACCTCGACTGGTGTTCCTGGTGGAAACACTAGCTCACGCGGTTTGGGCAGTGAGGACACTATTTAATCATGAAGCTCTTCTTCGCCATAATTGTGTTCGTTTCTCCATATTTTCACTGACACGAGTGGAGAGCTGCAACCCATTTTCGCAAACACAACGGTAAATTGTTCCGACATCAGCTCAACTTTTCCTAACGAGTAACCCCAGTAGTATTTGCGATAATGCTCCGAACTAAAATATGACAGTAGACTAGCTAGAAGATATGTGGAATAGAAAGAGTCCACTGTACGGTTTGGTATGCCTCCAGGGGGAGGGATCGAAGGTGGTAAAAGATACAACAAGGAGAAGACGTGCAGGAATGGAGAGTAAACCGAATGGTAAAATCAGCCAAAATAGAGCGTCCTCAATGAAGTCATAATTAAATCTGCCTGCGAACACTGCTAATGCGAATAATAGTGGGATGGAGAATGGAATGACCACGATGGCTATTGCGGATGCCCTCCAAATGAGCATCTCCGTGGCGGAGGGAAAGGCGTAGGACCAAGCCACCACATGGATGCCGCCAAACACCATTGCGGCCACGGGTGCAATGGTGTCAGCTATGGCCCCTCGCCTGGAATACCCAATAAATCCGAGTCAACCCTGGAGCCCCCATAGAATGTTGGAATCTGTCTTTCTTTTCGCAGGTCAACGTCATCATCCTTGCTCCCTGTCAGGGTGTCGAGGAGATCTTCTATGTTTTCGAGCCTTATGCCTTTGGAGCTTGAACGTGAAAACAGGGGATCCGCCGACTTCACCGTGACGCGGACGGGATGGCAATCAACGTTTAACGGCTTGTGCCACCAGAATGCGTACATGGCGACGGTGATGGTGGTGTACGCGAGCGTCATCACTTCGAGTTGTGTGATTGGAAGACCGTCGACACGCCGAGCGATGCACTGGATGATGAACCAGAGGGTCTGGATGATAGTGAGTCCTTTCGAGAGGACGTCGGCTTGGCCGAGTCCCCTGATCTCAGTCTCGGTGGGCGGAATTAGCTCTCCAGCCCTGAACAATTCTTCGACTTCATCACCACCCAAGGGGTGGACCGGCTTTCCATCTTGGTAACCGTGGAAGCCACCCATATTAACGAAGAAACCATGGGTGGTGGTCCATTGGCAATCTGTGTCCACTATACATACGTGATATGTGAGCATCAAGCGAGTCACGTGTATCCTCTGAGCATCCCACTGACCAGGCTCCAGGGCCACTCGATATCTGTCGGGAACGGCGGCTGCATCCAAGGCGCGCTCTATCGCGTTCGTCTCCTTCTCACCGCTTCCGGCTGGTTTCTGGCTGATCTGGATGAGTGGTATCTCTTCAGAGTTCCCATCTTCTTCCACGCTAGTACTAATCGCAGATATTCTCTCGTTCTGCTTGTTGAAACGATCTGCTGAGAGCAGCAATGTCAACTTTTCCTTTCGCAACCTCCAAGCCTCCTGCACCTTCTCTTCCTTTCGGTACCCCTCCAGTCGCTTCGCAAGTTCCCGCGATTTGAAAAACTGCCTGATAGCCCATTGCAGCACCCATTCGGGCGCCAGCAACGTGATGACGACAACTTTGGCCTTCTCCAACACACCACCGAGCCAGGTCTGGTCTGGCCCGGGGATGTTACGATGTACTGCGGTCCAAATACATGCAAAGATCGTAGCGAGGCAGCTCCATACGATGTTGGTAAGGGTCCGACAGGTATGGATGTCGTTACACGCAGCAGATGAGGTGTTGGCGAGGGTGATGAACGTGGAATTGGAATACGTGGCCGGAGCTATAGAGGAATTGGTGGTAATGGTGTTCGAGAGGATCGACGTAGGAGAGGCGGCGCTGTGCTGAGCATGGTAGGCATAGGCAATGATGAGGAGCAGGAATATCATGGCAATCTTTGCGGTACGGCGATTCGTCCTTCTCACTTTCTGACTCTTTTCTCTTTGAGGCAGGTATAAACACTGTTACACCTCCGTTAGCGCTCACTGTGATGCGTTGTCCGTACTTTTCATCTGATGTCAGTCGAAATAAGGAGGACTTTAAAGTACGCCCACGCCGTTTTTGATGCTCCTTGTCGCATGCAAACAGATCATGTGTGCATAGTAACCTTTGCCGTCATCTTGGTGACTAGAGGTAGGGCCAAACTCCGTTGGCAGAAACCTTGCTTACCATTATGATTCGAGTTTATAAACAATTGCCATTGAAGTCAGTGGGTAGTAAGTCTTACAACTCCTTGCATGAAGTACCAGCAAGTACTATTCCCGTAGACACATACATAGGTAGATAGTTGTACATTGGTTCTTGAGCTAGACTGTTTCATATGACGGTGAGCAAGCTGAATGATGGAGGAGAAATACTAGGACATATGTACATCAAGAAAGTGGCTTAGCAACGGCAGGGGACTTCCCCTTCCCACTGGGAATCGCTGTACTGGTGCGCTGGCGTTTAAAGAGGCTGTTCGGTGACGCAGCAGGCGGGCAGAGAACAGTGTTGAGGACGTGTTTCTTCGTCTTCTCGATTTTGTGATAGCAGAATGCCAAGTGTACGTAGCTGGAAAACAAACGGCGCAAGCTGCAGGTGCCGAACCGTTGCAAGCTGAGTGTGACTTCTATTCCCACGGCGACAAGCTTTTGCCTCGCTGAGCCACAATTTTCACCTCCCAATGACCTTGGTAAACAGGGTAATGCTTATCGCGCCAATCGGGCTAAGTATACTCTTGGGATACCCTTTTTCAAGGTAAGCAGAGAGTCGCCCTGGCTTATTTCGTAGTGATACAGCCGCGCTTTTGACTATATGCCTTGTATTTAGATCACATTGCCTGGCGAGACCAACGTGCTACCCATCCCGGCTCACAGCCGTTGCTTGCATTGCGAGCGCTCTGTGTGGTGCGTTGTCCGTGCTTTTCATCTGATGCTAGTCGGAAATACGGAGAACTTTGCATGTGAATGTGTTAGCACGTTGATAGTGTATCTCGGATCGAGCACTAACTTCGATTTCACGTCCATTGTTCCTCGGACGGTATGATGTCGCGGTACTCGCGCACTCCGTCTTTTATTGTAGTCGATATATTCACACCGATGGTTCATATCCGATTTCCGCATAGATTTATCGGTCAACTGACTCTAATTCGGTTCTGTGGTGATACAATGTTCGGCCTCGCAGCTCGCACTTGCGTCACCTTCATTGGACGGATCATAGGCATGGTGATAGGTTCGTACCCTCCTTCAACCTTTAACCATCGACCAGACAGAAATGTCGATTGAACTAGGTATATATCAGCAAAGTCTGGTCGAGGAAGTCCATTCGGTCTGGCAGCAATTTGTTTTGTCTGCTTCCCGTTTTCCCTCTCCGCTCGCCTGTCCTGGCCTGTGCCTCCGATCACGAATCTGATCACTGGTGTATTCGTCAAGTCCGCGTTGGTGAGTTCGTGTTGTACTTGCACGTGTGAAGGGGTTAACTGTTGGCACAGGTCATCGGGTATTTGCATGCGGACGCGCACCTTGTCGGTTTCCCTGGGTGGGGTATTGATGTTGCACAGGTAAGGACAATGTATATATAATCTCTACGATTCTCCTTCTGCCTCAAGCACGAGCTCGCCGGGATGGGATACTTCACCGAGCACGGTGGCGTCCCTGCTAGCCTGCTATTGACGCAGACGAGGACGTTGATACCTTCATCCGAAGCCAAGGCCAGAGCTAGCACCACCCCCCATCGGCGTGTCGCAGGCTCGGAGGAGGCAGTAAAATTATCATACCAGGGTGGCCGGCATGCTCAATCTCTCAAGCGTGTCCCCGTCCATTCTAGGTGCACATCTCGTCCCCCCCCACTGTTGCAGTTGCGGAGCGTGTGAACACAATAACCTCTCCTTCGAACGCGGGAAAGTCGATTTTGTCCACCGCTCCCGCCAAGGACCTTAACAATGACATCGTGGACGTCGTGCTCGTCTCCGCGGTAGGCAGCTATCCCGGCGGCGATGGGGCATAGGGACAGGTCCACCGATTTGCGGATTCTGTACCGCTTGGTGTGGACGATGGTGTAGTTAGCCGACGAGTGCAACCCGCTGCACACTTGCCGCCGCTTCTTCGACTTCGAAGATGAGGTGCTTTCACATCTGCAGGCTGCAGGCTGCACCTACACCTACTTCGAGCCTTCTAATATATTGAAGCTGCGAAAAAAACTAGTAGCACAAGCGGTTTCAGAGAACTCGATATGCTCGCTTCGCAGCTCAGCGCCTGTTTGAAGAACTTTGATGTTGGAGAATTTGACTGCCTCGCTCAGCGTTGAGCTGTTAGGCTTCCCATTGTCGTTGGCAGAACAATGGTGGGGGCTGATATCATATACTGAAGTATACCTATGTTCACATTAGGCCCTCTCGGTCGACGCTTACTAGCAAACCCAGAGATGGGCGTTCGCCGGATCCTGAACGGGATCACTTCTTGCTGCGCCCCGAAATCAATTTTAAGCGAACCATGGTGGCTTAACCCGGTCACAAGGAAACGCGCACATAATGGTGAACATACGCAGTCTCTGCGGGAGGGTTCAGAGCAGCCGGACATGCAGTGTCGTGTGAAGAGATCGAATCGAGCTCGCGCGAGGGTCAGGCCAGGCGGCATACGGGACTAATGTAAGAGTAAGCATGGGGCTTTATTGCCACGACAGTCTCACTGATCACATTTTCAGACGTTCTTCTCGTTCTCCTTCAGCGACTCCTGCTCAAGGCAGTGCACTAGGAGTCGCACCGACAACTACTTCCCATCCCCCAACCTCCCAGCATGATCACCAGCTACGACCGATTGGCACTGTCTGGTGATCATAGCTACTGCTTGGTTTGTTACTCGTTGAGCCACTTGTATCTCAAAGCATATAGCCCGAACTTCAAGCCCCTTGTCTGGAATTACTTGCGCAGCCTGGTTGCGTGAACTTTCCTGACCAC
>KN839904.1:66541-83982 GCA_000827185.1 Hydnomerulius pinastri MD-312 | reverse complement strand
GGAGAGGTGGCGCGGACGTCTGGTCGAGGCGCTAAGCCATCGTCTAGGAGAGCGATGGTGACCAAGTACCGTGCCTCGAGTGCGAATACGCCCTGCTTTCGGATAGTAATCCTGACACTGCTGGGTGGAGAATGATCCTCCTCGTTGCAGTGAATGGGATGATGTATCCAGTCCAGGTTCTGGCAAGGTATGTGGCTATGTTCTGTGTTCGCTCTGGTGTCATACGACTTATGGATGTCTTGGGCGGACTTGTTAACCACACCAGGCAGTAAATGCGACCACGGGAGGCCGTTGTAGATTCCGATGCAGACTGAGAAGCTTTGTCCAGTTTCCGAGTTTCGGAAGAGGAGGTTTCCGTGACCGCTCTGCTCCCGCAACACCAGACTCAGCGACCCTCCTGTGTTCTCCCAATTATCGTATATATCGTGGATGCTGAAACCCCTTTCAGAAAGTCTGACCGTCCGAACTTGGAGAACGTTCCGACCAGGAACCTGGGTGGTGATGGTGCGGAACATGGACGGATCTCTCTGTTGAACGTAGATGTTCCGAAGCTTGAAGCCCGCAGTTTTGGCCTCATCCTCGTCCACTATGTCCAGGACCCCAAGGTCGATTCTGGCATATTGAGGAGGACCGTATTCATCGCTGGTAGGCGAGAGATGGATGCCTATGAGTTTGAGCGAACGACTTCCGAAGTGCGGCTGGCCGTTTGGTTGGCCGTTTACAGACTGGCAGCCCAATATTGCCGACCAGCAGTTTTCGCGGATCATCTTCATGGGTAAAGTGATATGAATTCCGTGATTGGTAGTGGAGTAATCCACTTTCAGGGGTTTCTTCGTGAAGCGTTTGACAAGATTTGCGTAGCGGGACGGTTCAACGCTGGTGATGTCGGTGCAGTCCAGAAAATCATCGGGAGAGGAGGCAAGGAGGCCGCTACTGTCCTGTGACCCGTGTCGTTTCAAGGACTTCCATGCGAAGATGCTTTGGTCGTTAGAAGTCCGCATGATTTCGTGCTGGAGGCGTGTGAAAGCGTGTCTCCCCTCCCCATAGATCGCTGGCATGCTGATGCCGAACAATCCCATCAGGGAGTAAGCCCTGTCTTCAACTCTAGTAGTTTGCCTCCGCGCCGCCCATGCCATTCGTTGTGCGACGGAGACGTGTTCCTCCTGGTTGCCCAAGAGAACGCCACGTGGAATTCCAGTGATGGACGTAATGATGCCAGCTAAACTGGCTTTGCTGCCTATCTCCTCCCAATCCTGAGAGAAGAATATGACGCTCGATGGTGCGATAAGCTCCTGGAGCGTCCACCCTCTCCCGAACCATCGACAGCGCATGAATTCGCGCATGTCCCCTGTCTTGACATCCTCCAGAAATACGTAGCAGACGGTTGCCCGCTTGTACCACCGATACATCGAGTTAATGGCTTCGGATAGCTCGGAGCTACTGTTCTTGTCGATGCAACAGGTGTCCATCCAGATGTATTTGTATCCGTCGACGAATGCTTGATCACAGCACCGGGAGACTTTGGTGTACTCCGGGAGCTCCCTTGCGTTGGGGCGGTCCATGTCCTGGAGGGACAGTTCCGTGGCCTGCCAGCAGTGCGAAAATATCGCGTACTGCGGGAGTTCGTCCCCTCTGAACTCTTTGAGGGATTTGGATTTTGTATCGAGCAAGCGCATGATGCTCCTACGTCAAAAAGTTGACTATAATTGTCCATTGCTGTTTTCCTGATCAACACAAACCTGGGTGATCAATTATGTGGGCTGCTCTCAACCCGTATGCCCTATGCGAACATAAGGCTCGATTCATGCCGTTATGCAATCCACTCACCGCTTGGAGGGATATGTTGCCCGAACCGTTCGTATCTAAGTGGGTGCTGGAATAACTAACCATTGAGATGGTTGTCTCCTGTGCCGGAAGTTGTGGTTTGAGCCAGCGCCTGTGTAGACGCTGGAGAGGTCACATTGTCAGTTCTTCCGTCCCTAGCGGCGCTTTCCCTCAACGTCGGACCTGGCACATGTCATTAAGTGAGAAATAAGGACATTTCTGGAGCCTCGGGCAAATGTTGGGCAAATGCGCTGCCGCGAACCTGTGCGTTAATTTGAAAAAGGATACCCAGGGCGCAAGAGAGGTCATAGAGCGCTAATTTACAACCAGTACCTCCTCCGAGTCTGTAGCGCACTCGCTCGACGCGGAAAAGATGGAATATCTTGCGCAAGGTATCAAACCGACTGACTGGCCTGCCTGGCCACACCATCACTGCATGCGCAAGCATTTCGGACAATCTGATACATATCAGTTTCCGAGTGCCCTTTTGAGATTAACAGATAGAAGCGCGGGTGGGAGACGCCAGACTGGCTCATCCAGTGCTGTGGTTTGCTATTATCCGTAGCATCAAAGAGAACTCACCGCTCAACACCGTAGGATCCTACCGGGATGGCCGGAAGCCCGTGTATAGGGCTGGTGCGATATCAAGCAACTTTAGTCCGTATGTCACTTGCTGAGCTGCTCCACTTAACCAACTTCGTGAAGTTCAATGCGACTCAAATTCTGTGATCTACTGAGGAATTGAAAGGCAACTTACATTTGTGAAACACTTAGTGTAAAGTCAACGTTCTCACGATGATCAAAACCAGAAAAGTTGCAGAAAATGAACATTTGATAGCAAACAACTAGCAAACAGTACATGATACCCAACTACGCTACACTTCCGAAGACGAGGCAGGTTGGTTTCGCTCAACTCTCGAAAGAGAATCACTGCGAATAGGTTTTCAAAAATTGCTGAAAGCCGAAGCTAACAGACGGGTTCGGATGTGTAATTTGCAATCAGCAAAAGACTGTGCCTCGGTAAAGACCTCACTGGCGACAGTACATGCCCGAGCACAAGAGATAAAGAAAATGAAATCCTGGGACGCGTCTCATATAAAGGTTTGGTATTCACGCACGGACCAGCTGACCGTGGGAGGGTTGTGGATCGTAAATAATAGCCCACGAGTTCCATAACGGGTAGTTGGTTGGTTATGCGTCCAAAGTCATTTTTGGCTTTTGTAGGGTGAGATGTACAAAGATTCTAAGTTACATTTTGGTTTACTACTCGCAAACTACACTCCACCTCTCATACTCGTCCCGGCCTTCTTGGATCCCAAGAATCTTCTGCCGTAGAGCCATCCCGACTGGGCCCAACCCCGCCTCATACTCCGGCAGGGTGATGTTCTTCCCTTCATACCCTATCTTGTTCACCGACGCGACGATAGCCGCCGTACCGATACACAGTGCCTCTACCAACTTGCCCTGTGCTGACCACTGAACGAGATCGTGGATGGTGTAAGCCCGCTCAATGGGGTGCAAATTCAGGGATGCGGCCTCCAGGAAAGCAGGGTCTCTTGTAAGGGCCAAGCATGACGCGCGTGTAACTCCAGGAAGAATGGTACCATCCAAGGGGGCAGTGATGAAGTCGTGACCTGCACGGCGATTACTCGCTTTGTTCGACGGATACACGAGAGATTGCCTTACCGTTCCCATCGTCTCGCTTCACGACCACGAAGAAGTTCATCGCGCCAGCTTCGGTCACGCGCTTCTCCTCACCGAAAAGCCAGAGGACCTGATCATATCCTTGCTTTCCTGCGATTCGTTGCGGTAGGAATCCAGGCGAATAGTTTCCGCTGACTTTGTGGCCGCCGGTGCCTCCAGGCCATGCCCGTACGTTGTCGCTGATTGCGAGCAGGGATACTGCCCGCAGACCTTGCGGGAAGTATGGTCCACAGGGTGATGTTAGGACATACAACATTGCATGATCAGATGCTGTTACACCGAGAGCTTTGGCGTGAAGTTAGACGATCGGAGTAACATCTTATACATCAAGAGCGCATACCGGGTCGGGTGCCGATGATCGTCGGCCGTATATACAAGCTATAACCTTGGAGGGAAGGAATCCACCGCTTCTCGACTTGAACGAGGCGCTTGATGAGTTCCAAGATAGCATTACTGTCGAATGGCTATAACACGTCTATCACATGTTGTATCGGTAAAGTAAGCTGACTTACAGGGAGGGCAAGACGTTCAGCAGAACGCTCTAGGCGACGCATGTTTAGCTCGGGACGGAAGAGCCTCGCCTTTCCGTCTGGACCGAGGTAGGCCTGCGCGATGCACGGTCAGACATATACGGTCTCCCACACGACCGGCTCACCTTCATCCCCTCGAAGCAATTCGAGGAATACTGGAGACATGACGAAGCGGGATCGAGGGACAACGGACCATACGGCTTGATCACCGGGTCCGACCATCCAGTTGATGGATCAAACGTAGCGACAGCCATGTGGTCAGTAAATGTCTGTAGAGGTGCCAAGGTACCGATGAGTTATCACTCATTCGATCACGCGTTGATACAATAGTAAAAGACTCACCGCCCCGAACCGGAGAGTCTCAGGGGCCGAGAGGGCTTTTGGCGACTCGGTCAGTGTGACGGTTAGTTTTGAGACCTGGGGAGGGTTGGATTCATTGGTCTTTCCTATCTTTGCTTTTGTGATCCATCAAACACGACTTACATCGAGGTGAGAGAGAGTTGCATCGGGCTCTGCGGTCTCGTTCGTTTTGTATGGGGTATCAGCAGCTCCGTTCACTTTTCCGATAGCCATGGCAGACAGTTTTTTGTGCGAAGGATCGTGGTGAAGGGGAAACTTGTGTGTCCCCCAAGTCAGAAAATGTCACACCTTTTTAGGGCAAATAGATCGAGTCATCCTCGACCGAGGCCAACTGACCTCCACCAGTCCCTGACGATGAGAATGGGAGTAAGGGGGGCCAATCACAGCTTAGGCGGGTGCTAAGCGATGGCTATCAGATTCATCTTGGGGCAACTTTGTCCCGGATAACAGTTTTGTTCGTACTAACTTCATAGTCTCGAAGCTGTTCGAGTCTGTTTGATCTGGACAGTCTCGGAGACTCGCGGGAGGAGAAGTTGAGCGTGGGAACACGTCGGCCATACGGATAATCGGTGATTCGGCCTTTGGCGCCACGGCGGGGAAGCACGCTGCCAAGCCCCGCAACAGGAAACTTGCAATTGACACAGAAACCACTGAAGAGCGGTAACGTGTTCTAACTAGGAGGCGAAGAACTCATAGTTTCCCCCAGAGGACCCTACACATCTCCTTCCTCATACTAGCCGTAGTACGGCGACAGATTCGACATGCGCCGTCTGAGGGAATAAATCAAACCCTCTCAAACTCTCCAGCACATACCCCTTCCCGTCCTCCCCCTTAAACTTATTCGTCAACTTCAATATCATCCCCACATCCCTTGCCTGAGTGTGGACGTTACAGCTGACGTACACGACGGTCTTACACCGAAACGCAAGAAGCTGCTCGATGAAGGCCTCGTCGCAGCCTTTACGCGGGGGATCAATGATAAGAGCCGTCTGTTCGCGCGGGAAGTCGGAGACGACAGAGAAGATGTCCGCGGCATCGCCCGAGCGGAAGGTACATTTTCCTTCGGGGATGTCGTTAAGGCGGGCGTTGTGTGTAGCGAATTTGATGGAGTCGGCTGAGATCTCGATCCCGGCGACGGTGGTGAAGTGGGGGGAGAGCACGATGGAGAAAAGGCCGCTTCCGCAGTATGCGTCTACGAGATGGGTTGGTTGTTGGTCCTGTGGGAGATCAGGGGAGGCTTGGAAAATGGCGTCTTTGACGTAGTCGGTGAGGGGAATAAGGACGGAGTTGTTGTTCTGAAAGAAGGCGTGCCCGGGGAATTCGAAGTACTTGTCGCCAACCTTTTCCCTTATGGTTGCTTTGGGATCCGTGATGCAGACGTGCTTCTCTAACTCGGAAGACAGGGCGTCCATGGTACTGGAGCCATCTTGCTCGATACTAATGGGGTTATCCACGGAATCTCGGAGTAGCAAGGAAACGCCCTTTTTGTATGACCAAGCTTTGCTGCTAATGTTTAGAACAACTTCAACACGACTTATTCAGTTGCGCTTACTTGACGATGTCCTCCCGTATAGGGCCTAGTGCCTCGTTCAGGACTGGGGTAGCTATCGGACATTCCTGCAGCCAAGTGAAGTCAAATGGAAACGTAGTCGGGGAATATTCTGACCTCGATATCCAGGACAGTTCGCTTGCCGATTTCATTGAAGCCGATCTTCAACCAATCTGGCTTACCACTATTGGGATTTTCTCCCTTTTCGAGGCGCGCCTTCCTTGGAGCAGCCTCGAAATGAGGTGTTATCTTTGTGCGATAGTGATACTGCTTAGGGGAGCCAATTGTTGGCAGAGCTGCTGGTACGACAGACTCGGGTAAATCTGAGCAGACATGAGCGAATGAGAGCAAGGGGAGATCGGGAAGGCATACCCGAGAAGTTTTGGTATGCTTTAATGACAACATTCCGCTTGATATCAAGTTGATCCTCATACGAGAGCATCTATGCAAGGTAAACACAGAATCTCAAAGAAGAACGGACAACTAACTTGGTACTGACATCCGGAGCATTTGCCAAAATACTTGCACTTGATTCTGCTCTGGTCTCGCAACTCGGGATTTGGAGTGACCACGTTCAACAAATCTGCAAAGGAGTGCAATCGTGACTGGCGGTACACCCTGACGCGTATTGTTTCCCCTGGTAGGGCAAATGGAGCAACAATGACCCATGATGAATGGGGTTCAGGTCCGAGTGCTAAAGCATTGCCTGGGAGTGCGGTCAATAAATGGAAGCCAGGGACCGTGATGGTGGAAAGTAAGCACCATTGGAAGACAACTTGGACACCATCACTTCAAGCTCGTCTTTGAAATCAAACGGCGCGTCCCATTCGGTACCTTCCATTATTCTACAATCAACTTTTTCTTCGCCCAATAGCGATTTTACATCGTGCCACAGAACGTCGTCTGAGGAACACGGTTCAGGCAGTAAGTGTTTTTGCTTCTTGCCCTTCCTGGCTGGTTTCTTCCTTTCTGCCCGCCCTCCTTGGCCACCGTGTGAGGTGCTAGGAGATCTGGCGATCACTTCAGGGTCGTCGGCGTCCATGCGCGGTCGTTTCTCAACTGGACCAGCATCTTCTCCATCTGAAGGTGGGTGAGACCTCACTTGAGCAGACATGCGGGAAATCAGCGGTTCGTTGTAGCTTTGACGGGGCCAGCTGGTAGCAGCACGTGGTTTACCAGTCGTAAATCGTCTGATGGAGACCTTGATCGTTCTGAAGGAATTCCGAAGGAGGATAGCGTTCATCGGGCACTTGCAGCAATATTACCGGATTCAACTCGTGATACGGTAAAATGTTAAAGTTCACGTGACTAATATTTCGACCCCAGATCACGTGCTCTTACGCGCACTCCGGAAGAGTGGAAGTTTCCAAGCTCTTGGAACATTTGGAAAGGAACGGCAAGTATCCGCGGCTCATAGTGCGAGCTATTATCACTTTTCTCATATAAATCTATCCCGAGGCAGGGGATTTCTGCTCCCCAAACGACCGCCATGATTGTTACGATAGCTCGCTCGCTCCTCATGGAGCCTCCCGTCACTACTGAGGAGCCTACTGACTCCCCAGAGTTCTGGATGAAGATGGCCATTAGTGCTGGCCTGGTTCTCCTTGGAGGCGTCTTTGCTGGGTAAGCTTGTCAAGTGTATCGAGATCACCTAGCTCATCTATCGTACAGTCTCACGCTCGGTCTTATGGGCCTTGATGAGCTCCACCTTCGAGTGCTCGCAACCTCTTCTGAGGATATGCTGGAGAAAGCGAATGCTCAGAAAGGTGAGTCGTGCAGGTTGTGGTATGTCACTGTGGTTGAATAGGTCACACGACCACAGTTTTGAAGCTTATGCAGAAGGGGCGGCATTGGGTGTTGGTTGTAAGCATGTTTCGCCTCTACAGTTCTATCGCTCACTCTTTTCCGTAGGTTCTCTTGCTGGGTAATGTGGTATGTTGTTTCCTTTGGTTTTAATCGGTATCCTTCACTCCTGCACCCTCAGGTGGTGAACGAAAGTTTACCCATTTTTCTCGATGGTGCCGTAAGTATGTTTAAACACGCCGTTGACCCGAAATAACCAACAATCTAGATTGGCGGAGGCATTGCGGCCGTGGTAATCTCTACAACTGCTATCGGTAAGTTTCCTATCTGATTATTCTGACTCCCCCTGAGATGGTGGCTTTCTTCAGTTATATTTGGGTATGTATTGCTACATCCACTAGTTTCCTTCTCACCGAACAAATGAGCGACTTTTGCTTCTCGTAGCGAGTGCGTATCTCCGTATTTCCTATGAACATCGAGCATTTGATTGATGCTCTCGCGACCCAATAGGATTATCCCACAGGCCGTCAGCGTGAGATATGGCCTCGCTATCGGCGCGAGATGCGCGCCGTTCGTTCTCATTTTGATGTACTTGTTCGGTACGACGTCTTACGTCTTTAAACTGTCTTGGCTGACCGATTGGTGCGCGACCGAAACAGCTCCGATCGCATACCCAATTGCCAAGCTCCTGGACTACGTACTCGGAGTGAACGAAGCGCATACGTACAAGAAAGCGGAGCTCAAGTCTTTCCTCCAGTTTCATCGCACCGGAGAGGAGCCCCTGCGTGATGACGAAATCAGCATACTCAACGGAGTATTGGAGCTGAACACCAAAAATGTAGAAACTATCATGACACCCATACGCGTCAGTTTCAGCTCACACCGCCCATGGACCGGAATGAGAAGATCTAACGCGGAAATCCCTCTTTGCTTTAGGATGTTGTCACGCTCAGCGCGGATACTATTCTAGATCATGCGACCGTGGATGCAATGCACGTTTGTTCATCTCATGATCTTTCGTACCCCCTTAACCAGCTTTGTAGACTTACTAGCGGGTATTCGCGGTTCCCCGTTCACGAACCCGGTGATCCTCTGGCTTTCCAAGGTTTACTTCTGATCAAAAAAGTATGCCGATCTATTGATTATATCACTCATCACTGACGCTGTAATTTAGCTTCTTGTGTACGATCCGGCACAAGCGTTGCCCGTGTCTCACTTCAAGTTGTCTATTTTGCCTGAGGCGCATCCTTCTATCAACTGTTTCCAGGCACTGGATTACTTGTGAGCTCTTTCTGCTAATAGTCACACCACTAACCCACCCCACCACAGCCAAACTGGGCGCGCGCACTTGTTGTTGATAAGCCGAACTCCCGGCATTGCTGGCGGAGGCATCGGGGTGATCACGCTTGAAGGTTCGTGCACTTTCTTGTGGGTCGACGGCGTATCTTGCATCCGGCTGATAACGATCACTTGATAGATATCATTGAGGTATGCGGGATTTCCGCTGTTAATTTTGTCAGCAGACCTAACCTTCTTGCAGGAAATCATCTCCGAAGAGATTGTAGATGAGACAGATCGATACGAAGATAACCAGAGTAAGAGGCGTGCCAAACGTCTGACCAGTGCTGCAGTCATGAGGGGGTGAGTAGCGTTATGTGCTCACTTATCAAAGCTTACCGATTGTTCGCAGTATCGTCGAACGGGAACGCAGCGTTACACGCCCATCCTCACTGGAACGAACGCCTTTATTGTCCACGATGCCCCTAGCAAATGACTATGGTCCCCGCTACGGATCTCTCCTCAGCCAGTCCCCCAAAGGTTGACCGCTGACACCGCGTTTTCTGTCTACTTCTTTGCTCTGGGCTACATCGGTGGATAACTTGAGTTTGTATCATATGCATACCTGTATATCAGGCCTGTAGATCTCCTTCCCGCACTTCCTCTACGTTGACTGCTGTGTCGTAGACTCTTTCGCGCTATTTACTCGCTACCTCTTATATCATCTAGCTCCCTTAGCCTCGTCTACGAATGCACATTATTGCCCAACCGTCAGTCGTTCCGCCCGATATGGATGATGAGATTGCTGACCTCTAGTGCGAACAAATGGGAATCGTGAGAAGCTGGAGCGAGCTTCCTCACCCAGTCCGCCAGTTGGTATAGATAGTCCTGTCACGGGATGATTGTCGGACTCTTCGGGAGGTCAAGTGCCTACATCTGATGCCTACCTTGTTTCTACCTGATGGTCCCACTGACTGCCAAATGCGCTCGGCAAGGACATCAAGGAGTTCAGAACCGACTTGGGACGAGCCATCAGCACTACGCCTATTATCCACGAATCCACGAGCACATACTGAACGAAGGATTGTCAGGCCGACCGACATAACACTATGATGACGATCAACAAGAAGTCCGCGAATAGTAGTGTACAGCAGACACGAACATAAGCCTTGCGGATGGGTTAATACAGGTATCATCTAGCGCTACGGGAGAAGCTACTCACGTCGTGTATTATGATTTTCTCGGTGCCATTTTCTATGGTATATATGTCAAGAGTTTCCATAGTGTAACCGTCCTGGAGGAGGCGCTCGTCATTAAAGTCTGCAGTTAAGCAAGCGCACGTACCTTTTCCCGGTAGTCTGCACGAGGTGCAATGCGTATGATTATTGCTGTCGTTACCGCACAGTGGCACCTTCACACTTACCTAGATAATCCCGAACTTCGGCCTCGTACAGCGGATCTATGGTATATGCCACGCCTGCAGGATGGTCCGGCATCAGCATATACTTCCGTACTCGGCGATCACAAAGTGCACTCCCCCCAAACTGTATCCTCATCCGGGAATGCATCCTGGTCATCAACTGCTAAGTAACTGGGACAAGTAGGACGAAATTCGCCGCGTACAGAAGCCGAGAACCGATCCCAGTCCTCTTTGTGTATTAGCGTGACCACGCGTCCGGGATTCTTGTGTCCGTCGAGGAGCGTAAGCAGCGATCTTAGCACTCGTAGGTGCATCTTTGCAGAAGATCAGGCGTACCTCTGGTGTTCCCCGATGGTCGTGCGATTTCTGGGCAAACCGACGGACATATCCTTTCAGGAAGCCGGATACTGCTCACGGAGATCATGTCCCTGACGATGAGGGATACAAGCGCACGATGCGAAGAGGTGTATGTACCTTGGGATTTGACGTGGGGAGGAGGCTAGTGCACAAGAAGCCATGTCATCAATTATTATCGGAGGAATGACAGCCTTTCTCGGGGCAATCGCACCTTGAATATTAGGGATCCGTACCCAAACACAACGAACGGAGGGGAAGCCATTGAGAACGTTGTCTGTAGTACTACTGTTTCAACATACGCTGACACTGTAGACAAAGACAATGTCCCCGATCTTTGGTCCGTATCTGTCAGCAACCCGGAAAGCTGGTAATCTTGCAAAAACAACGCGATTCGGGCCCATTGATTTCCGAGCACGTGACGCGAACACGTCGAGTTGGCTAGGACTGCATTCCCAAGAATCCCAACTCTACTACAGCTACAACATATCATTTTTCATGCCCGAAGTGACAAGATACATGGCGGAGAGTCTAACTAGTACTAAACGGAAAAGGTGCACCGTCAGCTGCCTCCTCGGGCGCGGTAATCACTAGTATGGGCTACTCACCTAAAGTTGTATTTTACTCGGGCTCTCCATTCTATATAGGACGGCCAAAGCCAGTACAAGATATGACCTGCTCTGAAGTACAGGGGTGCAAACACCGCCTTCTCCCCACTATCTATCGCGCGTATACACCGCGCAGCTACGGTATCACGCTTCAAACCATGTTTGTTAGGGTCTGCTTCATGAATCCTCGTAACGGAAGAACCGAGCGGATTGTCCACTGCGGAAGCACGAAAGTCGCCTTCGATGGTACCTGGTAGTACGAAGGTGAATGCAATTGAAGGGTGCTCGATTGCAAGGGCTTGGTAGAGCAGTAGTGAAGCAGACTTGGTCGACGCGTACAACGTCCGCGTTGGCGCGGGGATTACGGCTGCAACGCTGGAGAGCAGCATTATTGATGGTGATTGGGATGTGTATGAGAGCAGGGGAACCTAGGTACAGGTTTAGTAGGATTGCTCTTTGTAGTTGAGAGCGACATACAAATGTGATCGCAGCAATGTAGGGACCGAGGAAATTCCCGTTAAGGGCGGCCGTGGCAGCGTTGACAGCGTGCTGGATACCTTCTGGGGTAGCCTGAGACCCGACAGTGTCTTTTGGAGACATCTCAACACCCGCGACAGTCATAAGGGGTTGCAGAGCGGATACGCCAGCAGTGACTACAAGAGTGTCCAATCCGTTCCACGCTAGACTCATACGTGAGCGTGACAGCAGACGACGCAATATGATAGAGGATCACCTTTCTGCAAAGCTTCGCGCAATTTGACCATGTCTTCGACATTTCCGCAGTCCCCTCTGACTCCCAAGATTCTGTCCTCGAATCCACCTTGCGACGAAAGCTCCTTGCATTCTTGCACGACCTCCCCAATCTTTGCCTCACGTCGACCCACTATGCAAACATATGCACCTCTGGAAGCATACTTGTGGGCTATCGTTCGGCCAACTCCGCTGGTCGCACCGAGGATGAGAACCCTCTCCCGCTCCTGTGCGACTTTCGATGTTCGTCGGGGTCGAGACCGCAAGATGTACAGGGATAAGAAAGAAACCGATAGGACACTAGCAGCCAGTGACAGCGGCGAGTTGGGAACCGTCCGCACAATTTCTGATAATCTCCAGAGCGACATGTTAATCTGCAGCTGTAGAGTCACGGTGCAGCTGCCTGGCCGCGCTGGAGCTTCGATGATGTGATTACGTAACGATCAATCTTGCGATCAATATTTGCTCATTGCTCACGCTCTCAATGAGTTGAGTTGTCGCCTTCTCCATCATGGAACTGCCTGGAAATAACCTACTCACCGGAAGATTGCAGCGCGGAAGATACTTGTCAGTTTTCCAAAAAATTTCAAGTCATCTGGGCCATTGTGTATCCTATCTCAAGGTACACATCTATTCATTCGGCACTTTACAATGTGATGTTGCTGAACTCCCAGTCGAAGTTTAAGCTGGTAAGAAGCTGTTACCATGTGTTCATTGCAAAGGTCCACCGTGTCAACCACTATGACGACTGCCGGCTTCGAGGTAATCCCTATGAGCATGGCGAAGCGACTTTCATCTCACCTACTTGCATCTCGAACGGACTACGCCTGTCGGAGTCTTGGACATATGGCACGCAACACTTGAGCCGAATTGAGCCGGATCCCTGCCACTTTGGCTGGTACTAGCACTGTAAAGATTATCGAAGCTTCGTGAGGTTCCTTCGCCAGGGTCTGACTGGAGCCACCCCGAATCAATCATATCATCAATATGATCGACAGTCGACGTGACCGCGTTGTGGGATATGTCGTTGACACTGTTCCAAGACAACTTCGAACTTGAACTGTGTCGGTATGCAAACTTTAATAACTTGCAGTAGCAGTTTCAGGATTGATTTCAAATCACGTGATGTCGACGCGTGAACACGCGACGGAGAGTTAAGTAAAAATTGACTATTTGCCGATATGGATCGCAACGGCAACTTGGAATGCAGCCACAAACGGCCTCCCGAACAATCACAACTGCTGCGTAACGCGGCTTCTACTTATGCCAGCCCTTCTCTAGACTCCACCTGCAAACCTGGCTCAGCACCGCTGGCGTTCTAGCAGAGCCGGGACACACCTACACCCACAATGCTCTATCCTGTACTGTTCTTACTGACTTTCTGTGGGTTCTTCTGCTTAGAATCGCGCGCCGCGGACGCACAGCAGTGGAGATCACGCTCTATTTACCAGGTACGTACAAGGCCAATCTTACACTTCAGGAGACGCTCAGGTGCCTGTAGATTGTAACAGATAGGTTTGCTCTTCCCGACGTGAGCGATGGCACTGCGTACAACATCCCATGCAACACGTCCGCGCTACAGCACTGTGGTGGAACTTGGCGTGGTATAATCGATCACCTCGACTACATTCAGGGTATGGGGTTCGATGCTATATGGATCTCACCACCGTTTGCCAATGTCGAAGGTTCAACGCCTTATGGTGAAGCTTATCACGGGTGCGTGCGCCTCTCTCTTTCTGAATGATCTATGTTAAAACATTACTTTTTAGCTACTGGCCTCAAGATCTAACCTCTCTGAACCCACACTTCGGAACTGTCAATGACCTCAAGAACCTCAGCGCATCTCTTCATTCCAGAGGAATGTATCTCATGTTAGACGTCGTCGTCAACCACATGGTATCACCAAGACCCTTCAACATCACCGCCATCCAACTCGCGTTGGGCAACACTACTCAGGTCGTGAAGAATACGACAGAGATGTACCCCTTCACTGACCTCAGCGACTTTCACGAGCTGTGCTGGATCAACGATTACACGAATCAAACGGAGGTCGAGCAGTGTTGGCTGGGGAACGAAGAGATGCCGTGGGCCGACGTCGATACGGAGAATCCTGCGGTCATGGGAACTCTGAACGACTGGATTAGCGATGTCATTTCTGATTTTTCTGTGGATGGGCTACGCTTGAGTACGGTGAAATACGTTGCCCAGGACTTTTGGCAGACCTTCACCTCCCAAGCGGAGGTCTTTACTATCGGAGAGGTCACTTAGACTTCATGCACCGAAGCTCAGGCATAGCTCATGACCCAACAGGTATTCTCTGACGATGCCAATTATACCAGCCCATATACTCGTAAGTGCGAACTTCCCAGAAGCAAACGATATTTGACCTGATATCGCCACAGAGGTCATGAACGCTGTGCTAGATTATCCCACTTGGTTCGAACTCGTCCCCGCGTTTCTCTCGCCAAGGGGCAACTTCTCCGCCCTCGTAGATGCCGTCCAACAATCGCAAGAGCTCTATACAAGCGGATCGTTCATGACGGGATCGTTCTTGGAGAATCACGACCAACCGCGGTTTGCCTCTCTTACGAACGATACGGCGGTATGACGCCGAGACTATCCGCTTTGAGCACCGAGCTAAAGACATGAGTAGCTTTTAGCTAATGCGATGGTCTGGCCATTTATTCATGATGGAATTCCAATCCTGTACTATGGTAGGTTCCCCTGTTTACTTTTAGTTAGGCTCTTACTCATCGGCCTTCAGGACAGGAACAGGGGCTCTCTGGAGGCGAATCCCCCAGTAATCAGGAAGCGTATGTCCTAGTACCTCTAGCCGCGTTGTCCACTTGCTCACCTTGGCCATAGACTGTGGCAGACTCGATATGACATCGAAGATCCTCACTATATCATGGTCACGTCACTTAACCAAGCTCGGAAGGCTGCGATCGACTCTGAAAAATACTTTCTGACGACACCTGTAAGTTTTTTTCCCATTGTCAGCTCAAAAACGCCTGGCGAGCTAGCTCGACCGCCTTAGATGCAATTCTTGGATGCGAATGAAGGAAATACACTGGCCGTATCAAAGCCTCCTGTGCTCGCCCTCTTCACCAACGCTGGCAGCAGCTCGGCCACTTCTGTGCGGTGGAACGTGACGCACCCCATATTCAAGAGCCGAGAGCAGCTCGTGGATGTGTTGACCTGCCGGAATTATCTGTCTGGGGAGAACGGAGGGGTGTCTATCCAGTCGGATGAAGGGATGCCCAAAGTAAGCTCCATTGCCCTCTCATGGTGAATGATATGGATCTGACGAGTGTTTTTCGACCCAGGTCCTCATGCCCATCTCCTCAATTCAAGGTTCCCCTCAGCTCTGTCCGCAAAGCGTCGATATCAGCAGTGCAAAACGCGCCGCTGGTCTCGCGGTGTCTTGGCTGAGTATCACTCCCTATTTCCTCGTCGCAGTAGCCGTCGCCCTTGCATGAAGATCTCACAGAACTATCGGACATCTATCAGAACTCTTTCAAGGACTTTCCATCTCCCTCTCGTCTGTCTATCGTTTAGTATATTACGACTCGAGCACTCCTTCTGCACATCTCGCTAACTACATTACTATGTTTCCTTACGGCCTAGTCGAGCTAGTAATTTCCTTGCTTAGATTGCTACACTTGTAACATAGCTTTGTCCCTCGAACAGCGTTCAAACGCGCGAAGGCTAGGCAAGACCGCCCCAGGTGCTCGACATGTTGCTGATCAGTGATAACAAGCAAAAGAGATTTTATTCTCGAGACCGCCGTGTTGGTATTAGATACTATCAAACACCCGCCGACGGTAAAATCAATCGAGGAATCACGTCGGGGTCTTGCAATGTATCTCGATATGGCCACAAAAGCGACCTTACTCTCCTCGTCTCCTCGTCTGTTCCTTGTGCGACATATTCCAATTTCTTCTGCTGTAGGCCTGCTCGAATCTTCTCAAACTGATTCCGGTCACCCTTGACATAACCAAACTCGCCCAGGTCGAATTCACGGTCTAGGTCCTCCAGCAATTCTTGATGTTGTAGCCACATAGCATGATGAGCATTCAGATCATCCTGCTCTTCCGCGGTGTACTGTATTGGGCACGTGCTCCCAGGGACGATGTGCTCCCAGTGCTGGTATATACGATATAGCGCCATCCTGGGCCTAGATTTCAGGTTTCAATGTAGAGAGCTCGTGGCATTTAACATACTGGAATGGTATTATACCGTATTTCCAAGTCACTTGAACTAGGTCTTCGAGAAAGATCCGCTCCTCAAGAGCCTCCATATCGAATATCGGAAGCGGAAACGCAGCAAGTTCAAATAACTTGTGGTGGATGCGGCGCTTGTGTCTTTCTTCTACTTCTTCCTTTTCGCTTTCGCTGAGTCTGTCAAAATTTTCCGGAAGGGCAGGTAACCGCCGACCAGGGGGAACACCATCCATACGATACAAAGGCGGAACCTTCATCTGCAAGAAGGCCGGTCCAATCCATGCTCCTTGCCAGTCAATAATCGACGAAACCGCGAGAGGGGTTGCTGGAGGAATCTTGCCCTGACCTTCACACTGCTTGACAAAGACATTTGAAGCGTGTAGATCGGGGTGCCACATAACGGGTTTTGTTTGCTCATGGTGAGGCGGAATGAGGATGGGCACAAGAGTTGTGTACTCGGACAGCAACGTGACGTGGTCGTCGCGATTACCCTGACCAGGAAGGACGCGATTTGGATCGTCCAGGATGTGTGGTGTCCCGAAGCGGGATATCCATTCTTGCTCTCTGCACGCAACCGCCCTCATGTAGTCTTCTGCAGTTTGCCCTTGCTCAGGCCGTCAGAAACGGATGTGGCGGACTCAAACAAGTACTTACAGGGACCTCTATCGATATCCATGGTCTCCCGCTCAGCTTCCCAAAAGTCCCGGCGCGCGATGGGTCCAATACAGAATTCGGAGTTTAACTCGTCGTTAGGGGAAATCCCCTGGAGCAGCGTTGGAGCACGGAGTGAAGGAGGGACGTCATTCTTGTAGTACAAGCTGCCATAGTGCGTAAATTCAAGTTCCAGCAACCGACGTTTACACTCCCCGAGAGTCTTAGCAAACATCCCTCGCTCACCCCTCGGGAGACCACTCCAGACGTCCGAAAGAAGACATCCAGACGCTTTCTCCATTAGAATGAATTCGGCGCCAACCTCCGTGCTCTCGGCACGAGAACTCCACGCAAGAACGCGCGGGATTGGAAGTGCCAGTCGGCGGC